>CM049847.1:3321491-3881491 GCA_027422415.1 Schizothorax lantsangensis | reverse complement strand
CGGGAAGGGCACTTTTACTGCTTTCTAAGGTAAGCAGCACTGCACAATAGTTAATGTGCAGGTCGTCGCCTAATTAGGACCCGAAGTAAATAAATATCAAGTGTGCTTTTTAAAACAATACGCGACAACAGCGGGAAACTCTGAATATGCATGCAGTGTGAGCATGTCAAAAGATTAAATCTGATCAGAAGCTTGGGACATATAAACAATCACATCAACCCGATCACTTTATTTAGCGTTCATGTAAACACTACGTTCGGATTCGTCAATCAGAATGAATTCATTCCGATGGAAGCAAAAAGTGTCCATGTAAACGTAGCTAATGTCTCAATCGGGCTCAAACTGATAAATATAGACAACACCACTGTTTACAATTCAACCGGAGCACATGCTGCTGAGGCGAGGGGCGGGACGTTTAGATACACACTAGAGGCGGTTTAGCCAATCACAACACACTGAGCCAGCTAACCAATCTGAGCCCATCGAGGGAGGGGCTTCATAAAAACAGGAAATAAATCGAGGCGTTTGTCCGAGAAGGGACAGAGTGGTGTGGAATAAAGGTAAATTATGTGAAAAATAATGCGTTTTTTAAAAAACGAAGCATGAACACATGTTAGACTGCACCCCATAAACACAATCAAGCCTAGAAAAAAACCAGTCAACCACCCCTTTAAGGAACAATTCTCACTATTAACTAGTTGCTTATAGCATGCATATTAGTAGCATATTAGCTGTTTATTAGTACTTATAAAGCACATATTAATGCCTTATTCTACATAATATTTTTAGATCCTTTAATCTACCCCATATCTAAACTTAATAACTAACTCACTAACTATTAGTAAGCAGCAAATTAGGAGTTTAATGAGACAAAAGTAGTAGTTAATAGATAGTTAATAGTGAGAAATGGACCTTAAAATAGGGCGTGACCAGAATTTCATACGCACTGAAGAAACCAAAAAATAATAATATCTAGGGAAGAGTATTTTGAGGGGGATCTTTTGATTTGCAAATTCATTGAATTTTGCTCACCTGCATCTGTTGTGATTTGGACATGGACCATCACAGACTGTGATGAAGTGTTTTCTGTGTCATTAACATATATGAGTTATTGTTATTGTTTTTTTTTTTGGAAATGTTAACCTCTCGCCCCCTCATTAGTTTCTCCACCAGACGTTAGTAATGTATGCAAAATTCCATCCAGATTATTTGTAATTTAGGGTGTGCTCAAAGAATGTATATTTTTATCAACAGGTACTTCATGATTTGATTGGAGATATTAGTGAAGTTTTTGTTCACTGATAAATGTTGACTGTTTCTGATATCAGAGATGAAGGGCAGTTGTGGCCTAATGGTTAGAGAGTCAGACTTGTAACCTGAAGGTAATGGGTTTGAGTCTCAGTACCAGCAGGGATTGTAGGTGGGGGGAGTGAATGTACAGTGCTCTCTTCCACCCTCAATACCACGACGGTGCCCTTGAACAAGACACTGTCTGAGTGCAGCCCAACGATGCAACACAAAGAGAAACAATCCCCATCCGAGGGCAAGCGTGGGTCGATGATCGGCGAACAATTCCAGAACAGAGAGGAGATAATAAGTTCAGGGAAAGAGAGAGCTAAAGTGGCTAGTATGGATTTGGGGATGACCGCAGCAGCAGCCAGTTATGCAACAGGTGCAAGCATCCAGCTGTGTTGCAGTCAGTCTATGAGTGATCTCACAATGTGATGGGTGAGTGAATTCATGGCCAGACAGGGAAGATGCTCGGAAGTCCATGACCTTCGTGGACTGGAGCTGCGGTGTGGGCGGAGCGGACGGACTCGGGACTGGAGTTGGAGCGGGCGGAGACGTGAGCGTGCGTTCTGGCCCCCCAGCTGACAGCCGTGACAGGATGATGTGGATCTCAGAGATGGTTCAGCAGGTGGCAGGGCATGGCAGAGACAGGGCAGGACGGGGAATCACAGGGCAGATCAGGCGGACTGGGCAGGACATCACAGAAGATGGGGCTCACAGACGGCCTGGCAGAAGAGCAGACGAGCCGTGACAGTGAAGAGGCTCTTAGCCGTGACAGGACTGAGGAGGACTGACGGCCTCCTTAGCCGTGAAGGAGGCTCCTGGCTGAGGAGCCGTGAGACAGGGATGAAGAGACTCTGGCTGAGGAGCATCCGAGACGTAGAGTTCATTACTGAGACTGAAACGAGCTGGCTGCAGGAGCTGCAGACGCTTCAGAGAGCACCGCAGCGAGCGGAGGTTCTGCAGCATCAGCCGCCACCTCTGGAGGTGGAGTCGCCACCTGAGTTCACAGTGGCGTGGCTAAAGTGACTGCAGACTGGGATATCAGCTGTGACCTGTGTGACAGACTGAGAGACGTGACAGCCGCATGATGGGCTCTGGATGCGGTGAGACTCTGTGCGGAGACATGTGGCTGACTCGTGAAGCTCTGGCTGAGGAGCTGAGCGTGAAGAGGCTGGCTGACGAGACGTGGCGGCTGACTCTGGCTGGTCAGCTGTGACTGAGCGTGGCGTGGCTCTGGCTGGTCACTGTGACGTGGCGTGACTCTGGCTGGTCAGCTGTGACGTGGCGTGGGCTGGTCAGCTGTGACGTGGCGTGACTCTGGCTGGTCAGCTGTGAGTTGGGTGAGTTCATGATGATCCACAGTGGCTTGGTGTGACTCTGGATGAGCCGAGACGTGGTGTGACTCTGGCTGGAGAGCTGAGACGTGGTGTGACTCTGGCTGGAGCGTTGAGGCACGAAGAGACTCTGGCTGGAGCGCTGTGCTTTGGTTGGACTCGTGACGATCAACTGTGGCTTGGCTTGACTCGTGACGATCACTTGTGGCCTGGCCTGACTCGTGACGATCAACTGTGGCTTGGCTTGACTCGTGACGATCAACTGTGGCTTGGCTTGACTCACGGAGATCACTGGTGGCTTGGCTTGACTCGTGACGATCAACTGTGGCTTGGCTTGACTCACGGAGATCACTGGTGGCCTGGCCTGACTCGTGACGATCAACTGTGGCTTGGCTTGACTCGTGACGATCAACTGTTGCTTGGATTGACTTGTGATGATCAACTGTAGCTTGACTTGACCCTTTAACATTGGTTGTGACCTGACTTGGCTCTTTAACATAGGCTGTGACTTGACTTGGCTCTTTAACATCAGCTGGGACTTGACTTGGCTCTTTAACATCAGCTGGGACTTGACCTGGCCCTTTAACATCAGCTGGGACTTGACGTGGCTCTTTAACATCAGCTGGGACTTGACTTGGCTTTTTAACATCAGCTGGGACTTGACTTGGCTCTTTAACATCAGCTGGGACTTGACTTGGCTCTTTAACATCAGCTGGGACTTGACTTGGCTCATGACTGGCAGCACTGACATGATGGGGTGTTGTTGTGGCCGCCATTTTGTGAACGGGTTCTGCTGTCGCCATTTCGGGAGCGTGCTCTGTGATCGCACACTTGAGTGCGGTGTCGCGTTCCTCCGCGACACCCACGGTGAACGCTGAACCAACAGTCAATAAAGCATAATCCATAAAGTCACTTAGAGACGAACGGGGACCTTTAAGGGTTAATCGGGATTTGAGCAGCTGGTTAATGCCCTCACCAAAAAAATCTATAAGCACACAGTCTGGCAGATCAGAGTAATAAGCAACGTCCAAATACTCTTGAATATAGTCCTCGAGCGAACGTGTGCCCTGTTTGAGGGATAATAACAGTCTTGCAATATCCATACCTGGCCATTGTCCACTTGAAAAGCCGCTGGATCCTTGTGGGGCCGAGTATTCTGTTACAGGGCTGACGAGACGTGAGACATGCGGATCCATATGCAAGGCTTTATTGAGAAACATGGTCAAAACACAGGCAGGGTCAGTAAACAGTAGACAGGTATGGCAGAGGCAAGACACAGAGAGTAATCCGAGGGCAAGCGTGGGTCGATGATCGGCGAACAATATCCAGAGGGCTAGGCAGAGAGACAATCCAGGAGAACGAGCAATAATCCAAGCGAGGTACAAACAGAGTCCAAAGGGTAAGGCAGAGAGAATAATCCAGGAGCATGGGCAGGAATCAAACACGGGAAAAACTATCAAAAGGCTAGGCAAAAACTATGACAAAATAAGTGGGCTCCGTAAGGTAGCTATCTCTAGGGGAGTGATAACCGCTAAACAATACTCGGCAGAGAGCAGGAGAAAGTCCAGAGCTTATGTAGTGTGTGTGATTGGGTGATGGTGATTGTGAGATGGTTAACAGGTGCAAGCGTGATCAGTGTGAACAGCTGTGTTGGTGCAGTGGATGATGGGAAATGCAGTCTATGAGTGATCTGTAACTGTGTGGTGTGAAAGTCAATGTGATGGGTGAGTGACCTCTTGTGGTGAATGAACAGAAGTTCATGGCCAGGATTTGTGACATTACCATACTTGGCAACATGTCAGGACAATGGCAGAACACTTGCAACTTCTTTGTTATTCCTCCTAAATAAAGATTCTGGTACCTGGGCAAACAATGCAAATGCAAGAAAGAGGTGTTGCAAAGAGGTGTATCCAAGAGTACAACAGATTCCTCTCAAAGACTGAAGAACTAATGCAGTTCATTCTGCAGATTGTCAGAGAGCACTGGAATCTGTTTCCAGTTTCTGGATTGTCATCGCGATCTAGAGATTGCAGTTTTTCAAAGATTGGTTCTCATCAGCAGCGTTGTAATATAACTTTTTTTTAAAGATTTTATTTTTGCCATTTTATGCCTTTATTTCAATAGGACAGTGAGTGGACAGGAAATGAAGTGGGAGAGAGAGGAGGATGGGACTGGGAAAGGTCCGTGAGCTGGGACTCTTAACTCGGGACACCTGAAGCATAACAACGCTACACGTTAGCGCGCTGCCCACAAGGCTATCAGCGGCAACGTAATTTAACATTGTTAATAACAACACTTTTCTGTGTTCTCGTTTTTAACCTAATTCACAGTTTACTAATGGTTGTGTATGATTATTAATTACATGCTGTTATGGTCATTAAGACAGAACTTCAACTTTGTTGAGCACTGCTCAGACATAGTCCAATAAACTTTTATGGTAAACAGTTTGTATAGTTTGTATTTTCTATCTTTATCTTTAGTTGTATAGGGTAAACATTTACATATAGTATACTTAGTCAAAATCTGTCAGTAGGTTAGTTGTGTATAGGTTTATAGTGTTTTACTTCATTGTTGTATGTCTGTATTTATGTCTGTATTTATGTAGCACCGTGGACCTGTGAGGCACGACATTTCGTTCCACTGTATGTCCCCACATGTAGCGGAATGGCAATAAAGCTCAACTTGAACTTGAACTTGAACTTGGATCAAAGCATCTCCAAAACTGCAGCTCTTGTGGGGTGTTCCTGGTCTGCAGTCATCAGTATATATCAAAAGTGGTCCAAGGAAGGAACAGTGGTGAACCGGCGACAGGGTCAAGGGCGGCCAAGGCTCATTGATGCACGTGGGGAGCGAAGGCTGGACCATGTGGTCCAATCCAACAGACAAGCTTTTGTAGCTCAGATTGCTCAAGAAGTTAATGCTGGTTCTGATGGAAAGGTGTCAGAATACACAGTGCATCACAGTTTGTTGTGTATGGGGCCGCAGACCAGTCAGGGTGCCCATGCAGACCCCTGTCCACCGCCGAAAGCGCCAACAGTGAGCATCAAAACTGGACCACAGAACAATGGAAGACCAGGTGGCCTGGTCTGATGAATCACATTGTATTTACATCACGTGGATGGCTTGGTGCATGTGCGTTGCTTACCTGGGGAACACATGGCACCAGGAGGCACTATGGGAAGAAGGCAAGCCAGCGGAGGCAGTGTGATGCTTTGGACAATGTTCTGCTGGGAAACCTTGGGTCCTGCATTCCATGTGGATATACTTTGACATGCACCACCTACCTAAGCATTGCTGCATTATTTGCTATCACTGGTGTCAAAAGTATTCACATTCATTACTCAGGTAGAAGTATAGATACTAGGGTTTAAAAAGACTTCTGTAGAAGTCAAGTCAAGTCAAGTCAAGTCACCTTTATTTATATAGCGCTTTTAACAATACAAATTGTGACAAAGCAACTGCACAATATCAAAATGGGAAAATAGTGTCAATAATGTAAAATGACAAGATTAAACACTCAATTTTCAGTTAAAGGCATTTCATTATTGAATTCAGTGATGCATAGTCC
This sequence comes from Schizothorax lantsangensis, assembly GCA_027422415.1. Taxonomy (NCBI): domain Eukaryota; kingdom Metazoa; phylum Chordata; class Actinopteri; order Cypriniformes; family Cyprinidae; genus Schizothorax; species Schizothorax lantsangensis. The sequence goes on along the minus strand of CM049847.1, from coordinate 3,875,296 downwards.
AGCTCAGTTCAGTTCAAAAAGTTTCTGTTCAATCAAGTCGACGATATTGCTGGAAATTAAGTGTCCCCAACTAAGCAAGCCAGAGGCGACAGCGGCAAGGAACCAAAACTCCATTGGTGACAGAACGGAGAAAAAAACCTTGGGAGAAACCAGGCTCAGTCGGGGGGCCATTTCTCCTCTGGCCAGACGACACAGCAGTTCAATTCCAACTGCTGCAAAGTCAGATTGGAGGGCTCATCTGGTTCCCGAGATCTTGTCCTGATGGCTGTCTAGGTGACGGGGTCCTCACTGGGGGTCTGTCTCTGGGGCTCATCTAGGTGTCCTGGTCTCCGCTGACGTTCAGGGCTGTAGAGGTCGTCTCTAGGTGCTGATCCACCATCTGATCTGGTGAATGCAGTGACCTCGGAATAAGAAACAAACAGACTAATATTAGCGTAGATGTCAATCTTTTTACGATGTAACAAGTACATCATGTGTTATGGGAAGTGTTCCCGGTTCCGGTTGATCTAATTAATGCAGCCTAACAATCCTTTAACGGATTTGAATAATAGAAGTGTATTAGTGTGTTATGTGTACGCCAGGTTAAAGAGATAGGTCTTTAATCTAGATTTAAACTGACAGAGTGTGTCTGCCTCCCGAACAGTGTTTGGTAGATTGTTCCAGAGTTTGGGCGCTAAATAGGAAAAAGATCTGCCGCCCGCAGTTGATTTTGATATTCTAGGTATTATCAAATGGCCAGAGTTTTGAGAACGCAGCGGACGTGAAGGACTATAATGCGATAAGAGCTCGCTCAAGTACTGAGGAGCTAAACCATTCAGGGCTTTATAAGTAATTAACAAGATTTTAAAATCTATACGATGTTTAGTAGGGAGCCAGTGCAGTGTTGACAGAACCGGGCTAATGTGCTCATACTTCCTGGTTCTAGTAAGAACTCTAGCTGCTGCATTTTGAACCATCTGTAATTTGTTTATTAAGCGTGCAGAACAACCACCCAATAAAGCATTACAATAATCTAACCTTGAGGTCATAAACGCATGAATTAATATTTCTGCATTTGACATTGAGAGCATAGGTCTCAGTTTAGATATATTTTTAAGATGAAAAAATGCAGTTTTACAAATGCTAGAAACGTGGCTGTCAAAGGAGAGATTACTATTAAATAGCACACCTAGGTTCCTGACTGATGACGAAGAATTTACAGAGCAGCCATCAAGTGTTAGACAGTGTTCTAGGTTATTACTTGTGGGGGTTTTAGGTCCGATAATTAACACCTCTGTTTTTTTCAGAATTTAGCAGTAAGAAATTACTCGTCATCCAGTTTTTTATATCGACTATGCATTCCATAAGTTTCTCAATTTGGTGTGTTTCACCAGGCCGTGAAGAAATATAGAGCTGAGTATCATCAGCATAACAGTGAAAGCTAACCCCGTGTTTCCTAATGATATTTCCCAAGGGTAACATATAAAGCGTGAAAAGTAACGGCCCTAGTACTGAGCCTTGAGGAACTCCATACTGCACTTGTGATCGATATGGTACCTCTTCATTCACTGCTACGAATTGATGGCGGTCAGATAAGTACGATTTGAACCATGCTAATGCACTTCCACTAATGCCCACAAAGTTTTCTAGTCTATTCAAAAGAATGTTGTGATCGATAGTGTCGAACGCAGCGCTAAGATCCAGTAGAACTAATAGAGAGATACAACCACGATCAGATGATAAGAGCAGGTCATTTGTAACTCTAATGAGAGCAGTCTCAGTACTATGATACGGTCTAAATCCTGACTGGAAATCCTCACAGATATCATTTTTCTCTAAGAAGGAATATAATTGTGAGGATACAACCTTTTCTAATATCTTTGATAGAAAAGGGAGATTCGAGATCGGTCTGTAATTAACTAGATCTTTGGGGTCAAGTTGTGGTTTTTTAATGAGAGGCTTAATAACAGCCAATTTAAAGTTTTTGGGAAGAAGGCAAGCCAGAGGAGGCAGTGTGATGCTTTGGACAATGTTCTGCTGGGAAACCTTGGGTCCTGCATTCCATGTGGATGTTACTTTGACATGCACCACCTACCTAAGCATTGCTGCATTATTTGCTATCACTGGTGTCAAAAGTATTCACATTCATTACTCAGGTAGAAGTATACAGTAGATACTAGGGTTTAAAAAGACTTCTGTAGAAGTTGAAGTATCAACTCAAGCTTTTTACTCAAGTAAAAGTGTAAAAGTACTGGTTTCAAAACTACTTAAAGTATAAAAGTAAAAGTAATGTAAGGAAAAAAATGCCATTAAGGACAAAAGCTTAGGCCGCGCCACAGAGGCCTATTGTGCACTACCCCACCATAATGAAGGCCATAATGACTATAATGTTATATTAAAATGTTAATGTTGAAAAATTTGGGATGCACTAGGCTACTTGTTTCAGCCGCACATATGCCCATTGAAAATGAACGATTTTTAGTACAATGCAAATACATAAAAAACCATATATGTGTACTACTGAGCATTAACATGTGTTTCATGGAGCGGAAGATGATCCTGGCTAACCTCCTCGCTGGTGCTTGGTTGGGACATTTCGCTCGAGTTCTCTTATTGAGTCTCTGCCACGGACATCTTCGTACTTGGCTACATACGTCTGCTATGTCCAGTGTTGGGGTAACGAGTTACAAAGTTAGTATAGCCTACTTATCACAACATTGTCAATCGCGTTGTCAATCGCAAACGCTAATTTATTCAAACGTCTCTCTACCGAACTACTGTAGCTTAATTTGCGGAGGACGAAGAGAAAGCACCCGTTTGATAAATGAACCAGTATTGGAGAAATAATAACTTTTAAGAAATAATCTTTTTTGAGTAACGACCCCAACACTGGCTATGTTCTTGCTGGAGTGTGACGTGATTTGTGTCATGTGCAGGTGCGATGGATCACATACAAACCAATAGGGTGTCGGAATGGTGTATGTTTTACTTCTCATCCAACCACAATCAAATTCACTCTATCCGGATGGCGCGATTTATCTGGATAGGTTTTTTTTTTTTTTGAACGATGACAAGCCGGAATGAAAACAAGCCGAAATGAAATGGGAGTAAAGAGGCTATTTTTAAAATGTAAGGAGTAGAAAGTACAGATAATTGCGTGAAAATGTAAGGAGTAGAAGTAAAAAGTCGGCTGAAAAATAATTACTCCAGTAAAGTATAGATACCCAAAATTTCTACTCAAGTAAGGTAACGAAGTATTTGTACTTTGTTACTTGACACCTCTGTTTGCTATTGTGTATATATATATATATATATATATATATATGTGTGTGTGTTTACCCAACTATGAAAATTTACGTTTCTGAGAACCCCAAAATTGGTCCATTGGTGTTCCAGCCTGTGTTCTTAACTAGCTTTGCCTGAAACACTTTCTGAGTCAACCAGCTTCACCATTAGACCAGCTCCAAACTACACTGGAAATGTATGCTACTCCAAGCTGTGGTGCGTTTCACAAAAGCATTGTTAGCTAACTATGGTCGTTAGTTCCACTGAACTCTATTGGTAATGATGGAACTTGCGACCATAGATGGTTTTGGGGAAACGCACCCCTGGTCTTTTCAACCATCTAGTAACACCTTAAGGCCAGTGTTGAGGGTAACACATTACAAGTAACGTAAGTTACGTAATCAGATTACTTTTTTAAGTAACTAGTAAAGTAATGCATTACTTTTTAATTTAGAAGGAAATATCTGAGTTACGTTTTCAAATAAGTAACATCAGTTACTCTGTTTTCCCATGTATTGACTGACCGCTCTGGTGTTGCCATGTTGAGAGAAATCAGGAGTGAGTGCAGAGGTGTTGTGTGCGCTGTGAACATGATGTATTTACTCATCTCACTGCACAAAACATATTCAGTATTCATCAAAATGAATAAAAACAGTCGAATGCAAACTCGGAATATTATACAAACCTGGAATAATTAAATATGTTGAATAAGACAAATATAATTTATGTATTTAATCCCATTTTATTAACTAATGTTTTTGCTACTGACCTTCGATGATCCAATTCAACCATACTAAGCTAAATGACACATTTGTGTTTAATTTTTGTTATTGCTGAATAGTTTTGAACTTTCTTCTCCTGCTTCATATTCTCCATGCAATTAGTTTGAGCTGCGCCCTCTACTGTACAGACGTGAATTTACATTTCCTTCAGCCTGAGGTGTATTTTATTTCACTTTTTCTGTGAAAGGCCTTTTACATTTGTAAAAGAATAACTTTTTATATTAAAAACAAACAAGCAAACCCTGCCCAGATTTAAAAAGTAACTCAAACGTAACGTAATGCATTACTTTCCATAAAAAGTAACTGTAACATAATTACTTACTTTTTTAGGGAGTAACGCAATATTGTAATGCATTACTTTTAAAAGTAACTTTCACCAACACTGCTTAAGGCTGAAATGCATTACATGAATTTTGCCCAGATTTTTGCCAGTCTGGAGAAGTTAACACTATTTGTCAACAGTCTATGCCAGTCTGCAGATTTGAGCTGACAGAAAATCATGTAGTGTATGATGGTCACAGACTATGAATCCATCCAGTCGCAGGATATCAAACATGTTTGATATTTTTAACTGGTTTTAGACTGCATATTGTTTTCATTTGTCACACATCTCCTGGCAACAAGGCACGTGTTTCTGCGTGAGTTTGTTGTGATTGGAACGACTTTAAAGTCCGGAAATGTGTGATCCTCAGTCGCTTAGTGTATGATGGTCAGTTTTTCCCTGTGACTACTTACAAAGTCGGTAAGTGTGCGTTGTTAGCATTTTAAAATGTCTTCAGATTTTAAAAGTTGTGTATTGCAGCCTTTAGCAACAGGCATATAATACACTCTGAACACTTTAGTAATGAAAAAACAACACCCTAGCAACCACCCACAACACCTTGGCATCATAGTGGCTAAGTTTGCGTTGGCAAACAACACTCACATTTTCTTCTGAAAATCTAAATCTAGTATTCAGCATGGGCATTTAGGGAAGTTGTGTGTGTGTGTGTGTGTGTGTGTGTGTGTTACTTGTTTAACTACTCATTTGGTATGAAATAAAACTTTCTGAAATAAGCCAGTGATGTCATCATAAACCTGCTGTGAACTCAGGTCCATCAACTTCATTACTGTCAGATTCTCGTCTGCTTTGCAGTCATTCTTTTTTCTTTCTTTTGTTTCTTTTTTAAAAACTTTTTTTCTTCTTTCTTGCCATTTTCCCTCACTTAAGCCTTCACTACTTTCCATTGCTCCATCTGTAATGGAACATCTATTTTTGCTTAAATCGCCTCACAGTCGGGAGAAAGATGGTTACCACAGTCTTTCTGTTTTTACTCTGCTCTCTCTCTCTCTCTCTCTCTCTCTCTCTCTCTCTCTCTCTGTGTGTGTAACTTTGACTTTTTCTCTTTCTCCCTCACAATGATTGAATTACCATAAGTTTGTAGCCATGCCAAAATGTGCCAGGTTTTTCTGATTAAAACGGGCATCATAAAAGTTTTTAAAACTCCAAATTATTAGAAAAGAGAGAGAGAAAGCAAGAGAGAGAGAACAAAAAATGAGGAGGAGGAGTTTGAATAATGGAAAAGCAGTTTGATGCACATATGGAAACAATTGTACAATTTCTGCTGTTTCTGCCAGGAGCATGAGTTTAAAATCACCACTAGAGAGAGACGCTGTCCTCTAATCCATTAGTCTGTTAACAACTGCCTCAGGTCTTCTGATCTGTAACAAATTTAGATCAAAAATACTGTTGTTGTTGTTTTAGCTTTTACATGTACATACACTGGCTATATGGACACTCAAGCCACACTTAAAAACATAAGTTATTGGAACATGTCCTGTGGTAGCAACCATGAAAAAAGTTATTTCTGAGAAAACATCATTTGAAGCATTGTTAGAATTATATGTAGGTTTATACTGTATATAAAATGAATTGATCCCCTTTGTCAAAGTGAGAAAACTTCTGCAGAACTGCACATTTGCTTAAACAAGAGCAGGTCAGGAGGTCAGGAAACCATCCAAAATACAGTACAGTCATATTGTGAAGTGACATGTAAGAATTCTTATAATGGATTTTAAGATTTTAAAAAGTGTGCACATGTAATACTTAAGATATTTAATATTTTCTGTGTTTTGATTTGCCAGTATCATAAACAAAAACTGGAGTCTATTTTTAAGGACTGTGAACTGAGAGCTTTATCTGATGCCCACAATTCTGGATATGATCAGCAAATTCATTCCTGCTTTTGTGACAGAATTTGTTTTGGTGCAGAAATTGAAAATGTGAAGATATTATACTTATTTGCCATGATTACTTTAGAAATTGTATACTGATTATACCTTGGATAGATGGGTCATTCTACAGAAACGTCCACTTTTGGTATGGCAAGATGTCTTAAAATGTATTTCTTTTTTTAACGTTTAAACTTAGACCACATTATTAGATTACCTTTTGACTTTATGAATACATATAAATGACAGCTTAATTATTATTTTAGCTTTTTTGTGCAATTATTTCAAGACCACATGTATATTTTTTTGTCAATGGTCACTTCTTTAGCAATATTAAAAGTTTTTATGAAATATTATTTCTCGATTTGTTTTTCAGCACATGTAGTCAGAGTTACAGACAAATAATGAAAATGCAAGAAATAAGTAGATTGTGTTTTATTTATTTAATGTGACAGAACAAAACAGTGCAGTAACACAGTAACACCAGTGACACAATGAATCACCAGTGACATACATAAGACCTGATATACTGATCTTCACTGTTGTTATCCATAAGGAAGGTAACACCAGTGACAGTAACACCAGTGACATGCATAAGACCTGATATACTGATCTTCACTGTTGTTATCCATAAGGAAGGTAACACCAGTGACAGTAACACCAGTGACATACATAAGACCTGGTTTACTGATCTTCACTGTTGTTATCCATAAGGAAGGTAACACCAGAGACAGTAACACCAGTGACATACATAAGACCTGATATACTGATCTTCACTGTTGTTATCCATAAGGAAGGTAACACCAGAGACAGTAACACCAGTGACATACATAAGACCTGATATACTGATCTTCACTGTTGTTATCCATAAGGAAGGTAACACCAGTGACAGTAACACCAGTGACATACATAAGACCTGATATACTGATCTTCACTGGTGTTATCCATAAGTCACTGTTGTTATCCAGGGAAGGTAACACCAGAGACAGTAACACCAGTGACATACATAAGACCTGATATACTGATCTTCACTGGTGTTATCCATAAGGAAGGTAACACCAGTGACATACATAAGACCTGATATACTGATCTTCACTGTTGTTATCCATAAGGAAGGTAACACCAGTGACATACATAAGACCTGATATACTGATCTTCACTGTTGTTATCCATAAGGAAGGTAACACCAGTGACAGTAACACCAGTGACATACATAAGACCTGATATACTGATCTTCACTGGTGTTATCCACACCAGTGACAGTAACACCAGTGACATACATAAGACCTGATATACTGACCTTCACTGTTGTTATCCATAAGGAAGGTAACACAAGTGACATACATAAGACCTGATATACTGATCTTCACTGGTGTTATCCATAAGGAAGGTAACACCAGTGACAGTAACACCAGTGACATACATAAGACCTGATATACTGATCTTCACTGGTGTTATCCATAAGGAAGGTAACACCAGTGACAGTAACACCAGTGACATACATAAGACCTGATATACTGATCTTCACTGGTGTTATCCATAAGGAAGGTAACACCAGTGACAGTAACACCAGTGACATACATAAGACCTGATATACTGATCTTCACTGTTGTTATCCATAAGGAAGGTAACACCAGTGACAGTAACACCAGTGACATACATAAGACCTGATATACTGATCTTCACTGTTGTTATCCATAAGGAAGGTAACACCAGTGACAGTAACACCAGTGACATACATAAGACCTGATATACTGATCTTCACTGGTGTTATCCATAAGGAAGGTAACACCAGTGACAGTAACACCAGTGACATACATAAGACCTGATATACTGATCTTCACTGGTGTTATCCATAAGGAAGGTAACACCAGTGACAGTAACACCAGTGACATACATAAGACCTGATATACTGATCTGCACTGGTGTTATCCATAAGGAAGGTAACACCAGTGACAGTAACACCAGTGACATACATAAGACCTGATATACTGATCTGCACTGGTGTTATCCATAAGGAAGGTAACACCAGTGACAGTAACACCAGTGACATACATAAGACCTGATATACTGATCTGCACTGTTGTTATCCATAAGGAAGGTAACACCAGTGACAATTTTCATGAAAAATGTATTTTACAAAATGTCTGCTGCAAGGTATTAAACCACATGTTGTCAATCATGGTATACTCACTAAATTAATTAGTTTAAACCATTTGTATTTTTTTTTTTTTTTTTTTACAATTCCCTAACAATAAATAGGTCATACCAGTGACGTTGATTAAAAGCTTCATATGAAATCATGAGATAAATGAGAAAGTTTCTGATAACTGAAAAGAAACAGTGGACTAAACATGGACCTTTTTTCATAGATGTTTAGAAAATAGGAAGGAGGAAGTCGAGTGATGTCATCAGTGTGATTTTTTATTCCAAAATAAAAGACTTTTGTTAAGCGGTAACACCAGTGACACAACTCTAGGGGACCAGTTTTCATTATATATTTTATAATATTTATTTGGCATTTTTTTTTTTTTATGCCATTTACATCATATATTTGATAGTTATGAATAGACCTTTGTATTTTAAATGGTAGGAAATCCTGTTTTGACCTCAAAATAAACCACTTTTCCTCTGTACATGACTGTGGGGACAAGCAGTTTTGTGGTACTTGGAATTCTATATAATTAATAAAATTTAAAAAATGCCACATTGATGGCCCAGGAAGGTGTAATTGTTCAAATAGCATATTGTTTCATTTTAAAATATATAAAAAATGGTAACCCTAATGTGTATTTCAATAGTAATATTTCTGTACAATTGAAATTTCTGTCTAGGGACAGAAAAGTGGACGTTTCTGTAGAATGACCCAGATACAAATAAATAGTTACAAATTATGATCCAACAAAATGCAATGTTGCATTTTGCATAGCTGCTGTTTTTGGAATGTATTCATAGATTTTTTGGGCAATTCAAACCTGTGATTAAACGTGATTTGCCAATCATGCTGATTTCATGGGTTGGTGTGTGAGCACACATGTGCTTGTGTTTATAAGAGTGTCTGTATGAATTAGGGCGTTGAATGCTCCAGGCTCAAGGTATTTTGCAAGTGTGTGTTGGCAGAGCTGTATGCTGAGTTTCCAAACACCACACTCACTCTGTAATTACCAACATGCCCATCACAACAAGTCCTGACAAGTCTTCTCTGGATGCCTCCTTTTTTTATCCTCTCTTCCTCTCTGTATGCAGACTCATTTTCTATGTAGGCTATGAACATCTCCTATGATGCATTCTGCACATCACTAGCATCACTGTCCAAAGAATATAAATCGTATGCTTAACACAGGTGTTCCAGAAAGCAGGTTTATCAAGTAAACTCAGTAGGTTAACTGTTAAAGCTGCAGTGCGGAAGATTTATCTAGCCCTCTAGCGGTTGAGGTGTAAAGTCCCTCGCGGAGGAACAATGTTTTGGTAATTGCAGTGAGTTGTGCTTCGGCTCTGCTCTGCAGCATGGATGAATATGGCTGTTTGAGGCGATCATTGTATCAATAACAGTGTCAAAACTCGTCCCTCTCCTAAAACAAAAGATAGGCTATAACGTAAAGTAATATCATGGTGTCTTTAGATTTTTTTTGGAATTTTGAAGTGACATGTGGCCAAGTATGGTGACCCATATTTGGAATTTGTGCTCTGCATTTAACCCATCCAAAGTGCGCACACACACACAGCAGTGAACACACACACTGTGAACACACACCCGGAGCAGTGGGCAGCCAATGCTGTGGCGCCAGGGGAGCAGTTGGGGGTTCTTGCTCAAGGGTCTCACCTCAGTTGTGGTATTGAAGGTGGAGAGAGCGCTGGACATTCACTCCCCCCACCGATATTCCTGCCGGTCCCGAGGCTCGAACCCGCAACCTCGGGTTACAAGTCCAACGCTCTATCCATTAGGCCACAACTGCCCGTTAGGCAACGATTGAGCAGGTAACTGTCTTCCATTGTTGTTTTGACTCATTTAAATAAATAACCTTACAAAAGGCAACGATGATATTCGACATAACGATTGCTAGGCCTACTATCTTAATCGTACCAGTCGAGCAATAAAGGCCATCTCTCTGAGACGGTTTTAAAACCTTTGAAGTCTCGGAGTTGCCACCATCTCTGAAAAGCTTGTCCGTTCCCGCTTAATATTATAGAGGTAGTCATGTATTTATTATAGCCTAGATGTCAACTACGCATTATATTTATAGTAAATTTATATTATTTTTAAACTGGGTTTATCCCAAATGAAAAAGCTTATTTATGAATAAAACATAAGCCTAATTAAATTAAATAAAACAATTAATTTGATCAGTTTGATAGTAGATTGTGTTTGGGTTACTGCTGTCAGTTGTCAAATAAATAGAAAAATAAAAAATCTGTTCCAGTCATTCCATTCAACTTCATGTGTGGCATTTCAAATCAAATTCCAACCCATTAATTGAAATAGAGCCAATTCTATCTGTTGTTATTAGGGCGCCCTCGTGTGGCTCATATACTGAGTACAACTGCAAGTTCTTTGCAAAGACATGCATTTTTAAAAAGTTCAAATAAAATTTCAGTTAAAATATTAAAAAGTAGTAATATAATAATTAACTATCTGCAGTGAACATGAACAAACCTCCAAATCCTCCATAATGACTATATTTATATAACAGAGTGAAAACCTTTTTTTCACTGATAAATATATGGGTGATAAGATATAGAAAACAAGTGGAAATAAAACAGATGAATGAGAGACAGAAAGAAGTAAACCAAGCAGACCTCAGCAGCTGAAGCAAACAGGTTATTATAACATCACTGTTTATTCAAAGCTGACTGTGAATAATAGTTGTCAGATTAAGTGGCTATTGTGATTAAGAATTAGTTAGATAATTAGTTAGATTAAATTTAGATTCTTATCATAAGTTGTATTTTTGTGAATACATGCATTTTCTGAGTTTTAATTATGATTTTATTATTATTATTATTATTGAAATATATACAAATATATGGATCACTGTCCTATATGGATGCTAGTCTGTTGATGATAAGTGTGATGATCATCAATAAATGTTTCAAAACAATAAAATGAACATTGACAAAGCTGAATCATTTGATTCATTCATTGAGAATACTAATTCAACAATAGCAAAGGGAAAAAGACCTTCAGACAATGAATCTTAATTGATATGAATGTAATACTGAATATGAAATGACTAAGAGACAGTAAACACAATCAGATGAGTAAACACGGGGTGGTTAATTGTGTCCACACCTCTTTGTTCGGTGATTGAACATTATGTCACCAGAAATCATGCATGATTTTAATCAAGCACTCTCACCTACATGATTTTAGCTATGAGATGTACAAAAATACTGACGCCTTGATATATAAATACACATATAAACACATAAAAATGTCTACATATAAAGTTCATAATATTATCGGGCACTTCCTGTGATCAATACTACATCAATGCTAAACAGTGTTGAGTGCAGATACACTGTGGACACTTTAAAATTAAACTTCTATAATTAAAACAGTTTCATTTTAGCCATGCCTCAAGTTTGTGTTTATTTTAGAATAAAAAAATAATAATAATTATTAATAAACCAGTTCAAATAGAAAGTTCAGACTAGCTTAAAATGTCTCTTTATTTGTAATGTTAGTAATTATGTATGACTAATGCAATGCATGCAGATAATGTGAATGAGTAGCATGCCAGAGATGTTCTGTTCGATCAAGCCTGCAGGTGGCAGAGCAGTATAAAAACATCCTTCATCTGATTACTGTTCTCAGAAGAATGTTTTATTGAGTCTTCATGCTGTTTGAACACTGAAACAGCAACCATTAAGACTCACATTACTTGCACATCTCTCAACAGTTTGACATGTTTTGTAATACTTTTGTATTGCCTTTGTAAATTGTGAGTATTATATCAATGATTAATTGTTTATCCTTCATCTCTTTTTAAATATGTACCGCAGTAAGCTTTTTAGCGTTAATTTTTAACTTGTATTATTATATAAACACTTGGATGTTAATTATTTCTTATTTAATAAGTGCACCTTCTTTGCACATACATACAGTTAAATGTTTTTTGTTGTTGTTACTGTTTTAAAAATACTTCTACAAATAGTTTTACCAAAGAATATACGGTAACACTTTATTTTAAGGTGTCCTTGTTACACACGTTACATGTAATTGCTAATATAATGACAATAAATTATGCATAATTACATGCAAGTAACCCTAAACCAAACCCTAATCCTAACCCTAATCATATAGCAAGTACATGTAGTTAATTAATATTACTCAGTACTTAATGTATAATTACACTGTAACAAGGACACCTTAAAATAAAGTGTAACTGAATAAACATATTTTCACCTCTGTAGTCATTTATGAATGCACCAAATGGAAAAGACGCATGGCTCTTAAGTACATTTGTAAGCTGACTGCGTGTTTTAATGTAAATTCCTTTTATTTTTGGAAATGTATTTTGTTATTTGAACACTTGAGCTCTTCTAACTAATTAAATAGTTTCTAATCAAACTGAAACAATTTTGAAGTTTCAGTTTCAGACAGTACTTACTATTTTTCAGCATCCATTCAACAAAACCAAACACAACTGGCCAGTCTAAATCTTTAGTTTGGATTGTGTTGTGGTTTTCTCTTTCTTCTCTTGCACTAGCCCTCGAACATGTGTGCAAGCTTTCTGAGACGGTCTGTACTCTGGCCTCGCTCCTTCTGTTTCAGGTTCTTCATACAGTAACCCATGCAGCAGACCTATTTTTAGACTCTATAGTCTCCTGTCCCCGTATACAGTATACCATCCACTCATGGAAAAATGGCCTTATTAGCAATAGTTAGGAGGCTGGTCAAATCTTCCAAGCATAAATCTATTTAGAACATGGCTATGTGTTCTAGGAAAATGTGTTATGATGTTTGTTAACAATTACCATTGCATGTTAAACTTATACTGTTCAAAAGTTTGTGGTCAGTAAAATATTTAATGTTTGAGATCATAGACTTATGCTTATCCAAGATCATCTGATCAACAATAAAATAAAAACAGTCATATTGTAAATCATAGTTTTAATGTTCTGATGTAATATATTGTAAATGTATTCCTGTGATCAAAGCTGAATTTTCAGCATCATTACTCCAGTCTTCAGTGTCACATGATCCTTCAGAAATCATTCTAATATGTTAATTTGCTGCTCAAGAAACATTTCTTAATGTTATTAGATTTGTATACTGTATTTACAAACCTCTCGCTTGTAATTTCATTTTTGTGATATACCAGTTGGGGAGAGCAGAGTGAGTTGAGCCAGTGTTTACTTACGGTGTGTTTAAAGTGAGCACATGACAGTAATGGGTCTTAAAACTTAAATATGTGCATACATTTCAGGATGCGCTGCATCCTCGGGAATAATTACTTTGGATATAAAATAAACTGCTTTCAAAATAGGGCTTTCAAAAAAAAAAAATGTCTTGGCTCAACTTGCCCTCAGTGAGGGGTAAATTGAGCCAAGGTAAATTGAGTCAACTTGCAAAATTTTTGCAAGTTGAGCCCCATTGTGAGTGTGAGCCTTATGATGGACTGCCATCCAGCCAGGGTTTTTCTCCACCTAAGGCTCAACATGCTGAGTTAGGATCCAGCTCCACACGACCCTAAGAAGGACAATGACGTTTGGATAATAGACTGGATGGATGACTTCTTAAAAGTTTTATGAAAAGATACAGTTCACAACTTTGAAGGCATTTAATTATTTAAAACTTTCAGCACAAAATAAAGTTCAAAATGAAGAATTAAAAATCAAAACAAAACAAAATACAATTTCATAAAAACTTAAATGTCCAATTGTCATAAACAAGTCCTATTTTAAATTTTAATAACAAAATCAAGTTCAAAACAAAGAACAAATTAAAAGTAACGTTTGGTCTAAAATGAAAGAAACATACAGTAATGCTTTATAATCATAAGAAGGGGTGAGACACTGGCTCAACTTACCCCAGGACTTTTGGCTACCATTCCTACCATTTTAATAAACTTGAATCATCCAGCAGTTTAGAGCTAACATCACGCTAACAGTATATTATATTATAACTTCCTAAAGCATAAACACATGTGTGATATTTTTTTTTTCAGATTAGTCTATAGTTGTTCAGACACAACATAACATAACATGAGTTCTTGAACATAAAAAAAACACTTTTAACAGCAAAAAAAAAAAGTTTTTGAACATAAATGTAGCTACCAATTATTCCATGGGTCTCTCTCCATCACAGGGTGAGTAAAACTCAAATCACCCCACTCTCCCTATATTTTAAGTAAATGTACACATCACCTATAGACCTAGTGTATACAGGCATGTGACAGTAGGTGGCAACAGTGAAGCCAAAAGGACTGTTCTCATACGCCTACAAATTCACACCATGTTGTTCAGTGTGCTGTACAATTCAGATGTTTATTGCTGATTTTGCAGGTAAGACTAACAATGTGTAAGTACAGATTATATGTTAATGTTTTATGTATATTTTCATTGTATTTTATGAAGAGCTTATTTCATTCAAATGATATCGGCACTTGGCAGCCGATCAAGTTTAACGAGTGTGTAATAAAAAAATATGTATATATATGTGATGTATTGTCAAGTATGGTGACCCATACTCGAAATTGGTCCTCTGCATTTAACCCATCCAAGTGCACACACACAGCAGTGAATAGTGAACACGCACCCGGAGCAGTGGGCAGCCATTGCTCCAGCGCCCAGGGAGCAGTTGGGGGTTCGGTGCCTTGCTCAAGGGCACCTCAGTCATGGTATTGAAGGTGGAGAAAGTGCTGTTCATTCACAGTCCCCACCTTCAAAACCTTTGGATTACAAGTCTGACTCGCTAACCATTAGGCCACGACTTCACAACTTAATAATAAGGCCATTAAGAAATGTATAGAACAACACGGGTTGTGGTATATGATATATGTTATACTCATTATTTTATGACATCAATTACTGCTTTATTTAATCAGAAACACAGTCTAAATGTTACTTGTGTAGGCTATTTTACTTTTAATTTAATTAGAAGTAGGCCAACAGCGCCCCCTACAGATTAAAACTCCTTACTGAACGGGCGTTAGGACCCGGGGGAGGCTGTCACTGCTGCTGCTGCACGTGCTATTAGCCTGTTTACTCTATCACACACGAACGCATCATTCTGTATGTGCTTTCACAGATTAAATGCAGCCATACAAAAGAGTGACTCTAATCATCATTCAGACAAAACTTTGCTTCAAGAATGAGCCACACTGTTGACGTGATCTAATCACTAGCACACCCTGAGCACATGTGAGTTAATGTATTCCTCTTATTGGCGAGACATATCGGCATAATTTTTCATATCGGGCCGATGCCGATATTTACATTTAAAGCAATTATCGGCCGATTCCGATATCAGTCCAATAAGGGAAAATGACTGGGGGAAGTCGTGGCCTAATGGTTAGAGAGTCAGACTCGTAATCGAAAGGTTGCGAGTTCGAGTCTCAGGTCCGGCAGGAATTGTAGGTGGGGGGAGTGAATGTCCAGCTCTCTCTTCACCCACAATAACACAACTGAGTGAGACCCTTGAGCAAGGCACCGAACCCCCAACTGCTCCCCGGGCGCCGCAGCATAAATGGCTGCACACTGCTCTGGGTGTGTGTTCACGGTGTGTGTGTGTGTTCACTGCTGTGTGTGTGCACTTTGGATGGGTTAATTGCAGAAATTCCGAGTATGGGTCACCATACTTGGTCGTATGTCACGTCACTTTCACTTTCATAATATCGTGCATCCCTAGTTAAAAGCTCAGCAAAGGCAGACTTAACCAATAAGCAAGGTAAGCGGTCGCTTAGGGCCCCAGGGAATCAGGGGTCCCTTCTGATATCACGAAACACATTTGGCAAATGTTCCAGGCTGTGTACCACTTTGATTTAAGACACATTTGCGAACTTACCTCGACCCCTATTGACTGAGGGAGCGTGTATACTTCATACAGATCCACAGACTACAATGCAATGCAATGCAATTGCGACATCACAGCAGATTAATTTACTATGAAGGTAATTTAATGCCTAAAAGATTTGCATGTGTAGGGTAAGAGTTGTGCATGCGCAAGAAAAGTTTTGTAAAGGTGCAAATCAAGATTCAAGCGCAAGAAAAAAAGATTTGCAGCATTTTACTTTTTTTGCAAGTGTAATTCATGTATTGTGAAACTGCAGCTTCATGCTAACGCAAGATAAATATGATCTGTATTCTTACGCTTTCCATTTTTCTGCGCTTGCACTTTTGGCACGTTTTTTTCTCCAAAATACGGTCAAAAGCACTGCAAGCCTGTGATCAGTGATTTGCAAGCGAAAACAACAGTTTAAAGAACTGCAAAACGGATTGACTGCGTAGAACCAATCTGTATGTGTAAAAAACAGACTGTCAAATGTCTAAATGACTTGTCGTGTATGTAGGGCAAAAATTTCCTGAAATAATCCGATATGTACAGCTCCGTCTTTCTTTTATCTGCGCTTACAGTTTTGGCACGATTCTCTCACTAAGTGATGTTTTATAAACAAATTTCGGGAGGAGCACGCGCAGATAATTAACACGGCCAGCTAATCATTAGTGATTACACTATTTATCCAATCAGTGCACAAGCAGTCTCCTATAAATAACCAAGTATGTCCTACCTTCATTATCTCGACTTTCAGCATCCCTCCACCACCCCGACTCCACACCTTTAGCCCGTTCTACCCCTGCACGGGGAGAAGTGCACGGGGGAGCACTTTGAGGCCGAGCCGAGCACCGAGCTCGGACCCCTCTCCCCGGACAGGGGGAGAGCCCCGGGCTCGGGAGTCTTGCCGAGCTCGGAGCCCTCTCCCTGGACAGCACGCCAAATACGCTTAACCTTTACTCGGTTTGATTATATGTAAGTGTGAACTCGTGAACTGAGTTTTGCAAGCATGAGGGGAGGGCGGGTCCACCTTTGTAGCCAATCAAATGAGGCTCTTGCTGACTCTCTATTTACTCTTATCTGATTGGTTCAATAAACACATCATGCGCCAAACATTAATCTTCATTTAGTTCAGGAACATTATTAGATTATAAGTTTAATAGAAACATGTAATCATTGCAGTTAGTAGTGTTCACTGTCTATTTGATTAAGTGTAATTGGTAACTAAGTGCATGATTTTTACTGTACATTTCTGCCATAGTCACCACTAATAATAACCTACTCCTACATATAATGTAGAAACTTAACATTTTCTGTAAAGCTGCTTTGCAACGATTTGTATTATGAAAAGCACTATACAAATAAACTTGAATTAAATTAAATTGAATAAATGTTACGTCCCTTTTGTTCCATTTCTATATGTTTTTGGAAGGTGTTTGTGTTTGTCTTCTGTCCAGGAAGAAGGCCGATTGGTTCCTGCAGTCTAATTGATTATAATTCATTATACAAATAGCAAAGCGATGAAATGTTTAGTTAATTAAATTGTTAAATTTGCTGTGAATTTGTTGTAATTGTTGTAAAATCATTTTAATTATTAACATAAAGAAAATAACTTAATAAAGTTAGGAAGGCTATAACTTACCATATAATACATTAACATGACAACTGTCTTACTAGCTGCGTTCACACCACGTTGTAATTTCTCGATGACAACACGTGACATTCGACTAAGAGCTCCTTGATCTCAAGAGACACACTAGTGACTGACACAAGAGGCTGCGGTCTTTAGCGTCCTTGTTAATGCCCCCGCCTCCCGTGCTGGGAACACAGGTTCAAATCCTGCTCGGAGCCAATGAGGGGAGTAGAACCGGAGGGTTACACTCACAGAGCCTCACATGTTGTAATCTTGAAATTATGGCAATTATGACAAGGCATGAATGCAGCTACTGTCTCACAACAGAGATATACACCTCAGTGAATAAAGTATACACATACAGTACTTTTGAGGTTTATAGACCTCTTATTTCATGTATCATGATTTTATTCATGTTGTTTTCTTAAAATGATTCACTTGTGTGCTTTCTGAGCATGCTGACTCAAGCTGCCGTGCACTCTTAGTAATACAGTAGTTTACTTTTTTTTTCTTGGCAAAACCTACCATATGCCTTCAGAATAAATTGCATGGGATTAAAACAACATCAGGTTGACTAATATTTACTGAATTTAGCTACACTATAGACAAGTTGTGAAGAGGTAAATAAACTACAAACAGTAAGAGAGAGAGACAGCAAAATAAGGGTTAAAAAAGTTAAAGAGCACATAGTTGGTGTGTTGCCGACCCATACCTGGAATTTGCTTAGGGCCCCAAATCACTAAGTCTGCCCCTGGTTGTCAGTTACAGAGAATGACAACGACTGTTCTCATACACATGAATTCACAATGCCAGCATTGTTCGGTGGGACAGTCTGCTGGACAATTCATGTTGTTTACTGTTGATTTTGCAGACGGAGCAATGGCAGAAACAATCACAATCACATGTGCCTGTTCTGTGTGTAACAGCACTGTGTATGTACAGTAGTATATGATCTTTAACCTGGTAAATGTTCGCTCAGGGGTCCAAACGTTTTTCATGGCTCCACTATATTGTGCTCTCTATATATATGGTTCTCCATATTTAATCCAATCTCTTTTATAGCACCAAAAATGACGGGTTCCACTTTATATTAAGTGGCCTTAACTACTGTTAAATTACTGTTCTCAGAAGAATGTTTTATTGAGTCTTCATGCTGTTTGACACTGAAGGTTTGCAGCAACCATTAAGATTCACATTACTTGCACTCTCTCAACAGTTGACATGTTTTGTAATACTTTTGTATTGCCTTTGTAAATTGTGAGTATTATATCAATGACTTAATTGTTTATCCTTCATCTCTTTTTAAATATGTACCGCAGTGCAAGCTTTTTAGCGTTAATTTTTAACTTGTATTATTATATAAACACTTGGATGTTCCAATTATTTCTTATTTAATAAGTGCACCTTCTTTGCACATACATACAGCTAAATGTTTTTTTGTTGTTGTTACTGTTTTAAAAATACTTTATTTTAAGGTGTCCTTGTTACACACATTACATGTAATGCTAATATGGTAAGTGGCATAATTAAGTATGCAAGTAACCTAAACAAACCCTAATCCTAACCCTAATCATATAGCACGTACATGTAGTTAATTAATATTACTCAGTACTTAATGTATACACTGTAACAAGGACACCTTAAAATAAAGTGTAACTGAATAAACATATTTTCACCTCTGTAGTCATTTATGAATGCACCAAATGGAAAAGACGCATGGATCTTAAGTACATTTGTAAGCTGACTGAGTGTTTTTAATGTAAATTTCTTTTATTTTTTGGAAATGTATTTTGTATTTGAACACTTGAGCTCTTCTAACTAATTAAATAGTTTCTAATCAAACTGAAACAATTTTGAAGTTTCAGTTTCAGACAGTACTTACTA
The DNA here is from genome assembly GCA_027422415.1 of Schizothorax lantsangensis. Classification (NCBI taxonomy): domain Eukaryota; kingdom Metazoa; phylum Chordata; class Actinopteri; order Cypriniformes; family Cyprinidae; genus Schizothorax; species Schizothorax lantsangensis. The sequence continues at coordinate 3,855,525 of CM049847.1, read as the reverse complement.
TTTTCAGCATCCATTCAACAAAACCAAACACAAACTGGCCAGTGACTAAATGTTTAGTTTGGATTGTGTTGTCAAAACACCGGTTTTCTCTTTCCGTTCTCTTGCAAACTAGCCCCCGAACTCATGTGTGCACCCAGCTTTCTGAGAAACGGTCTGACTCTGGCCTCGCTCTTCTGTTTCAGGTTCTTCATACAGTAACCCATGCAGCAGACACTATTTTTAGACCTATAGTCTCCTGTCCCCGTATACAGTATACCATCCACTCATGGAAAAATGGCCTTATTAGCAATAGTTAGGAGGCTGGTCAAATCTTCCAAACATAAATCTATTTAGAACCATGGCTATGTGTTCTAGGAAAAAAAATGTGTTATGATGTGTTGTTAACAAGTTACCATTGCATGTTAAACAGATACTGTTCAAAAGTATTGTGGTCAGTAAAATATTTAATGTGATTGAGATCATAGACTTATGTTATCCAAGATCATCTGATGTCAACAATAAAATAAAAACAGTCATATTGTAAATCATAGTTTTAATGTTCTGATGTAATATATTGTAAATGTATTCCTGGGGTGATGCAAAGCTAATTTTCAGCATCATTACTCCAGTCTTCAGTGTCATACATGATCTTCAGAAGCATCAGACTGGCTAATCTGCTAGCCGCCTCACGTCACAGAAGTCAGTTAATTCTCAGCACATAGAGACTTTGTATATTGTATATTTATATACCTCTCGTTTGTAATTTGATATACCAGTTGGGGAGAGCAGAGTCCAAACCAATTTAGGAGTTGAGCCATGTTACTTACGGTGTGTTTAAAGTGAGCACATGACAGTAATGATCTTAAAACTTAAATATGTGCATACATATTCAGGATCGCCTTTGGATATAAAATTTTTGTAAACTGCTTTCAAAATAGGCTCTGCTTTCAAAAAAAAAATGTCATTGGCTCAACTTGCCCTCAGTGAGGGGTAAATTGAGTCTACAAGGTAAAAAATTGAGTCCAACTTGCAAAATTTTTGCAAGTTGGGAGCCCCATTGTGAGTGTGACCTTATATGGACAATGCCATCCAGCCAGGGTTTTTCTCACCTAAGGCTCAGACATGCTGAGTTAAGGATCCAGCTCCACACGACCCATTTTTTATGACAGTCAATGGTACTGCTTTATTTAATCATAAAAAACAGTCTAAATGTTACTTGTGTAGGCTATTATTACTTTTAATTTAATTAGAAGTAGGCCAACAGGTCCCCTACAGATTAAAACTCCTTACTGAACAGGGCGTTAGGAGCCGGGGGAGGCTGTCACTGCTGCTGCTGCACGTGCTATTAGCCTGTTTACTCTATCACACACGAACGCATCATTCTGTATGTGCTTTCACAGATTAAATGAGCCATAAAAAGAGTGATCTAATCATCATTCAGACAAACTTTTGCTTAAGAATGAGCCACACTGTTGACGTGATCTAATCACTAGCACACCCTGAGTCACATGTGAGTTAATGTATTCCTCTTATTGCGAGACAAATCGGCATATTTTTCATATCGGGCGAGCCGATATTTACATTTAAAGCAATTATCGGCCGATTCCAATATCAGTCCAAAAGCTGGAAAATGACTGGGGGAAGTCGTGGCTTAATGGTTAGAACCAGTCAGACTTCGTAACGAAAGGTTGCAAGTTCGAGTCTCAGGTCCGGCAGGAATTGTAGGTGGGGGGAGTGAATGTCCAGCATCTCCTTCACCCACAGCTCATAACACGACTGAGGTGAGAACCCTTGAGCAAGGCTCCGAACCCCCAACTGCTCCTTTTCGGGTGCCGCAGCATAGAATGGCTGCACACTGCTCCTGGGTGTGTGTTCACGGTGTGTGTGTGCACTTTGGATGGGTTAATTGCAGAAATTCCGAGTCCATGGGTCACTTGTCGTATAATGTCACGTCACTTTCACTTTCATAATATCGTGCATCCCGGAGTTAAAAGCGTCAGCAAAGGCAACTTAACCAATAAGCGAGGTAAGCGGTCGCTTAGGGCCCCAGGGAATCAGGGGTCCCTTCTGATATACGAAACAGCATTTGGCAAATGTTCCGGCTGTGTACCACTTTTCGATTTAGAGACACATTTGCGAACTACCTCGACCCCTATTGACTGAGGGAGTGTGTATTTACTTCATACAGATCCACAGACTACAAATGCATGCAATTGCGACATCACCGCAGATTAATGACTTTATGAAGGTAATTTACTGCCTAAAATATTTGCATGTGTAGGGTAAGAGTTGTGCATGCGCAAGAAAAGTTTTGTAAAGGTGCAAATCATCAGATTCAAGTGCAAGAAAAAATTCCAAATCTTTTTTTAGCAAGTGTAATTCATGTATTGTGAAATGCAGCTTCTGCTAACGCAAGATAACATATGATCTGTATTCTTCCGCTTTCCATTAAACTTCTAAAAGCGCTTGCACTTTTGGCACGTTTTTTTCTCCAAAATACGGTCAAAAGCACTGCAAGGCCTGTGATCAGTGATTTGCAAGCGAAAACAACAGTTTAAAGAACTGCAAACGGATTGACCGCGTAGAACCAATCTGTATGTGTAAACACCAGACTCCCTTTTTTGTCAAATATCTAGAATGACTTGTCGTGTATGTCAGGGCAAACAATTTCCTGAAATAATCCGATATGTACAGCTCCGTCTTTCTTTTATCTGCGTTACAGTTTTGGCACGAGACTTCTCTCACTGAGTGATGTTTTATAAACAAATTTCGGGTTGGATCACTCGCAGATAATTAACACGGCCAGCTAATCATTAGTGATTACACTATTTATCGAATCAGTGCACAAGCAGTCTTTTGATAACTATAACCAAGTGGACGTCCTACCTTCATGGTATCTCGACTTTCAGCATCCCTCCACCACCCCGACTCACACCTTTAGCCCGTTCTACCCCTGCACGGGGAGAAGTGCACGGGGGAGCACTTTGAGGCCGAGCCGTAGCACCGAGCTCGGACCCCTCAATCCCAGACAGGGGGAGAGCCCCGGGCTGGGAGTCTTGCAGAGCTCGGAGCCCTCTCCTGGACAGGCATCCAGTAATACCGCTTACCTTTACTCGGTTTGATTATATGTAAGTGTGAACTTGTGAACTGATTTTGCAGCGTGAGGGGAGGGCGGGTCCACCTTTGTAGCCAATCAAATGAGGCTCTTGCTGACTCTCTGTTTACTCTTATCTGATCACGGCCTGGTTCAAAAATCAATGCGCCAAACATTAGATCTTCATTTAGTTCAGGAACATATTAGTTATAAGTTTAAAGAAACATGGAATCATTGACAGTTAGTAATGTTCACTGTCTATTTGATTAAGTGTAATTGGTAAAACTAAGTGCATGATTGCTTTACTGTACATTTTCTGTCCATAGTCACCACTAATAATAACCTACTCCTACAGCCACGTATAATGTAGAAACTTAACATTTTCTGTAAAGCTGCTTTGCAACGATTTCATATTATGAAAAGCACTATACAAATAAACTTGAATTAAATTAAACATTGAATAAATGTTACGTCCCTTATTGTCCATTTCTATATGTTTTTGGAAGGTGTTTGTGTTTGTTTCTGCCACGGAAGAAATTACAGATGGTTCAAAATGCTGCAGTCTAATTGATTATAATTCATTATACAAATAGCAAAGCGATGAAATGTTCTAGTTAATTAAAACATTGTTAAATTAGCTGTGAATTTGTTGTAATTGTTGTAAAATCATTTTAATTATTAACATAAAGAAAATAACTTAATAAAGTTAGGAGGCTATAACTTACCATATAATCATTAACATGACAACTGTCTTACTAGCTGCATCACACCACGTTGTAATTTCTCGATGACAACACGTGACATTCGACTAAGACTCTTGAATCTCAAGAACACACTAGTGACTGACACAAGAGGCTGCGGGCCTTTAGCGTCCTATGTTAATGCCCCCGCCCCCTGCTGGGAACACAGGTTCAAATCCTGCTCGGAGCCACCATGAGGGGACTAGAACCGAGGGTTACACTCACAGAGCCTCACATGTATGTAATCTTGAAATTGTTATGGCAATTATGACAAGGCATGAATGCAGGGAGCTACTGTCTCACAACAGAGATATACACCTCAGTGAATAAGTATACATCATACAGTACTTTTGAGGTTTATAGACCTCTTATTTCATGTATCATGATTTTATTCGGCGCCGGGATGTTGTTTTCTTAAAATGATTCACTTGCGTGCTTTCTGAGCGTGCTGAGCTCAGAGCATGCCGTGCAGTAAGTTTACTTTTTTTTTCTCGGCAAAACCTACCATATGCCTTCAGAATAATTAAAAATTGCATGGGATTAAACAACTATCAGGTAATGACTAATATTTACTGAATTTAGCTGCACTATAGACAAGTTGTGAAGAGGTAAATAAACTACAAACAGTAATTAGAAGAGACAGCAAAATAAGGGTTAAAAATGAGTTAAAGAGCACATAGTTGGTGGTTGCCGACCCCGATACCTGGAATTTGCTTAGGGCCCAAATCACTAAGTCTGCCCCTGGTTGTCAGTTACAGAGAATGACAACGACTGTTCTTGCATACGCATGAATCACAATGCCAGCATTGCTTCAGTGGGACAGTCTGCTGGAAATTCAGCGATGTTAGTTTACTGTTGATTTTGCAGACGGAGCATGGCAGAAACAAACACAACAATCACATCTGCCTGTTCTAATGTGTGTAACAGCACTGAAAATGTATGTACAGTAGTATATGATCTTTAACCTGGTAAATGTTCGCTCAGGGGTCCAAACGTTTTTCATGGCTCCACTTATTGTGCTCTCTATATACTGTATATGGTTCTATTGAACCAATCTCTTTGTATAGCACCAAAGACGGGTTCTATATTAAGTGGCCTTAACTACTGTGTATTTACACTTAAATGAATCATTAATCCTTTGGTAATGACATGTTTTTACACTGTAGGTCTACTTATATTTTGAAAAATAACTGCATGCAATTACATCTGTAATAAGTTTCTGTAATTACATTTATAATTACACTGTTGACCCACCCTTAAACCACCAAACCTGTCCCTAAACCTACCATATCACACCTCAATAGCATCAGAAGTGTTTGACAATATAATATGAACATAATATTATATATGTCATATCTTTTATAAAAGACCACATACTGTAAAATGTATGTAGGCCATATAGATGAATGTTAAAGGGATAGTTCACTTTGAAATTGAAATTTGGTATCTATCAGCTTACCCCAAGGGCATCCAAGATGTAGGTGTCTTTTTTTCTTCAGTAGATCCAATTTTGATGATTTTAGGTCAAACCGTTCTAGTCTGTCAGTCATATTAATGGCAGGTATAGGTCACTGTCTCTATAAGAGTGAAAAAGAACATGTACAGAGAAATTCAAATTAAACAATTCCCCATCGTAACTACACATTGATGGCCTAAGACACGAAACGAGCGGTTTGTGTGAGAAAACGAACAGTATTTATATCGTTTTTTACCTCTTGTACACAACCATGTCCAAGTGATCTGAGTGCACACACACATCCGGTGTGTGACGTGTGTGTGCGCGCGCTCTGGCTCATGCTGCATTCACACAGGGCGTCGGCATCAACGCTTGACGGAGGGCGTGTGACGGAGGGCGTGAAGCGTGGTGCTGACGCAACTTCGTGGTATTTTCTTGTTGGAAGACGCGCACTGTCATCGCTCGTGTCGTTTCTGAACTGTCTACTCTTGGATAATGATGACTTCTCTTAAGCACACCCGCTTGCTGTCATGCATTGTATTTCTATACGAGCGCTCCATGTATCCGTTTCATTCATCTGTAACTAGCCAAACACACATGCCGCAACTCCACCCTCCTCACCCTGCATCACTGCCACCTAACCATGTAAAAAATAACAGATCCAGGAACAGTTTATTGAGACATGACACCGGCGAAAAAAAAAAAAAAAGGAATCTTACTATGACGAAGGATTAGTCCATGAATAATATTTGTGCCATTCCGAAATTAAAGAGCCATCATTTTGTACCAAAAGGAATATACATAACCGTATATAATAATACTGTCAAACAATTCAAATAATTTTTTAAAGCACCACGCTTCAGACACGCCCTCCGTCAAGCGTTGACGGCGAGCTACAGATGAATGAAACGGATACATGGAGCGCTTCACCATAGTAAGATTCCTTTTTTTTTTTTCTCGCCGGTGTCATGTCTCAATAAACTGTTCCACTGAGATCACTTGGACATGGTTGTGTACAAGAGGTAAAAAACGAATATAAATACTGTTCGTTTTCTCACACAAACCGCTCGTTTCGTGTCTTAGGCCATCAATGTGTAGTTACGATGGGGAATTGTTTAATTTGAATTTCTCTGTGCATGTTCTTTTTCACTCTTATAGAGACAGTGACCTATACCTGCCATTATATGACTGACAGACTAGAACGGTTTGACCTAAAATCATCAAAATTGGATCTACTGAAGAAAAAAAGACACCTACATCTTGGATGCCCTTGGGGTAAGCTGATAGATACCAAATTTTAATTTCAAAGTGAACTATCCCTTTAACTAAATTCACAGAGGGACAGATACATTTCTCCAGTAATGGTGTAGCATGCTTTTAGAACATGCTTATTGTGCTTTGTTCGAAATAAAAATTAATTAAATTAACCCCATCAATGTTTAGTTAGGGTTCTCCATCCATTTTTATTTTTTCAGGTTGTTCAAATATGGGTCTCTAATTTAGGCACATGACCTACATCCAAACCAGTGTGATGCAGGCCAAAAACGTGAGACCCAGGATGCCTTTGAGAACAGACTGTGCTCAGGCTGCTTGATGTGGTGTGGGCAAACCCTCGATGGCTCCAAGCCTATCAGTCGAGTGTACTGTCTTCTCGAGCAACATAAAGCTCTGGAGGGAAGTAAACAGCAGTCACGGTGCGCTCCTCCTCCTCTCCACGTGCTTCCCCCACGGCTCCCCCCCTCATCAGAGCGGTGGTCATTTGCATAAAATGTGTGTCAGTAGGGCAGATCTCACATGCAGCGCGCGCATGCCGAAGGCATTCCGATGGCAAACGAGTCCACGCGCACTCATCTGCCACTGAGAACAGAGAGGAGGAGGAGGCAAGAGGAAAGAGGGAACTGCAGCTCTATTACAGCAGCGTGACTGGGAAGGAAAGAAAGAGGGCGTGAGAAACAGAGCAACAGTTCTTGGCACACAATAACACAAACAATTTAAAAGGCAAAGAAAGGAGGAGGAACTAGTGGGGGGGGAGCTCAGTCACATTTTTAAGACACCTGAAAACGTGTCCGGTGTTTGTGTGTGATGCTTGTGCATGTCTCAAACTAGTTACACAGCTCTGCCTTGGAGAACGGTTCCAGTGCACTGGCTCTGGTTGTTCTGAAGAAAAGCGCTACTGTGGTGCACGCGATACAGTCTTTAAGGACATCTTTCAAAGAGCGAGGACGGCACATTGCCCTGCTTACCTGAAGGACGTCTGGCATTAGAGTGTGGCTTCTTTTTAGAGACATTGACTAACACACTTCTTGAAGTTCTTACCTGTCTGGACGGAATTTGAAACACGCTGAAAATTATAGACTCTACTCAGATACCTGCATTTCCTTCATCAACACCAGGAACAGGCACCATGGACAGTCCAGGTGAGTTAAAAACTAGAGATTGTCTATAAACATGAATTATTTGCACGGATGATGGTAGTAATGTTTCATTCACCTGTTTAGGTATTTTAGCCAACTTTGTCATTTATTTTAATATCTTGTTTAATTTTATGGTGACACGAATATATTGGTACTACATTTGAATATAAAATTAATACATGTCAAGATTTCTAATTAAATTACATTATATTTTGACATGTTTATCATTTTACACACACACAAGCACACACACACACACAAAAAAACATGATGCTTTTTATTATCTGCACGCTGCAATGAATGTCTTTTATTAATTTTTTTTGACTATATCGTGAACCTGCGTAAACGGACTACCAATGTTTTGGCAAATGTTTCCGGTCTCGCGTTGCACGCAAACAATCTCACGTACAGTTCGCTCTGCTCACGCGATCTTCCCAGACTGTACATCATGACGCATCATCCTCATAAATTAATCGTGAATTATTTCACGGCGTGATCTCCAACCCAGCGACTTGTTGCTAAAAATAAATTCGCTATCATAGAAAAGAAAAGCTATCTAGCCTTATTCTGTTCCGTTTCGTTAGTGATTTAGCACCCGTCTCCAGTAGCTGGGGTGGGTCAAATCCAAACCCATCCTTGACTACTGTAAGGTTTTTGTTTTCGACCAGGTTACTGTGATTCATTAACAAGTCATGCTTGTGCGCCGATGACTGACTGTCATTATAGCGCTCCTCCTGTAGCCTACATTCACTCCAACACGTGCTCAAAGTGTGTCAGTAACTGCTCATGAACATGTGAGAAGATAACGATCAGTTATCAAAGGAAACACCGTCAACATTTATGTCACAGCAGGCAATAAACCATTATCACATGGCTTTCCTTATGAGGCAATTACATGTTTTTTTTTTAGATGGCTAATCTTAAGTTATTTATTATAAAGTTAGCCTATATACAAGTGCTCTTAGACATTTGCATTTTTAATAAGTCTGAATGTAAAGTATCCAACTTATAATGTAATAAGCTAAAATAAAGCTTTGGCAGCAAGTATAATAACGATATACATAGGAACTCAGTAGGCTCTAAATGACAAGATTAATATACAATTTATTGTATATTAGCACAGGCTACAATTTGCTGAAAGGCTCAGCCATATAGGCCTATGTTATAACATTTAAATCTAAAATATTAACATCTCTGGAAACACATAGCTGTGTTGGCAATGTCAGCTCCAGTATGTTTTTTGTTTTATGAATCTGGTGCCCTGGATTTCTTAGAAAGCGCTCAGTTTGCCACCTGCACGTTTTGCATGTCATCAGGCATGATAATGTCAGGCACAGACTTTCACTTTCACCGTCACGAGGATCGACTCGGAGCTCCACGTGCCACGCGTGATTTCCCAGGCACACAGGCACACACCCCCTCCTTGCTTGTGTTTTTGTTCCGGCAGCTCGTGTCTCATCAGCCTCTGAAGGGAGGGAGGCCGGTCACTGGGTCAAAGTCAAAGAGGCACAGATCTGAGCTCAGATCTTTGTTCTCTGCCTGCGTGATCTCTGTTTAACGCACATGTTTATAACAAGCATACGTTTATGTGATAGAAGATGCTCATTTTAAGGCCACGAATGGCTCCTATATAAAATATTTTGTAAATTAAAGACTTTTGAAAAGAAAATACTAGCCTATTTTACATCTTCTACTTCAAAATGACATGTTTAATTCAGTGCGTTACTTGTAATTATTTGGAATATTTACTAGCAATTTCTGAGTGAAAATTGTTTGACAAACAGACAGCTCAAGCTGTAACAAGTGTGTCAGTGTCACTCACATATTTGAACACACATGCACATTGACCCAGTATCAGTATCTCATAGTGTTCCTTAATTCTTAATTGCACTTTTTTTATCCTTTTAAAGGTATGATGTTAAAAATAAATTAACTATATTAAATAGTAAATTATACTAGTAATAGTTGTTAATTTAATTTGCATACGTTATACTGCACGTGTGTGTTGGCTCATAGAAGATATAGCAATATTGACCTACTTTTCAGCAGCAGCACATGTCCGAGGGCATCCAGCTCTGAACAAACCTTGAAACAAGAAATCAAAGCCTCCCAACCGAGAAAGCTCACCTGCCAAACCAGTGAAAATGAAATTTACTTAAAGGGATAGTTCCCCAAATTTTTTTCATTCTGTCATTATCACTCCCATGTTGTTTCAAACTGTATAACATTCTTTTTTCACACAAAAGAAGATATTGTGTATTATGTATTGGTACTTTTTGTTACCATTTACTTCCATTATATGCAAGAGACATTTCTCAAAATACAAAATGTATTTTATATTCCACAGTAGGGAGAAAAAATCATACAGGTTTGGAACAACTTGAGGGTGAATAAACAATGACTGATTTTTGGTTTAAAATATAGTTAGGTCAGACTAAGGAGACCAGAGGCCATTGTATGATTGGCTGAGGTGCCTCACATGATCTATGTTAGCCGATGGTAATTATCCCTCACATCTCCCAATAATAAGACAATCTCTGTTTCTAGTGATCCTGAAGACCTTGATTAGCTTGTTTAGGTGCTAAACTCTGCGGGAAAGTGCATGGACCTCGAGGGCCAGAGTTGAGAACCCCTGCATTACAACATACTAAATATAGATAGAAATGTACCTTTACACTATTGTGATTTAAATCCATTCACAAAGTGATTATATTTAAAATTAACTTGCATATCAAATGAGTACAGTATCCATGTCTACATATCTGTCAGTTATCATTTTTGAGTGGGAGGTTTGTTTTCCCTCATGGCAGCTGCAAAAGGGCGAATTCAGACAAAAACGACTGAAATTCAATAACCCGTTCATTTATTCATTATTTGAGTCACTCACATTCACCCATGTGCAAAAGCAAAGGTTTTGTGTGTCATGGTGTTTAGTGAAACCATTTGTGAGGCATCACGTTATACAAACAAGTGATATGAGGTGAAATGTGTTGGGTTTAAAAAAAGAAGGCAAACACAAAACAAGCTCGTATGTCGAGTAAACGTGACCGTGCACGTTCATGCATGCACTCGTTTCCGGTGACTCGAGTAAATATGGCCTTGGTTACTGTTTTTAACTCCTCTTCAAACGTGAGCAGCAGGCTGGCAGTTTGTGCTTTTTTTTCTCTCTCTCTCGTACTGCGGTTGTTCTAGCCACGGGACTGCGGAAAGAGGCTTGTGTTTTAGGGCGTTCACTATGTCAGTGGCGCATGTGAGACGGCGGTCAGGTGGCTGGCAGAGCGCGTTCCCGGGCGCGCCGCCAGAGGAGCGAGCAGCGCGTGCTGGAGTTCTCAGAGCCGAGAACAAACTGTTCTTTGGAATCGGTTTTTGGTTTAACTGACTCGGGAAGTTTTTTTTTTTTTATGCTTGGAAGAACATACAAAATACCCAATTAAACAACTTATATTGTTTACAAAAATCTTGATACAATTCAAGAAGTCCAAATACTAGCAACATAACAAACATGCATAGATAAACAATATAAACATAATTCGAAAATTAAGAAAGAAAAATAAAGATAAATAAATAAATACAGAAATAAAATACAATACAAGGGGCTTAATCATCAAACAATACCTTCAAAAGATTACACAGTTTAAGTGCTTTTTTATGACGCATGAGTTTTAAGGGTTTGACAACACGACTTTCTGACGCAATGAAAACGCGTTTAATAAGGTGCGGCAACACTGAGCTGACAGAAACGACATTTAAAGAGCTAAAATATAAAAAGTAATTCAGAAAATAATAAAAAAATCAGGAATTGAGCTAACACATAACTTGTGAAATGCAGCATGCATTTCCTTGGAACACGTTTTGGAGACGCAACTGAAGTGAATCCGATTCCTCAGTCTGGCTCATCCTGGCTCATTTCTCACATGTTTAAAGCTTCACTGGCGCGGTTTGAAACATGTGATTCATGGAGAAGGGTGAGCTGACAGACTGGGAGAAGCAGAGGATTCAAACATGAGGCATTTCCGAGTTTACATAGAAATTAGTGGCCTACTGGTCTGGTGGGGAAAAAGCCTCAAATAAATGACAGATTTGAGGAATTCTGTAGAATGAATTTAAACATGTAAAATTTATAATACACAATACTTAATAAACGTGTAAGGTGCAGGGCATATGAAGAAAACTAAGTTAAGGCGTTCCAATTCTGCTGATTTTGCATGGGCCTATAAATTAGGAAGATATTAGAGATATTTCTATTATAACAACTTTCCGTTTAGTTTAGTATGTTAATACATAATGTATTTTTGGTATTGACATACTAGATATGCTACACTGCTGCTGTCGCCGCTACAGAGCAATTGACCCTTCCTAAAAACCCACCCTCCTTAGTTACTGTTGCTATGTCCAACAAGCCATGCCGCTCTCACACTACACATCATGTTCTCACACGGTAAAAAAATACATTGCGGAGCAAAGAGGAAACTGACAACATGCCGACAGACAGAGCAGGTTACTTCTGGTATGAAACAAGGTCTCAGCTTTCAAATTTGGAGTTTTTTTTAAAGCAATTCAAACAATAAATACCATTTTGTGGCTCTTTAATGTGTCGTGACATATCACTGTATTGCCTCAGTTCAAGCAGCATGTGAACGATTGTCTTTTCATATTTACTTAAAGCATGAAATAAACATGAATGAACATCATAACGTATTTAATTACAACCACGGAAAGACATCAATACACAATATTGATAAGTCCACAAAAGTTACAGTTACACAATTACAGAAACTTGTTACTGGCAATACATATGCAGACTAGCTGTTGTGAGCTTGTAGCTATGCTGTGCAAATAGCATACATGAAATTACCCATAGCAGATCTAGACAGGTGGAGCTAGGGGAGGTGGAGGGTTACTGAGGAGCGAACTTACAGCCAACACTGAACCAGACTTTTTAAATGTTGAGCAAACAATCTCATTGGCTGCTGATGTACCAGAGACTAATCTGGTTGTGCATGTAGCGAGCAATTTCATTACTAGCAGATTGCATTAAGGATGTATCAGTCCGCACCATCTGGAGTTTCATGACAGCTAGATATAAATGATAAGACCAACTTCCCTTGATGTAATATTCTTTGTTTCCCCTCCTTTTCCTTCACTCACAGGTGGAGGAGTGATCCTCTATGCAGGCTCAACTGGAAGCGCCAGCCCCAGTCCAGGAAGCCCATCCAGTGGGTACCAATCCCAATCTCCAGCCTCTCAACCCTCGTCCCCGGAGGAGGTCTCTTTCACTGAGCTTGATTCCCTTAAAAGACATTCAGCTGGAAGCAATGGCAACAAACTGGTTTTCCAATTTCCAGAAGTAAGCAGTGCTACCACTGTCAACCCTGTTACACCGATGGTAACATCATCAGGGCAAAACACCTACTCTCACCCAGTAGTCGGCAGGCGAACAAGTATGTTCACGGGTACCTTTACTAGTGAGTATTATCTGAGTCAATTTTGATATTGTCTCAGATTCGGTGACCATCGTCCACTGCTAACTTACTGTTGACAATTTGTGTTACTAGAAACAGGAGGTATGGTGTTGCTTTGCAAAGTATGTGGGGATATTGCATCAGGATTTCACTATGGCGTCCATGCATGTGAGGGATGCAAGGTGAGAACAGACAATACATGCTCACATGCACACTGCTCGCTCATAAAATACCCTCAAAATGCATAACTGATGTGTTTAGTGTCGATCTGAGACTGAAGGCACACACACACCTACAGAAACACACACACTCACTCTGATCTTGTTATCCTCAGGGTTTCTTCCGCCGCAGTATCCAGCAGAACATCCATTATAAGATGTGCGTGAAGAATGAAAACTGTCTGATCATGAGGATGAACCGCAATCGCTGTCAGCACTGTCGATTTAAGAAGTGCCTCTCCGTCGGCATGTCCAGAGATGGTAAGACCTTTAAACAGTTATGAACAATATACAAAATTATTATTCTTGGTAAGACTACATTATTTTCAGTGTTTGGTAAACAACCACCTTGCAACCACCTAGTAACCTCCCAGTACATCTGCAGTTAGACCAGAATATTGACTGGTTGGTCTTAAGCCAGTAAGAACCCACTTAAGAACCACATGCAACACCCTAGCAACTGCTCAGCAACATGATTAAACAATTCTCAGTATAAATCAGCAACCTCATAATTCACAGTTTCGCTTTGAAAATCCAGTGATCTTTTTAATCAGAATCTGCAAATTTGGAGTTGTGTGTAAGGGCAAAAAAAATTCCCCATGCAGATGTTGCATCAGGTTCAAGTTCGTTACACAAATGTGATCGTTCGATTCATCGCTACACTATTGACAATGGACAATGATTCTTTTTTAACTGCAAAATTTCGCTAATGTGACCTCACTACTACAATATATTTTAAAAAATACATTAAATTCTCCTTTCTATTTCCTCAGCCCTACTTTCACAATCTGTTCTGTGCTGTTTGCACCTATAGCTTACACCCTGCTCTGACAGTTTCCTTTCACCACTGATTTATTAGTGTGGGCTCTCTGAAATCCCACAAGTCATCACTCACTGTAAAAACTGCAGCAAATCAGGTTCATTTGGGGAATTGGGGACACAAATGGCCCGAGCACCTAGTACACTGCAGCTTAATGTGTTTCCAGGTCTTCATTTGCTGTATTTCAGGATTAATTAAGATCCAAATGCAAGCTGGGATTTAATAAAGTGCTTTTTTGATGTAACCCAGAAGCTAAGAGACATTTATTTCAATTGAATGCAATGCATAAGTATAGTAAAATATCTTTTCGATTTGTCCTCTAGCACACTTTGCCCATACAGGACAGTATTGTCTCTGGGGAGCTTTGTAAACTGGGCTGATAATAAATCATATTTTCTGGGGCTAGTGTACATATTTAGGTGACCTAAAAAGCGGGAAAGTAAAGTGATCATCATATTTCAACATCACATGATGTACTTGACCTTGTTTTTCTCCCCAGTAGCCACTCACACTGTAATTACACTAGATTCCGAAATAATTCGTAAGTTAATGAATATATGAATAACTTTTGTGGTTTTAACTTTTCAGTGTACTGTAATGTTCTAGTGCCCTCGAATGCAAAAACCATAGCTAATACTCAATGTTGCTGAAGATAGATGCTATATTCTGTCACCTTGACATCTCTCGTTACACTGACCCACCCCTTCACGTGATGGTGCTATATGACACCTCTAAACACAAAAAGCCTTCAAATCATTGTTATCTTATAGACCTATAGACCTAGTTTTACATTAGTGCTTGTCTTAGCAGTTTTAACCTAACCTTTCTTGCTGAAGGCACCTCCCATTACTCAACACTTGGTGCTCCTTAGCAGTCCAGTTTATCATATCACATTCCTCTGCCATACAATGTTTCAGCACTTTTTTTTTTTTTTTGCTATTGTTAATAAAGCTACTCCACTGCAGCACGTCTAACAATCCCATTTAACCGTTACTATATTCACAGTACAGCACAGCCTCTCATACTACAATGCATTATTGTAAAGCTGTAAGGTAATGGATACATTTTATATCTCACCATTCTCTATAGTAACATTTATACCCACATTTTTTCCAGCTGTGCGATTTGGGCGCATTCCGAAGCGCGAGAAACAACGCCTACTGGACGAAATGCAGAGTTACATGAACAGCCTTAATGAATCAGCTTCCATGGACATCACCTGTACTACACCCACCGAGACTCCTTCCAGCCCTGAAAATGGCCAGTCAGAAGAGGCCATCGGTGTTATCTCGCAAGCTTATCGCAATATCTTTGTGAACGGGGAGAAGTTGTTAGTGAAGATTAACGATGACAACAACAATAACAACAATCCTTCTTCCTTCCGTCATAATCCAATTCAAGAGTCTGGCTACAGACCTCAGCCAAGCATCTCACCCCAAGATCATTCCATCCATTCCACAACAAGCTGTCTACCCCAATCCAGATGTCCATTCGCCAAACTCGACAGCAAACCGACAACCCAAGTTATGGACAACAGTCACTATAACTTCCCACAGTCCTCAAGTCCCAGTCAGGGAACTACACCTTCTCAAAGCTATCCATCGAAGCACAACAGTTACTCCACTCAAACGTCTTGTCCTTGGAGACTGAGCCCTGGTGCTAAAGTTTTGGTATGTTTTTTTATGATGGCATATGATTTGTTTGCTGGTCTTTGTTTACTATTTTCTATAACTTCAATGGTCTCTTTCTGTATTTTCCCAGGCATGTCCTCTCAATGCATGTCCCATCTCCCCAGCCAGTCACTCTAGTCAACAGATCTGGGAGAGTTTCTCTCAGTGCTTCACTCCAGCTGTTAAAGAAGTGGTTGAATTTGCCAAGAGCATTCCAGGGTTTCAGGCCCTGAGTCAACATGATCAAGTCATGCTGCTGAAGGCAGGAACCTTTCAGGTGAGAAACGCCAACGTCTGTCCTCAAATCAGTTCTTTTGAAGTAATCATTTAAAAAACGGTCCAGAGATTCCTTTACTTCATGACCCAGTTGCCTCATCATGCGGTCCCTTGGCATTCTGCCCTACATCCTCTAAAATAGTTTTTGCATAAAGGATAATTCACTGTTTATTATGTTTTGAATAAGTTTTATTAGCAAGGATGTTTTTTGCCATTTCAAACGTTATTTAGAACCAAAATAAAATAGTTTTAGCATTAAACTCTACTAAATTTAATTTAGTCTTTGAGTCAAGATTGTGACCCTGAGTGAGGAACCATTTTTCAAACCAGTTTTGTAAAGTGGTTCAATTGATTAATGGAGCAGATTTGGCTTAAAGTAACAATTTGTATATGAATCGGATTTCCCAAGCAGTTTCATTAAAGGTTTCACACAGACATGGTGTTATTGATGAATATTTACAGACTGTGCAAGACTCTAGACCAATGTCATTACAAATGAGTTTTCTTTATCAATACTCAATAACTGAAAGCAAAATATGTGCCGTGCTTGTATTGCGATGAATAACGTCTTTGAGAGTTATTATGATGTAGTTTACACGGCTGAATCTTCAACAGTTTATTTAATGTTATTTTTCTAACCCTTACTTTGGTTTATTGCAGGTTCTAATGGTGAGGTTCTGCTCGCTGTTTGATGCCAAGGAACGTACCGTAACATTCCTGAATGGTCAGACCTACCCGCTGGCATCCCTGCGAGTGCTAGGCATGGGCAGCCTTCTGGACGCCATGTTTGAGTTCAGTGAGAAGCTGGGGAACATGGGTCTGGAGGCCGATGAGATGGCCCTCTTCATGGCTGTGGTGCTGGTTTCTGCAGGTACCTTGGATTCCCAGTAATTGAGAGAATTATCATATGCAAGCACTATTTGAAGTGTGTTTTTAATACTGAGGTAGTTGCTTGTGTAGACAGATAGCGAGGCAGCTTAGAGTTTGTAACAGAGCTGTAATGTTTACATCTGATATTTCTGTTACTCATCATTATTTTGCTCTCTATCAGATCGTTCAGGTATCTCAGATGTGGGAGCCGTAGAGCAGCTCCAGGAGGATTTGATCGGCGCTCTTCGTGCTCTCATCACTCGGCGAAGGCCAGAGGACAGCTCACTCTTCCCCAAACTCCTGCTACGTCTGCCTGACCTCCGTACCCTCAACAACCAGCACTCTGAGAAACTCCTAGCCTTCCATATTGACCCCTGAGAACAGAAAGAGACAATTACCAGACCTACCCAAGTCTACACATTAAAAAGGGGTCAAACACAGAGATTCAGGGTGCTCTTCTTGTACAAATAAGCCATGCATATTTCAGGATAAACATCTGATTTTGACTAGCACTTACCTCAGACTTGCTCCACCTCAAGATAAAACTGACATTGAACTTTTCCAGTGCAACATAAGAGGAACAGAAGTATGGAGCAGATGCTGGACATTTTGACTTTTCAGGATTTTCAAGAAATGTAAACAGTGGAAGATGGTGTAGATTTTTGAGGTGATGGCTGTTTTATAACTAGAATTAATCTGGGCTCACAGTGCAAGATCATTGTATAAAGTTTTGGGACATTATAAGTATTTTTCTCACTCCAGATGCTATGCATTTATCATCATATTCAACACATTGTACAACATTTCAGATAAACTTAAATTCTATTGCACAATTCAATAATTTCATTAAACACGTTCTTATATCTCTTTGTGGACCTTTATAAATATTGTTTATATTTGTCAGGCAGTCAAAACCTTGGTTGTAAAAAAACTTGTATTATAATTGAAATATATGATAGTTTCTTATAACTGTATAAGACTGTAGTATGTATTCTCGTGTGCTAATGTCAGGACAGAACCAGGGACAATGGTTGTTTAATGAAGAAAGACTCCTCGATGTCTATTAAAGTGTTAAACCAACCTTAATTTACAACAGCTCTGCATGGATATGGTTTATTCTACTCTTTGCAGTTCAGAATTTTCTGAAAGAGGATGGGTTAGCAGCAAAAGTGGACTTTGCCATTATTACGCATATTCAATTCATTTATTTCATGTGAATATAAATGTATATTTGATAAATGTATTATGCTTATTTTTTTCATAGAGATGGCAGATTATGTGATATTAAAATATTACCTTTCAAGTTTTGCGAAGCATCAGGCTGAGTATTTTATATGCATGCATATTGTACTGTGTGTTTCGTTGCAGGAATGCTGATGGTGCACAATGGTATCCTAGCAACTGGCAAATGAACCAGTGTGTATGGAGCTGATGTATGATATATGCCAAGATTTTCACCTTCATTTAAATAATGGCTCCAAGGGTTCAAGTGGGAATGGCAATCTTTGTTTCCCTTCATGAATTTTTTTAATCAACAAATTGAAGACTATATCACTATGTTTCCATAGTACTGCAGCACAGAATAATCAGACTAATTATTATCAAATTATTCAGTTTATAAAGAGTTAATCAACCTGAATATCATGTGCCGTTAATCATGTAATATTACAGTTACAGTGAATACTTCCTCCACATGAAATGTTAGATGAATAAGATGCTCTTGGTAAAATGAGAATATGATGCACCAGAAATAAAGCAAACATGTCAGGAAACCTCTCACAGCTGTGGAACGGGACGAAGAACAGGGAGAAACTCCGTTTGCATTTTGCCCTCTTCCCTCTTCCCCTGAGTAGTTGTGGTATAAAAGAGAGAGAGAAAGAAAGATTTAACATTATTCATTCTGTCTCATGTGGTCTTAATGTTTGCATCCTTCCTCTCACTGTCTTAACAGTGCCACATGATTCTTAAGAAAAAAAAATATATAATGAGAGAGAGAGATTTTACAGCTACATATAACTACTAATATATGTATAATACATGAAACCAATAATGCTTGATATGGAATTATATACTGTAAGTGCGCCCTCTTGAGGTTACTGTGTCATATTACATTTAAATGAACAGTAACATTAATTACATCAAATAAAGCCTTAAAATGATTTATGTATGTATGAATAAGTATATAAAATATAGATAACACTTTACAATCAGGTCTCATTAATTAGCATTTGTTAATGCATTAAGTAACATTTACAATGAGCAATACATTAGTATGTATTCAATTTTGTTTTATTACGTGAGTTGATAAAAATACAACTATACATTGTTCATGTTGCTCAGATCCATTAAATAATATTAAAAGCCGCAGCTTTTGTTTTTAATAATGTATTAATACATGTTTAAATAAACATTAACTAAGAATAATAAATGCTTTGGAAGTATTTTCCATTGTTAGTTCATGTTAACAAATGTAAGTAACTAACGTTAACAAATGGAAACTTAATCCAGATTCTACACAAAATAACATTTATTTTGTCCATGAAACCAATATTATATATATGGACTCATATGCAGTAAGTGCGCCCTCTTGAGGTTACTGTGCCATACTACATCAATATGAACAGTAGCAGTCACATTAATGATATTATTAGTTTGAATAAAATCTTAAAATATATTTTTACAAGGTATTATTTACAGTTTCTTGTCCAGCCAGTGTAGGTTGCAAGTTAAAATCCAACGATAACCAGAGAAAAAAACCTGAACATGTAACATCAGGGGCCTCATTTATAAAGCGTGCGTACGCTCAGATTTGATCTTAGAGTGTGCGTACGCTTAAATCCACGCCAAAGCTCATATTTATAAAGACGGTCTTTGACGTGGAAAAGTGCTTACCGCCACGTCAAGATCTGAGCAGGTGTACGCACTTTTCCTTGTGGCAAAGTCAGAGTACTGCAGCTATTTGAATATCTAATAAAAGAATTCATCAAACAACAAAGATGCAGTGTGAGAGATTAATTGTGCAGTGTAGTCAGATTTTTTATTAACGGGAGTTTTTGCGAGATTAAACTGACCTTTTTAGTAGCCTAATGTTGAGAGTTCTTTACTCGCATTCTAGACTACACAGTTTATTCCTTGTTGTTGTTTTTTATAATTTTATTTTACAAGAGAACTGGCGACGTCTTGTTTTACTACTATTGCGTAAAAAAAAAAAAAAGGCATAAACACATCTCCGACTGTTTTGTCTGTGTAGCCTATAAGAACATGTCGTTCAATAACGGTTTAAATATATTCTATTCAATAACATTAACTGTTTTTATTTATAACATCTGCTGCTTTGCTTCTGTGAAAATGAAGAGACATCAGCCTTAAACTTTGTTTTTGTCATTTACATCAGTTATATTTGTATAAAATACACTAGATATGTTTGTGTCAGTACATTAATGGCACATTTGAGCAGCATTAGTAAACTGTAAATATAAAGAAATTCCAAATCACATGCTGTTTTTTCAGACCTGAGACCATAATCGTGTAATAATTTATTTTATGATATGAAACGTCCAATTTTTCTTTCTATAATGTTTTTTTTTTTTTTAGTTTTGCTAGAATTTTGTGATACTACACTTTTTATTAGTTGTTATAGCAAAATTTTAAAAGTAGGATGGCTCACTTTTTATAAGATGACTGAAAATTTTACTTGAATTCGTAGTTTATTCTTACTTTTGGAAACCTTATTGTTTAATAATTATTACTACTACTACCACCACTACTACTATATTATTTCTGTTGTTTCTAGTAGTAATTTTGATAATAGTCAATAGAAAAAATATAACCACACACACATTGTTTGTCCAAAGAATAATTACACATTATGAAATAATTTGGATCCACGCATGTTAATAATTCCTATGCATCTATGGCCTATAAAATGGCCTATGAAGTAGTAGTTTGCAAGAAGCAGAATGGCAGCGCTTCTTGAAGATATTGCAAACCGTGCAATGAGAAGACAACGCGTTTTTTGGACTGTAATTTCAAGTCAGACCATTTTTTTTACGTCTTTTAGGGACCTTTGCTGCCCCCCTACCTCGTTCACAGCCTGCGCTACACACTGCCATGCCACACATTTAGTTTTGTGTGAAAGCCCACTGGAGAGACTCCCAAAAAGCGTCCCCGCACGAACCTCTACCTCCGCCAGCAGGACCTCAATTTCAGACTCAGTAAAGTTTATTTTTCTTTGTGCTCGTCATTCTCAAGCATAGAAATTTGGACATTGGCGTGTGCTCTTTTATATGATAATGATATTAATTATGGGGCGTTTACAAGGCGGAGATCTGACACCAATCAGCTGCGCACAATTTCAAGATCATTTGCGATTTATAAACGTCACATCTGGAAGAGAGGCGTACGCACGTGTTTTTGTGCGCACGTTCGTTTTCTCTGAATCGCACTTACGCACTTTTGCGAAATGATTTTAGAACAAATTTAGGATGGTTTCTGCGCAACATTTTATAAATGAGGCCCCTGGTGCGGTCACGCACGCACACGCACACGCACGCGCACGCGCACGTACACGCACACACACACAGAGAGAGAGAATTTGAATGGCACCTTTATTAAAACAGTGTTTTCAATCACAAAATCATCTTTCAAAAAACACAACCTGAATAATTAGACATTACAAGAATTATAAAAATTCCATTTGCTTTCCTTTTTTTTTTTTTTTTTTTTTTAAAAAGCAATCAACAAATCACCATCTTCATTAACTGTACATAAAACATCATTTATCCCCCAAACATCAATAAACGCTTCTACACACTTTACCAATTTATAATAAGCATGCTCTATCCTAAGACGAGCTGCCACCAATCCCATAAACATATTTAATACATTCAAAGAACCTTGCCCTAACAATTTATTTTTCCTAGATTTCCAAATTGCAAGTTTTGCTGTCCCAGACAAAAAATTCAATAGAGTCAACATATTTTTCCTACTTGCTGCATATTTTGGACCATAAATAAATATTTCAAAAGAGAAAACTTCACCAATTCCTGCAAACCATTGGGATAAAAGCATAAAAAGATCGTTTAACCGAGAACACTGTACAAATAAATGAAAAACAGTTTCAACTTCTGAGCAGAAAGGACAACCCACCCCTACAGAAGGATCAAGGTGCACCACGTGTCTGTTTGTGGCTATGGCCCCATGTATAATCCTCCATTGGAGGTCGCCTGTTCGTTTGTCAATTGGTCGTTTATATAGGGACCGCCAACAGCCTCTAGGGGAAGAATTAGTTCCTAAGAACTCAGTCCATTTTGTTGCTGGAACTTCTCTCAAAAAATGACCATTAGATGCCTTCACACAGGAAATATAAAGGGTTTTCCTCTTTACTTCTTCAAATTCATCCAACTGAGGGGTTTTTAATGACAAAAGACAGTTTTCATCATATTCCCACTCCCCCGTAGCAATTGTCACCTTTAATGAAGGAAACACATAAGGAACTCCCTTCCTCCATTGATCAATTTTTTTTGGATCATTTAAGAGAGTTTTATAGTCTGCATCCAAAGACTGATAAATCTCAGATATAGCTTTCTTTAGCAGTCGCAATGATCTCACCCCAGTCCTTTCACTCAAATCTTCTATCTTAATACTCAAGACATGTCCCAGTTTTATGCATCCAGCAGCAATTAAACGTGAGCGCAGACTTTTGGCAGACATCAGTCTTGATTGTAACAAAGAGTTGGAAAAGACTGGTTCCTCAAATAGCCACAGACCAGCAGGTTCATCTGATGAGCGCGAGATAGTAAATACTTTCCATGCTTCCAGAGTTGATTTATAAAATGATGTAAGATCCACCCGATCGTCATCTTGGAGCTGCATTAGGAACAGATGCTTGTCTAGTCCCATACCTCCTGTTCTCCTAAGAAGAGCAAAGGCGGTTTCCATCCAGGATGCATTATTATGGTACAGAAGTCTCTGAACTGTTTGCAAACGGAAAGTCATTATTCTGGCTTTTATATCCACCAACCCTTGACCTCCTTCTTGAACAAGGAGGAACAAAGCAGCAGAGCGAATCCAATGTTGTCCAGACCAAAAAAAACTCACAAGCTTCCTTTGAATTTCTTCTATAAGTCCCACAGGTGGTTGTAACACCATTAGCTTGTGCCAAAGAGTGGAAGCAACCAAATTATTGGTCACCAATATTCTTCCCCTATAAGACAGCTGAGGTAGCAAATATTTCCATCTAGACAACCTTGTGCACACCTTCTCTACTGTACCTTCCCAGTTTAACTTTTGGAAATTATCCGACCCAAAAAAAATCCCCAACAATTTAAGTCCTTCTCTACCCCACCTAAGGTCCCATGGCAATTGTGGGAGATTTTCACACTGCCCCTGCCCCACCCAGAATGCTTCACTTTTATTCCAGTTTACTTTCGCTGATGAAGATTTCTCATAACAATTAAAAACTTCAAACAGCCTCTTAATATCCTCATTATGATTGACAAAAAACGTAATATCATCAGCGTAAGCAGAAAGACATATTTTTGAAACAAAAGAATAGCCAGACACATAAAAACCAGACAGTTTCTCTCGAAGTTTGAAAAGCAGTGGTTCAATTGCTAGACTGTACAGCTGACCGGATAATGGACAGCCTTGCCTAATTCCTCTTAGTATAGGAAAAGGACGGCTCAAACCACCCCCCACCTTAACCATACAAGCAGCATCAGTATATAATAATTGTATCAACTTTACAAATTTGTCACCAAAACCAAAGACCTTTAACACATTAAACAGATAATCATGGTCAACACGGTCAAAGGCTTTCTCTTGGTCCAAAGAGACCAAACCAACATTCATATTAAAAACTTTACATATATCTAAAACATCTCGTACTAAAAATAAATTGTCCATAATAGACCTCTTTGGAACACAATACGACTGATCCTTGTGTACAATCAGCTCTAAATAATTTTTAAGTCTATTTGACAAGCATTTCGAGAATATTTTGTATTCAGTTGTAAGAAGTGCAACAGGACGCCAGTTCTTTAAAAGAGCTAGATCACCTTTCTTTGGCAACAGTGATAAAACAGCATACTGACATGAAGTAGGCAAAACACCATCCTTTATACATTCACAAAAAACATCAAAAAGGTCCTTGCCTAAACAACTCCAGAAACTCTTATAGAACTCTGCTGGCAGTCCATCCATTCCAGGAGACCGTCCTATATTGAGATTTCCAACAGCAGCAGTAACTTCCTTAAATGTTATATTTGCATCCAAAGCAATTTTAGAGTCACAATCCAGCTGAGGAAGACCTTGAAAAAGTTGTGTCATACAGTCATTGTCACAGTTCTCTGCAGCATAAAGATTAGAGTAAAAGTCCACGGCATGATTCCTCATTTCCAAAACATTAGAGGTCACCCTCCCATCAGGAAGCTTAAGACATGGCATTTGTCTCTGTTGAGCCACTCTACTTTCCAAATTAAAGAAAAAAGAAGTTGGAGCATCCACCTCTGCCAGAGACAGAAAACGAGACCTCACCAGAGCTCCTTTCACCCTCTCGTTTAAAACCAAACTCAATTCTCCTTTCTTTTTTTGTAAATTACTATATAAAGTAGAGTCATATGTATCCATCAACTGAGATTCTATTAAATTAATTTGTTTTTCAAGAGTCTCAATCACATTCTTTACTCTATTACTAGAATTAGCTGTATACTGTTGACAAAACATTTTTATTTGAATTTTCCCTATGTCCCACCACTGCTTTAAATTTTCAAAACTGTTTTTTTCTTTCCTCCAGTGTTGAAATTATCACAAAAAACAGCATCCTGCAGCAACTTAACATTGAAATGCCAATATGAAGACTTCTTAGGTAATTTAGACATAACAATTGTCATAGAAATCAAATGATGATCTGAAAATCCTACAGGACAAATATAACAGTCTGTTACTCGATTACTAAAACATTTTGACATAAAATCTGTCCAACCGTGCAGCACTAACTCTATTATCAAAAGCCTTAACCCACGTATACTGTCTATCAGTAGGGTGTTTAATTCTCCACACATCCAAGAGTTTAAAATCTTTTAACAGTTTAGACAATGAGCCTGAAGACTGTATATGTGGTTCTTCAGTGTTTCGATCTTCAGTAAAATTCACAGTACAGTTCCAATCCCCCCCAATAACAACATATCCTTCACTAGAACATTTTTTAAGAACCCCACTCAGAATATTAAAACAATTAAGACGTTCATGTCCCACCGTTGGAGAATAAATATTTATCAGGAAAAAAGCATACCTTGGATTTTAGCTTCAACTAATATTAGACGGCCCTGTACCGGTTCCTCTACCTTTACAATAATTACATCTAAGGATGAGGAAAATAAAATAGCCACCCCTCTGCTCAGATTTGTACCATGACTAAGTATTTTATGTCCTTTCCACCACAAATTCCCCTCAGTTTCATTTGCAACATCACTATGCGTTTCTTGTAGGAAAGCAATATTAAACTTCTGTTCAACAATTTCTTTAACAAGAGCACGTTTAGAGCTGTCCCTCCCACCATTAATGTTTAGAGAACCTATTCTTAAAGTTTCCATACACACAGAAAAAGTTAAGATTTGGAAACAAAACAAGAGAAAAAAGCAAGGAAAAGACACCGTGTGATGCATTGTATATTGTTATATTAAATGTATCACAATACACAATTTTTGGCTTTCTTCTTTTTTCTATCCATTTCTTTACATTTCCTTATAGTAGTAAGATGCTTTCTCAACCTAAAGCGTTTCTTCTCACTACGCTGATCAAGTCCAACGTTTCTCTGATAAAAAGTAACAGACTCAACAAATTTGTCTACATCAGGAAACAATTCTTTTATGTTAACCTGTTTACCGCAAGTTTCATCCAGAAAGCTGTTGATTTCTTCTAAGCTATACAATGAGTCTTTGTTAAAGCCACCTGAGAAATCAGCTCGAACTGAACTGAGTACAGTTCCTTGTGAGTTACCATCATCACACTGAGTCTTCCAGCAACTCAGGATCATCAGACAACACCTCCTCCATTGCCTCATTAATAACATCATAGCATTCTCCTTGACTTGCATCCTTTACACCTTCCGACTTTTTATTAGCGCTAGTACTAGGAACTGCATCATCAGTTTTAACATCAGACACTATAGTGTTTGCACTAACACCAGGTTCCAAATTTACTGTAACATTTCCATCAGCACAAACATCAGACACTGAAGGAACAGACTCAATACTTTCAGCAGATACCACAGCATCATCATTAACAACACTCACCTCTTCGATGTTATCTGAAGCATCAACCCCTGCTGCGCTCTCTGCACCTGTTCTCTTGTGCGGACACGCAAGACGCTTGTGTCCGATGTCTCCACATTCAAAACATTGTACACTGCCGGTGGTCGCATACACCATATACGATCCTCCCTCATGTTTCACACGAAAGTTTATGTCTAATAAGTTTTATTAGACTCTAACATCATAAAAACTTGCCTCCTAAAAGACACAACGTGTCTCAACGAAGGATGTTTACAGCCAAGCAAGATAGTTTTGAAAGGACTAACAACCTTCCCAAATCGTGCCAGTTCGCGCTGTAAGACTTCATCAGCTACGAATGGCGGGACATTTGAAATCGTCACTTTTGTGGATGGTGCGTAAAGTGGAGAAAGTTGTAAAAAAGCTCCATTAATTACTAGACCATTCACTATTAAATGATTGACTAAATTCTGTTCTTTCAAAAATACCACAACAGCTTTATTCATACGTGACGCTGATAAAATGTTTTCATGACCAATCTGTTCCCCAACCGCAACAAGCACATCTTCCACTGTGGCATTGTCTTCAGTAACACACCTGAAACCATTACGAAGTGATAATGATGGCGTCTCGGCTAAAGACGCCATCCTACCACACAGCCCAAAGACAATGCCTATTCAAATGTACACTTTCCAAATCATACAACTTTGGGAAAAAGAAAAAAGGAAAAAAAGGAAGAAGGAAAAAATAGAAACTCTCACCGCACAACAACTCTCACCACCACCACCACTTTCATCCGACTCCCAGCATGCAACAGTGAGAGAGAGAGAGAGGTTTCCATGTTTTATGGGGATTCTCCATAGGAGTAATGGTTTTTATACAGTACAAAGTGTATTTTATCCCCTTGCCCTAACGGCTAACCCTACACCTAAACCTACCCCTCACACACAGGCAGTTTTAGATTCTGTATGGTTTATAAGCTTGTTTCCTCATGGGGACCAAAGCACAAATTCATTGGTTTTATCATTGTAGGGACATTTGGTCCTCATAACACAGGGAATACCAGGTACCTGTACACACACACACACACACACACACACACACACACACACACATAGCAAATCTATTTGTGGATATAAAAAGTGCTAAAAAAAAAAAAACACTAAAAACCTGGCACTTTTTTGATTGTCATTGATTTGATTGTCAGTGCTGCTAACTGTTGTTGTGTATGGATAAATAACTGTTTAGTAGTTTTGTTGTCAGAAATGTTTGTAATATGCTGATGCATGGATAACAGAAAGCTACAGTAGCACAGAAGTTACACAAGGCTCTGTACATACTGTATTTGATCATGCACAGAAGTGCAGCTGTTTGAGAGCAGAGAGAACATGCTGAACCATCTGAAACCTTACAGGTTGTGCTGCGACTGTGAAATAAACACTGTTATTTTGAGTTATTAATTGAATTGCCCTAGTGACATGGAGGCTTCCAGGCACTTTAGAAATAAACCTTTAAACCTTTAACTTTCTTAACACATAGCTCATTAGCACTGTCAAGTCCTTACAAAACCAGCCTTACAAAAGCCATGAAGTCACCATTTCAAAAGCTGACTGTCACATGACCCAAAACACTCGTCATTATTATACAATATCTACAAACCTACAAAACGTTGATGTGCTTATACCTTATTATTGCTCACATATGGTCATGTATATTGCCTATGTAATTGCCTTTAAGCAATACTGTGTTGCATTGTGGTCTATCTATGAAGCTGCCTGAAGTGTACATATAAAGTAGCCTCGCTCCCTCTGTCAAAATCAAGGGGTCGAGGGTCTGTCCATATAAACTTCACTCGTCCACTTCACAAAGAGCAACACACTTCAAAAGCCTTGATAAAAATCTATTTTCTTCTCCCCATTTTTTAGACTGTTAATATTTTATTAAAAAGATGTGAAATGTATTGTTTTTATATATTTTTTTTATTAAATACATATTAATAAATGAATTAAACACACACACACATTTGTGAAATGCCCCATGGAACACACTGACTGTAACCACAGTGAGCTCCATCAGTGTCAGTATTTGTGTGGTGGTTGTTGTTGTGTTTATTGTACAGTACTTTATATAATACACTTGGAGGATTAATGATGTACTACTTATATATCTGTGCATTCATTACCAACCTCACACACTTTCCTCTCAAATAATGTCATCTTCATATGTACTTACGCAGCATCACCTTTATCCTTCAGGCCAGGTTTATCCTCAGTATATAATGTGCTTCTTTATTCTACAGAACTCTTAATATAGCACAACTGTTTTGTAATGAAACGGTTGTGTCACAGATTAAATGTAAGCGCTGTCTCTGTGTTGAAGGTGGTGTATTCCCGCTCAATCCCATTAATGCCGTCCAGCACTGAGACTTTGCTAGAATGAGGGACTGATGAATGTAAGAGGGCTTAGCCTGAATAGACTCTATAAAAGACTGGAGTAAATCTCCACTGTAACACACACTGACCCACATCCAGCACTGCTGCGTCTGCTGTGACCATATCATCTGCCAGCAATACAAAATAAAATGACACAGAAAAAGGTAAGATATCATTTTATTGATTACTCAAATAGAATAGAATAGAATAGAAATCATGTAAGCACAGTAACAGAAGTGAATTAAGACATGATATCAGTATATAAAATAATGGTTTAAATTTAGTGGCATTAAAACTGAACAAAATATTTCATGCTCACAGAAGACCAATCCAGAAGCCTCTCAAGATACTGCTTCTACACCAGCACATTTCTATAAGGAGATTATTCTGACTATTTATAGATCAAACTTCCTTATTATGTCAGAGGCATAAACCCATTACCAGTTTTATTCCTACACTAACTAACTCATTTTAAAAAATCTTGCAATCATGCGTAAAATCTAAATGATCTTTTTCATAAGATGTCATAGGTTCTATATCTGATTTATTTATTCTACATCTGTTTATTTTGCACAGGTCTGTTATCTCTGAACTGGATTGGATCATATTTATCAGCTTATAAAAAACACTGCAGTGATACAAACATTTGATCCCAGATTTCTTTCTTGTAATAAATGGACCACAATTGACATACAGCATGAAGTTTTATATGTTTACCAATGATGAGAGTTTGCTCAGTGTATTTTCTAGCCATGTGAATTAAATGATTATTTCAGGCCATTATTTGGCACCATTAATGGCTTCTATATTACATGCTCTTAATATTCTCTCGATACGTTTATTAACAGGTTGCACCAACAGTCCAAACTGTTGAAGGAAACATGCCTCCAAGCTATGAAGAGGCAAATGCAGGTATAGCTTGACATCTATCTATCTATCTATCTATCTATCTATCTATCTATCTATCTACCTATCTATCTATCTATCTATCTATCTATCTATCTATCTATCTATCTATCTATCTATCTATCTATCTACCTACCTACCTACCTACCTATCTATCTATCTATCTATCTATCTATCTATCTATCTATCTATCTATCTATCTATCTATCTATCTATCTATCTATCTACCTACCTACCTACCTATCTATCTATCTATCTATCTATCTATCTATCTATCTACCTACCTATATCTATCATCTATCTATCTATCTATCTATCTATCTATCTATCTATCTATCTATCTATCTACCTACCTATCTATCTATCTATCTATCTATCTACCTACCTACCTACCTACCTACCTACCTATCTATCTATCTATCTATCTATCTATCTATCATCTATCTATCTATCTATCTATCTATCTATCTATCTATCTATCTATCTATCTATCTATCTATCTATCTATCTATCTATCTATCTATCTATCTATCTATCTATCTATCTATCTATCTATCTATCTATCTATCAGAACTAACATTGTGTCTTTTGTCATATATATTATTTTTTCTTGTCTTCATTTGATTTTATTGTATTATCTCTTTGCAGGATGTCCTGGTTATTATGGTGAAGGAACTTTTTCCTGGGATGACATGTATATTAGACGTGTTTTTATACGAAAGGTAGCAATTGAAATATTTAAACTTATGTAAAGTATAGAGGACAATCAAATCAAAATGTTTGTAAAAAATCTTACTCTTACTCTTATCATATTCTTGCAGGTTTATTTAATTCTGATGCTGCAGCTCTTTTCAACAGTAGCAGTTATTGCTCTCTTCACATTCTAGTGAGTAACTGATTCTTGATCTGTAGATCTTGAAGGTATATTATTAATATATGACAATGTCTTACTGAATTACACAGTCGAACAAAAGTTTGGGGGCAGTAACTCTTCACAAAAACACTATTTTCAAAATTGATAATAATCAGAAATGTTAGCATATTAGAATGATTTTTGAAGGATCATGTGACACTGAAGACTGGAGTAATGATGCTGAAAATTCAGCTTTGATCACTGTTTTACATTTTATAAAATATTCAAACAGAAAACAGTTCTTTTGAATTGTAATAATATTTCACAATATTACGTTTTTTTTTTTTTTTTTTTTTACTGTATTTACCTTTAAACAAATAAATGCAGCCATGGTGAGTAGAAGACACTTCTTTCAGAAACATGATAAAATCTTACTGACCCCAATCTTTTGAATGGTAGTTAATGTTATGTATCAATTATGTGTAAGCATATTATATTTTATATGAACTATTTGACATTCCTGATCCTTTTCTCTCTGCTTTAGTGCTCCAGTGAGGATATATATTCAGACACATCCTGTTTTATACTCCATGTCCAAGTATGTGAAACTGCTGTTTAATCAGTATTTCAAATGTTTAATGCCATAAATGGTCTAAAATGTTCATGACTTGGGCATTTATTTCAGTATACTAACTGTATCTCTAACTCAAGCAATGTTTGTATTTTGCAGTCTTCTGTTTCTTGTCACATATATCTCATTGGCTTGCTGCGGTGATTTGAGGTAAGTCAGTAAACTGATAATAAATTGCAGATGTGGTTATATACTGGTTATACACTCATCTCTATATGAAGAAAAAAAAATTGGGAAAACATCATAATATGATAGCGGCATCCATCTTTTCATTTCTGTATTACAGGAGGCAGTTTCCATGGAATCTTATTCTGCTTACAATCTTTGTGAGTATCAAGATACATTAAAGGAATAGCTCACCCTAAAATTTAAATTAGCCCTCAGACCATTTAAGATGTAGATATGTTTTTTTTTTCATGGATTTGAAGAAATTTAGCATTACATCTCTTGCTCAGCAATGGATGCTCTGCAGTGAATGGGTGCCGTCAGAATGTCTATCAATTAACGTCCTGTGAAGCCAAAAGCTGTGTGTTTTTTAAGAAACAAATCCATCATTAAAGCATTTTAACTTTAAACTGTTGCTTCTGGCTAAAATATGAGTCCATAATCTATAATAACGCTTCCTCCACTGAACAAGTCCATCTCCTGTTGTCTCTCACATCAAATCCACTGACATATTTGTTTAGAGGCATTTTGGACCGTTTGTTTCATAAATGTTGCTTAGATCTGTGCATATTTCTCGCCTGATTCAGATGAGATGACTTTTTCACTGGAGGAAGTGTTATTATGGACTATGGACTCATATTTTAGCCAGCAGCAAAGATTTGAAGTTTAAAAATGTCTTGATGGATTTGTTTCATGGATGTACAGTATATGAACACATAGATTTTGGCTTCACAAGATGTCAACTGATGGACTGGAGTGGTGTGGATTACTTGTGGATTATTGTGATGTTTTTATCAGCTGTTTGGACTCTCATTCTGACGGCACCCATTCACTGCAGAGCATCCATTGCTGAACAAGAGATGTAATGACACATTTCTCCAAATCTGCTCCCATGAAGAAAGAAAGAAAGAAAGAAAGAAAGAAAGAAAGAAATTTTTTTTTTTCTTATAATTATAATAATTAATTATAATTATAATAATTAATTATAATAATTACTTATGTAAAATAACAATTTTACACTTACATACTTAAAACTGTCTATAACCGTCTAATTAATTTATATTATTTTATAATTTCTAGAGTCATACTTTAAAGTGTATACTGTGGATTGCATTTTTTTTAAAATCATTACAGTAATATAAATAAAACTATTACTAGATTTTTAAATGTTCTTTTTCCCCCTCTGTCATTTATTTTGCATGCTTCTGTGAACATTGTGCAAACACAGACTCTGAGCATGGCTTGCATGTTGGGTTTTATCTCTAGGTAATGACATATCTGTTGTGTGTGCATGCTTTTCCAAACATAATTTTCTAAAGTCTACAACATATGTTTAATTTCTACTGAACAGTACCTTTTCTTACTTCTGCCAGTTTCTACAACAGCAAGTCTGTAGTGCTGGTCATTGGCATCACTGCCACAGTGTGTCTGTGTGTCACCATCTTCAGCTTTCAGAGCAAGGTGAGCAAATCATGGGAGAATTATTCCAACCATAAATACTAATACACTTTTTAGTGAACATCAGTATCTGTTATCATATTTGTGTTTCTAATAATATTTACACACATAAAATACAATTGTTTTTTGATTCTCTAGATTGACATCACCTCTTTCCAAGGTCTTCTCTTCATTCTGTGTATGGTCATGTTTTTCTGTGCTATTGTCATGGGATGTGTGGTTCCCTTTGGCTATGTAAGTATCCAAAAATATAAGTAAACTAGAAAAAAAAAATTTTTTTAAAAGGGTGTCAAGACAAACTTTGACGTTGGCTTGAGAAAGCCTGACCAGAAAGTTTGAATTTTGAAGTTTGAAGCAGTTTTTAAAAGCTCAACATTTGAAGGTTTGAAGGCCATGCAGTCTCTCAGACCGACAGTTTCGGTCACAGTTTATTTTAAGGTATTAAAATAAACTGTTTTATATAAATACTATAAATAGTATTTAACTCACTATTAACTATGACTTTTGCCTCAATAAACTCCTATACTGCTTATTAATAGTTAGTGCGGTAGTTGCTAAATTTAGGTATTGTGTAGGATTAGGGATGTAGAGTATGAATGAAGTCAGAATATGTGCTTTATAAGTACTAATAATCAGTCAATATGCTAATAATATGCTTGCTAATAAGCAACTAGTTTATAGTGAAAATTGGTCCTTGAACGAAAGTGTTACAGACAAATCAGTAGCAATGCTTTCACGTTGCTAGCATATTTTGATAGTTTGATGGCCGTAACTCTGTAACTAGAGTTTTAGTCAGAATTGTTAGTTTCAGGAGAATAATAATTTTAGGTTTAAACAGAATAGCAGTATGATGGCTTTCTCAAGTCAACATAAATGTAGCAGCACCTGAACACCTCACTGAGTATTCCACTTAATTTAACAAACAGGGTGATGACTGTATTTTTGTTTTTAGATTCCAGATAATTAGTCCTAATACTAGCTATAATCGTCCCAGTCCTAATCTGTACAAAAGCATTAACAGTCCAAATATAGATACTAGTCACTTTCTAACTGCTTTGTCTTTTGAAAGGTTCCCTGGTTACATGCTGTCTACGCCAGCATAGGAGCTGTTGTCTTTACCATGGTGAGAAGCAGATTAGTCAAGAAAGGATTATGGGTTTAAATTATCATTATTTATCATGTGATTAAGGTGATATAACGTTGACTGACCTGTGTCTCTTTCTCTTCTCTCGCATCGTCTGTCCCAGTTTCTTGCCTTTGATACACAGCTCCTGATGGGGAACAAGCAATACGCAATGAGTCCTGAAGAATATATCTTTGCAACTCTCAGTCTCTACCTGGATATTGTGTACTTGTTCACATTCCTGCTGCAGTTGTTTGGTAATGGTAGAGAATGAGCATGGTTGTGTTGTAATAATGTCCATCATGCAATACTGATAGCTAATGTTTCAAACTGTTATGCAACCTCAACGTTTTTAGAACAACATGTGGCCTTTTATTTATTATTAGGTTTAAAGAATATCAACTCTATAAGAATGTTTTCTCAGGTACTGAAATATGCACTTCATGTGTTATTCAAAGGTTAAAGTCAAAAACTTTCACATGAATGACTAAATCATTCCGAATGCATTTGGTTGCACCAAAACATGTGCAAGGATTAATTTTAAAATAAAAATAAAATTGAAAATACAAATTAAGATTTAAAATGTCCATCAAATTTGGGCTTTAATTATGAACTATTGGCTTAAAAGGAGCTACAAAAATGAAGTAAGGCCTTTTTTGCTTATGACAAATGATTTTATTTATAATGTGTCAATAACAATTTTCACTCAGCTGGTAGTTGAAAGTTCAAATGTGGAGTTTATATTAAGCTCTGTTATTTTCATATCAATAATCTGTGTATTTATTTTATATAAATGTTATGCAGTCATTGAGTGTAACAACATGTAAAACCATTAAAATAACTGAATATTCTGAAACTCTGTCATATAAATATTTGATTATCACAATTGGTCATTGTGAGATCATTAATTTTGCAATGTACTGTAGTATTGTAACTTTCGCATACAGGTTATTCCGTATTTGACAGTTCATCATATTTCATCTGCTGCTGGTTCACTATACTACAGCACTTCTGTTTACAACTTAAGCCTGTCCTCATTAAGGGATTTAGATTTCTGTCTATGAAAAAATAATGAACAGGAATTAATGATAGACAGATACTAAATTGTGTTTACTACGTAAGGTGTGTAACACATCAGGCATCAGGAATGCGTGATTTATTTATTTTTTCTCTAATCCCAAGCTTTTACATAACAGCTTTTGGAGTATTACTTAAAAAAAAAAAAAAAAAAGTAAAATGATTTTCTTGTTAGTTGGCTAATGAGTATGATAAAGTTGGATTTTCTTGTTAGTTGGCTAATGAGTATGATAAAGCTAGAAAAATGGAGAAAAGAAGTAGAACGAAAATAATGATGAATGTCAGTAAACAAGTATAATCACAATGAATTTGTAGATTGATAATAATGTTTACAAAAAATAAAGTAACCGTGCCAGTGTTTACCCTCGCCTGTCTTTGGATTACTCTTTGGCTTGCCTATGCCATAGCTGTTGTTGTTGTCGACCCATGCCTGTTTGTGATCATGTCATGGAATTAAGCTTTGCATATGGATCTGCACTCTTCCTATGTTCACTCCGTAATGGTGATATTGGATAAAAAACACACTTATGGGGCAGGGCCGTAATCACAATAGACATTAAGGGGGACATGCCCCCCCCCCCAATACTTAGAAATGGCCAAACTTTGAAATTATAATATATTTGAAATGATTGCACTGATCTGCAGCACTCCATTAAGCAGCGCTCTTGCTAGGATGACAAAAAACATTAAAAGTTATATTTTCAGCCTGGTCTGCCCCAGCGGTCTAACAGCGCTCGTCAATTTCAAAATAATTGAGATGGCCAATCAAATCAAAGTAGTCAGGGTTTATCATTCACAGAAGCAGAGCACGATTTCCACGATTTCACAGTGAGGTAAGATGGACGTTGCAAACCATACAATTTTAGTCAAATGTTTTACAATAGAAATGTGGCCATTTTGAGAGAGAGATGAATGTTGTGTGTGTGTGATTACCTGCATCTGTGTGTCTCTATCTACGAACAATGAAGCTGTGAGTTTAGTCACTTCAAACAGCGATTTTACCTCCTCGTTGCTGAGAAATATAGTGTAGTGATTCAGTATCGAAGCTATTTTATTAATGAAAATTGCAGGGCGGCGTTGTGTATGTGTATGCATCAATGAAAGTAGCACATTAATATAGAACTGTGATTAAACTGATTTGGAACCTATATATAGTAGGTCCCCCTTAATGTTCAACACATGGTTATGGCCTTGTTATGGGGAACGAGTCCAATAGAGTGGGGGAACTATGACGTCAGAACCCAGAAGAGTAATTCGCCGCGGGTTCCTTCGAGATTTTCCTATGGGGTTTTATAATGGGGTTTTTCAATTTCTGAGTAAAATAAAGCCTGTGGTAAATACAACTTGACGATACTTTTACGTTTTGTTCTACAACGTAAATTACACATATCCATACCCAAAACTAAAAATTTGAAGCAGTTATG
Source organism: Schizothorax lantsangensis (assembly GCA_027422415.1). Classification (NCBI taxonomy): domain Eukaryota; kingdom Metazoa; phylum Chordata; class Actinopteri; order Cypriniformes; family Cyprinidae; genus Schizothorax; species Schizothorax lantsangensis. Next base: position 3,819,185 of record CM049847.1, on the reverse strand, counting down.
TTCATTTTTGAAAACTTAAGTTTTTAATAAGTAACTAGATAAGAACGTTTGGGCTGTGAGTGTGTGCAGTTTACATTGTAGAACAAAACGTAAAAGTATCATCAAGTTGTATTTACCACAGGCTTTAACCACATTTTACTCATAAATTGAAAAACCCCATTATAAAACCCCATAGGAAAATCTCGAAGGAACCCGCAGTGAATTACTCTTCCGGGTTCTGACGTCATAGTTCCCCCACTCTATAGTGTCGTGCTATAAATAAGCACAGAATGAATGTGAGCCTCGGTGAGCCCAGCCCCCGAGCACCCATAGTGATGAAGCACACAAGTCCAGGGTGTACATAACAAAGACCTTTTCCACTTCAATAGGGAATCAGGGTGATAGGCAGAAAAGATGGTGGAGTGGGTCCTCAATCCAATAGGACACTATAAATGCACCGAGGCATAAGACACGGCTATAGCATCGAATATCCAATGGGATAGTCTCTGCTTTGGAACAGACAGCCCATTAGAGTGGCTTCCGAAGCATACAAAGAGCTGCTCTGATTGCCAAAAGTGGCTAGAGTGCTCTTCGTACAGTCTAAGAACCTGAATGGGGCAGAGTGAATTAGGATCCTGGTTGTCCTCTAAGCTAGATAATGCTAGAAGGGTGATAACCTGTGCTCTGAAGTGAAGAGCACCTTGGGCACATAGCTGTGTCTTAGTTTGAGGATGACTTTACAGTGGTTAGGCCCAAAATCTAGACAGGAAGAGCTGATTGAAAGTCAAGTCAAGTCAAGTCACCTTTATTTATATAGCGCTTTTAACAATACAGATTGTGTCAAAGCACTTAACAGTATCAAGTTGGAGGATAGAGTGTCAGTAATGTATAATAATAAGATTAAACACTCAATTTTCAGTTAAGGGCGTTTCATTATTGAATTCGGAGATGTCATTGTCTAGCTAAGTTTAGTTTAAATAGTATCTGTGAAATCAAATTTACGATAATCGCTAGAAATTAAGTGTCCCCAACTGAGCAAGCCAGAGGCGACAGCGGCAAGGAACCAAAACTCCCTCTGAGACAGAATGGAGAAAAAAACCTCGGGAGAAACCAGGCTGTCGGGGGGCCAGTTCTCCTCTGGCCAGGATATTATTGTTTATTCATTGTTTACTTTTTGTTTTAATTAAATTTTTAAATGTATAAATGTATTATATTTCTATTTTTATATTGTTGCAATTTCTAACAATAATAGTATTATGTAGTTAGGTATTTTATTATTAAATTTTTAATTATTTGTTTTATTTTTAGCTTTATTGTATTTTAGTCGAGGTCTTCACTGGGGATATGTCTCTGGGGCTCATCGCTGACGATCAGGGCCGCAGACATCATCTCCCGGCGCCGATCCACCATCTGATCCGGACACGGACTGAGAAACAGAATAAGAAAGAAACAAATATTAGCGTAGATGCCAATCTTCTTACGATGTAACGAGTACATCGTGTGTTATGGGAAGTGTTCCCGGTTCCGGTTGATCTAATTAATGCAGCCTAACAATCCTTTAACGGATTTGAATAATAGAAGTGTAGTAGTGTGTTAGGTGTATGTCAGGTTAAAGAGATGGGTCTTTAATCTAGATTTAAACTGACAGAGTGTGTCTGCCTCCCGAACAGTGTTTGGTAGATTGTTCCAGAGTTTTGGTGCTAAAAAGGAAAACGATCTGCCGCCCGCAGTTGATTTTGATATTCTAGGTATTATCAAACGGCCAGAGTTTTGAGAACGCAGCGGCCGTGGAGGACTATAATGCGATAAGAGCTCACTCAAGTACTGAGGAGCTAAACCATTCAGGGCTTTATAAGTCATTAACAAGATTTTAAAATCTATACGATGTTTAGTAGGGAGCCAGTGCAGTGTTGACAGAACCGGGCTAATGTGGTCATACTTCCTGGTTCTAGTAAGAACTCTAGCTGCTGCATTTTGGACCAACTGTAGTTTGTTTATTAAACGTGCAGAGCAACCACCCAGTAAAGCATTACAATAATCTAACCTTGAGGTCATAAACGCATGAATTAATATTTCTGCATTTGACGTTGAGAGCATAGGTCGCAGTTTGGATATGTTTTTGAGATGGAAGAACGCAGTTTTACAGATGCTAGAAACATGGCTTTCAAAAGAAAGACTGCTATCAAACAGCACACCTAGGTTCCTGACTGATGAAGAAGAAGAATTGACAGAGCAGCCGTCAGGTGTTAGATAGTGTTCTAAGTTATTACATGTGGGGTTTTTAGGTCCGATAATTAACACCTCTGTTTTTTCAGAATTTAGCAGTAGGAAATTACTCGTCATCCAGTTTTTTATATCGACTATGCATTCCGTTAGTTTCTCAATTTGGTGTGTTTCACCGGGCCGTGAAGAAATATAGAGCTGAGTATCATCAGCATAACAGTGAAAGCTAACACCATGTCTCCTGATAATATCTCCCAAGGGTAACATGTAAAGCGTGAAAAGTAACGGCCCTAGTACTGAGCCTTGAGGTACTCCATACTGCACTTGTGATCGATATGATACCTCGTCATTCACTGCTACGAACTGATGGCGGTCAGATAAGTACGATTTGAACCATGCTAAGGCACTTCCACTAATGCCAACAAAGTTTTCTAGTCTATTCAAAAGAATGTTGTGATCGATAGTGTCGAACGCAGCGCTAAGATCCAGTAGAACTAATAGAGAGATACAACCACGATCAGATGATAGGAGCAGATCATTAGTAACTCTAATGAGAGCAGTCTCAGTACTATGATACGGTCTAAATCCTGACTGGAAATCCTCACAGATATCATTTTTCTCTAAGAAGGAATATAATTGTGAGGATACTACCTTTTCTAGTATCTTTGACAGAAAAGGAAGATTTGAGATCGGTCTGTAATTAACTAGATCTTTGGGGTCAAGTTGTGTTTTTTTAATGAGAGGCTTAATAACAGCCAATTTGAAGGTTTTGGGGACATATCCTAATGACAATGATGAATTAATAATAGCCAAAAGAGGATCTATGACTTCTGGAAGCAGCTCTTTTATTAGTTTAGATGGAATAGGGTCTAACATACATGTTGTTGGTTTAGATGATTTAACAAGTTTATACAATTCTTCCTCTCCTATAGTAGAGAATGAGTGGAATTGTTCCTCAGGGGATCTATAGTGCACTATTTGATGCGATACTGTAGCTGACGGCTGCATGGTTACAATTTTATCTCTGATAGTATCGATCTTGGAAGTAAAGTAGTTCATAAAATCATTACTGCTGTGCTCTTGGGAAATGCCAACACCTGTTGATGCTTTATTTTTCGTTAATTTAGTGACTGTATTGAATAAATACCGGGGGTTATGTTTGTTTTCTTCTAGAAGAGATGAAAAGTAATCAGATCTAGCAGTTTTTAATGCTTTTCTGTAGGATAGGATACTTTCCCGCCAAGCTAAACGAAATACCTCTAGTTTTGTTTTCCTCCAGCTGCGCTCCATTTTCCGGGCTGCTCTCTTTAGAGTGCGAGTGTGCTCATTATACCATGGTGTTGGACTCTTTTCCTTAATCTTCCTTAAGCGTAAAGGAGCAACTGTATCTAAAGTGCTAGAAAAGAGAGAGTCCATAGTCTCTGTTACATCATCAAGCTGTTCTGAGCTGTTGGATATGCTGAGGAATTGAGATAAATCAGGAAGATTACTTACAAAGCAATCTTTTGTGCTAGAAGTGATGGTTCTACCATACTTGTAACAAGGAATAGAATTTACAGTTTTAGCTATATGGAGTTTACACAAGACTAGATAATGATCTGATATATCATCGCTTTGCTGCAGAATTTCAACACCACTAACATCAATTCCATGTGACAGTATTAAATCTAGAGTATGATTTCGACAATGAGTAGGTCCTGAAATGTGTTGTCTAACCCCAATAGATTTCAGAATGTCTATGAATGCTGATCCTAATGCATCTTTTTCATTATCGACATGGATATTAAAATCGCCAACAATTAAGACTTTATCTGCAGCCAGTACTAACTCAGATAGAAAATCAGCAAATTCTTTAATAAAGTCTGTATGGTGCCCTGGTGGCCTGTATACATTAGCCAATACAAACATCACAGGGGATTTATCACTAACACGTGTTTCTCTAGATAATGTTATACGCAGCACCATAACTTCAAATGAGTTATACTTAAAGCCTGCCCTCTGAGAAATACTGAGAATATTGCTATAAATTGTAGCAACACCTCCCCCTTTGCCTTTTGGAGAAGCGCTGAAGAGGAGCATTTTTCTGCTGCTGGGGCTCTGAGTCCAGCGAGGAGACGATCTTTCGCAGAGAAAATTCTGATGAAATAGCTTTCAGTGCCGACTTATATAGACAGTTGGCTCCACCCATTTTGGCGGGCTGAAATGGCATTTGTTCATGCAGCTGCACAAACATAATCAAATCAGGCTTCAGCATTCAGAGTAAACAGGAGTTTCCCCATAAGCATGTTTATGCAACGTGAGAGACAGTTTTTTAAAAGGGAACTAATTATGTGGAGCACCACTAACAGTGCCTTATTCACTGGGTGACACAACATACCTACTAAGGGATACAAGTAATTAACCACATAATATTAAATAACATTTTACATTATATACAGCATTGTGCTCATGAGTAACACAAAATAAAATGCCTTATTTTTCTAAGGCATTTATCTCATAGTACGGCCTGGATGGCAAATTTGTATTACCGAATTACTAAAGTAATGGACAATAATTGTTGATTAGAGCACAGACTACTGAGGTTAAATTAGAGACAACAAAGCCAGTTATTATTTAAAAACAAAATGCATGGATAATATGCTTAGAAATGAAAATTTTGTCATCATTTACTCACCCTCATGTGGTTACAATCCTGGGTGACTTTGGTTTATCTTTCAAATCACAAATTAAGTTATTAAGAAGATCCCCAAAATTTTTAAAGGCATCGTAAAAAAAAAAAAAATCCATGTGAATGGAGTGACTTAATCCCAAACCTTGTGAAGGGATACCTCACTTTATATAATGAGCACATATAATTTAGGCTTTTATTCCCATCTAAACAATGATTGACATATACATAAAGCACATCACATATAAAAAAAGAGATTTGTTTTAGTGTATTATGTTCATACAAGACCAACTTGATCTTATGAGTATTCGTATGTATTTTACTTAAAGTACATTTACTTACATTTGCATAGACACTGAAATTTACAATATTTGTACATTAACAGCATTTAAACGTGTAATACTGATGTCTGACAGCATCTAAAACAAATTATTTATGAACATGAGAATGAGCTTTATTGGCCAGGTATGTTTACACATACGAGGAATTTGTTATAGTGACAGAAGCTCCACAGTGCAACAGAATGACAGCGACAGGACAGGACACAGATAATAAAAAGAATAATATACAATATACAAATAGGCAATGTACAAAATAGCAAAAACACAATATATAATATAGACAATTATGTGTGTACAGGTCTGATATGTGCAAATTGAAATGAAAAATAAGTATGCGTGGTGAATAAATAATGTATAATAGTGTTGTGTGTTCCACGTTTAATGTCAAGTGTTCATGAGATGGATTGCCTGAGGGAAGAAACTGTTCCTGTGTCTTGTCGTTCTGGTGCTCTGAGCTCTGTAGCGTCGACCAGACGGTAACAGTTCAAAGAGGGAGTGTGCTGGATGTGAGGGGTCCAGAGTGATTTTGACAGCCCTTTTGCTCACTCTGGATAAGTACAGTTCTTGGAGAGTGGGGAGGGTTGTACCAATGATTCGCTCAGCAGTCCGGACTACCCTCTGTAGTCTTCTGAGGTCAGATTTGGTAGCTGAGCTGAACCAGAAAGTTATTGATGTGCAGAGGACGGATTCAATGATGGCAGAGTAGAACTGTATCAGCAGCTGCTGTGGCAGGTTGAACTTCCTCAGCTGGCGAAGGAAGTACAACCTCTGCTAGGCCTTTCTCACAATGGAGACTATGTGATTGTCCCACTTCAGGTCCTGGGAGATGGTGGTGCCCAGGAACCTGAATGACTCCAGTGCAGTCACCGTGCTGTTCATGATGGTGAGTGGGGGAGAGCAAGGGGGTTTCTCCTGAAGTCCACGATCAGCTCCACGGTTTTGAGCGTGTTAAGCTCCAGGTTGTTAAGACTGCACCAGACAGCCAGCTCCTTAACCTCCTGTCTGTAGGCAGACTCATCACCGTCCTGAATGAGGCCGATCAGTGTGGTGTCGTCTGCAAACTTCAGGAGCTTGACAGAGGGGTCTTTAGATGTGCAGTCATTCATGTAGAGGGAGAAGAGCAGTGGGGAGAGAACATCTTAACATCTTAACAGACTTACAAATCAATCCTGAAACCGTGGCGTGAATATTTTGATCATATATTTTGATTGGGGACACTTCATTTCTAGCGATTATAGTAAATTTGATTTCACAGTTACTATTTAAACTAAACTTAGCTAGACAATGACATCCCCGAATTCAATAATGAAACGCCCTTAACTGAAAATTGAGTGTTTAATCTTATTATTATACATTACTGACACTCTATCCTCCAACTTGATACAGTTAAGTGCTTTGACACAATCTGTATTGTTAAAAGCGCTATATAAATAAAGGTGACTTGACTTGACTTGACTTGATTATATTGTATTCTTTTGTCATATCAGTGGCATTATGATTTCAGCGCATTTACGTAACAGTTTACTCATTTACATAATATAAAAAGATAACATGAGGAACAGACCAAAATTTAAGCTTTTATTCAGCGATCCTCATCTCAATCCTCAGCAGCAACCATAAGCATCAAAACCCATGCTCATTACAAATTCAAACTTTGCTGGTTCAAGGAGCTTTACGACAGGTTTTTACAGTGAAATGAAATGCTTATTGGCTCTCACCTGCCTCATCACAGATTGCGACATGCCGTATTTCGGGTGACGTAACAAGGTTTATGTTTTAAATGTTTCAATACGTCCAAATTGTATGTTTCAGCATCAATCAAAATGTAGATAATTGTAAATGTTACTTTTAATCACTTTTGCTCTTCCACAGAAGAGAGGGGTGGGGTGAGCAGAGCTCATCATGTAAAGAGATATGTACCGAAACGAGTCGCTGTGAACAGAGCTGTTTTTGACAAGGTAAAAAGAGTGTTGTTTTACACGACCACTGAGGCCATTTCAAGCAGACCCTAAAGAATCATACCAACATCCGATGCCCCCTTTGAAGCACAGCCACCACAAAATCAGACTTACTTTGAGATCATTCTGAGGTTAAATACATATTTAAAATCATAATAGTTTAATAGCTATGATACTGTTTTTGAAATCAAATCTTTGCATAGCTATGACAGGAAACAAGTTTTATATATAAAAAAAACAGTTAATCTTAAAAAATAAAGCATTTACAACGTTGTACATAAACCCATATAGGAAATAAAAGAGTTATCAAATAAGCATATTATAAAATCAAATAAGCATATTATTGTTTCATATTTTAGAGCACTCACTGCAATTTATGAAATAAATCAATTAAATCTGTATGTGGGAGTGTGTGTGAAAAAAAAAATCAGATGTAACCCCCTTTGTAATCCTTAACATTTTCATAAGTAACTGTAATTTAATTACATATATTTTTTCAGTAACTGTAACTGATTACAGTTACTTTTATTTTGTAATTAAATTATGTAATTCCGTTACATGTAACTAGTTACTTCCCAACACTGCGTATTAGTAGGTTGTGGGGAACAAATTGTTAATTCATGGCCACAATATTATTATTTTGTTCACTGCAGGTTATGTCTGGGGCTCTATAAGTTTCATTAAAATATCTTAATTTGTGTTTTATCTATATAATATCTTAATGGAGTTTTGGTTCCTTGCCGCTGTCGCCTCTGGCTTGCTTAGTTGGGGACACTTCATTTCCAGCAATATCGTCGACTTGATTGAACAGAAACTTTTTGAACTGAACTGAGCTGGACGATGCCATCACTGAATTCAATAATGAAATGCCTTTAACTGAAAATTGAGTGTTTAATCTTGTCATTTTACATTATTGACACTATTTTCCCATTTTGATATTGTGCAGTTGCTTTGTCACAATTTGTATTGTTAAAAGCGCTATATAAATAAAGGTGACTTGACTTGACTTGACTTTTAAACAGTATCTAGCCATTCAGGTTTGTAGCAACATGAAGGAAAGTAAATCAGGACAGATTTTGGACAGATTTTCCTTTTAACCAAAAAGTATTGTAGTAATGTAGTTTGCTTATGTACAACTTTAACATATATCAGCACAAAGGAAGGTCTTAAGAACTTTAACCATAGATTTATTATAATAAAGGTGTAGTAACCATTTTTTTTTTGGGGGGGGGGTAACTGTTTGTATACTGTTTGATAACTGTTTGTATAACCACAGTTTCACCTCCCTCTGTGCTGATTCATGAGAGAGGTGTGATGACCCCAAAAAGGAGGTGGATGGAGGTATATGACGCTTTATTGGAGGTCATCCGGTCATTTTTAATAGAGAATTTGTTTTAATCAGTGGTTAAATGAATAAACGCATGTTCTGTTAAAGAGATTGTATCAATCAATCAATCAATCAACAAAACTTATGCTTAAAGGTTTGTATCAACAGGTAAATTAATAAATTAATGAATAAATAAAATGCATAAAACTTATCTTGTAATTTTGTTGTTATTGAAGGTGTGATAGGAAAACCTGTGAACACATCCAGAATCTGTATGGTCACAGATTGAACTGAATGTTGAATGAATGCATGTAGAATGTAGCAGACCCAGCCAGCCTGGCAATTCCATTGCGCAATGCAGGTCAGCAGAAGGAAGACAGATTACCATTCTCATGATGCCAAGTATTCTCCTGCTGACACTGTGGATGGCTCTGTGTTTGGAGTGGGGTATGGCAAAGGCCCTGGCCATGACACACTATGATGTGGCACTTGCCAACCAAAACAGGAACATTAGTGTCTCCAGCACAGGACCCCAGCCATGGCCACACTCATCTCCCAGGGCCATCAATAGGGTGTTGAATGACTGCCTAGACAGGCAAAGGCCAGGTTGGAGATCACTGACTGATTCAGAATACCCAAAATGATCACAGCGTTGTTCAGCTGGCAGTAGTGGTTTGGTCTGTCCTTCTAAAATTAAATGACATATATATGTTGGGGTGATGTTGGGTATAAAAGGTGACTAACAAACAAAATGAAGAAATGTATTTTAGTTCACTATTGTTCATTATACGGTAAAGCTAGTGGCGTTGAGTTATGTGCGGCAAGGTCATTTGCCCTTGACTGGGAAACTGGTAAATAACCATTATTATACTACGGGGCCATTGAATGCTTGAATCTGATTGGCTGACGAACATTCTAAGGTGTGCAATTATTTTCAGGGAAACGCACGGTGAACATAGTTCCAGGCAGCTCTTGACCGCATTACATGACCATATCACTTCGCCAAATGATTTCTGTTATTTCAAAGGTCTTACAACCAGTAGCCCCTCACTGCAGAACAAAGATCCAGGGGACGGGGTTGGATCCACATCCAGGGGGTGGAGATTGGTAGGTTTAGGGGTGGGGATGGGTGGGTTTAGGGATCAGGGGGTGGAGACGGGTAGGTTTAGGTCTATGTAAGGTGGGAGGAGTTAGATCTAGATCCAACTCCGCCCCCTGGATCTTGTGTTCTGCAGTGAGGACCATCTCCTTACAACAGCAAAATAACCAAAACCCACAACGAAACTGGCCATACAAATAAATATAGTAAACAAAAGGATAAAAACGACCGATCATGTCCATGTTTTTGCCACAAAATTACACTTTATTATGTACAGAAAGCACATACTCTATCTCTCCCGCTCTCTCTCCACACAGACTGCACATACAGTTGTTTGCACACACACTAACATACAACGCGCTAATGTTGTTAGCGCTACTCTGACGATTTTATCAGTAGTTTAACAACTTAAAAACTAAATGACTTCTCACAAGCGAGGTAATAACAAAGGTGCTGTTCGTGAAGAAAATTAACTAAGTTTCACTACAACTAGAGACATTGCTGCCGAACATTATTGAGAGACGCACAGACTCACAGAGGTAATCTCTCTCTCTCTCTCTCCTCTCATAACTTAGTTATTAACTGTATTAACTGCATTAGTCTGCTATCAATGGCTCAAGCCTCCGTTACTAGGTTTAAAATGTAAAACAAAAAGTTTTGGAATTAGCAACGGAGGCGTTGGATGAGATGCGGAAGAAATCCTACTCTCAATAGCGATTTAAGTAAAAAAAACGGACGAATGCCTTGAAATATATCATCTGATCGATGTCTTGAGGTGTGGCAACCATAGTATAAGCGGAATAATTGACTTCGGTCCGTTGAATTATTAGAAAAATAATGCACACCCGAGCTGTAACGGCCACTCCGCTTCACGTCGTGACCGCATCACCACCTCGGGTGTGGATTATTTTTCTAATAATTCAACGGCCCGTCGTCGATTATTTCTTACGTATTCCATTTGGGATGATACTACCCTTCTGAAATTAATACATTAGAAAGATCAGGCCCTTCCAAACAGAACATGCATCACAGCTTCTCGTCCAGGCCCTTGTCCTTTCTAGGCTGGACTATTGCAATGCTCTTCTGGCTGGACTCCCAACATGTGCAGTCAGACCTCTGTAAATGATTCAGAATGCATCAGCACATCTCATTTTCAATGAGCCCGAGAGAGCCCATGTCACACTGCTTCTCATCTCTCTGCACTGGTTTCCAGTTGTGGCTCGCATCAAGTTTGGGTCACATCAAGACATTGGCGCTTGGCTACAGAACAGCCTCGGGCTCTGCACCCTCCTACTTCTGCTCTCTCTTACGAGTCTACATGCCCTCCAGCAGCCTGCGGTCGGTAAGGGAGTGGAGCCTTGTTGTCCCATCGAGACCGGCTCAAAGTCACTCTCAAGGACATTTTCTTTCAATGTTCCTTACTGGTGGAATGACCTATATAACTCCAGACAGCCAAATCCCTCACAGTCTTCAAGAAATAATTGAAAACTCATCTCTTTCCTGAGCTCCTTACTGCATTCTCCTAAAAATGTTCTTATTACTATTTTGAATGATGACTGAAACCTTGTATAACTGGCACTTCTCGTGTTTATTGCCATCCTATGATGAATTGCTTTTTGTATGCTTCAAGTTGCTTTGGCTAAAAGCGTCTGCCAAATGAATAAATCTAAAATGTAAATACACTAGATGGCAAAGTGCAAATTGTAAGTGTATCGAGCAGGGCTGCACAACTCTAGTCCTGGAAGGCCACTGTCCAACCCTAATCAAACACTCCTGAACAAGCTGATCAGTGTTATGCTGCGTTCATGCCATATCGTAATTACCGTAATTCCGAGATGACAACACGTGATGTTCATCCCCAGTCCAACCTCGGACTGGGGATTATCCGCGACAGTCAACAAAATGAACCCGAATGAAAGAATGTTGAGAACAACAACAAAATAATAACAGTATGAACACTTACATAATATGTTTTTTTATTATAGTACATTATAGTATCTATATTTATGCATCTATTTTCCTCTTTTTTAGAGCAGTAATATAGCTTTCTTTGAAAGCGCCGGCATTTTTCTCTGGTTCGGCGTTAGGTGCAGCAGTCACGTGGTACAAGCAGGGTACAAGCTGTAGCTTTCAGAAAGCTCCCAGTTCACAAGTTGAAATGACGAGTTCTACGAGGACGTGAACGCTTTTTACAAATTGGTATCTCGTAATTACGGTTATTATGATATTGCGTGAATGCACCTTTAATCAATGCAGGTGTGTCCATCCCTTGCATACAGCATAGTATACCACCATACCACTTGTAGTACACTTGAACTGAGTGTTCTCTTACTTTCCATGATCTTCGCTGACCAATTGGATAACTAATATGTAATAACTACAGAATGAGCAATAGAAAACGAGGTGGCACTGTGAACTCCATTAACAGCTTTAAATAGTTCTATGCACTAGACGCTGTACTGTGGAATGTTCATTATATGTCTATTATTACGTAATCACTTTAGGACTATTTCTGTTCTGCTCCTTTCGCTGAGAGCATTCAGCTTTAATGTCAGAAGTTACATGACAGAAGTTACATCTCTTTTGCATTACAAAAAAAACAAAACTATGCACATTCATTCATTTTATTGCATGTTTATTTCAGCAAGTGGCATCAAGTAATCCTAAAAAAAAACATTTAAGATATTTTAATACAATAGTGCCAAAAACTCGAATATTCATCCCTCTGGAAATAGAAGATCAGGGCTGCGTTTCTCAAAAGCATCGTAAGACTAAGTTGATCGTAGCTCCATTGATGACAATGGTTCTGTGATCAATGTATGCTTTTGGAAAATGCAGCCCAGGTCAAGTGCAACAAATTCTTGAATATAATATTTAAAACAGTGTGCTAGTTGTATACTACACATTTTGGAAATGTGTTCAAGTATAGCTAAATTGCCTTTAATGCACATACAATTATTATTTCTAAATAAACAGCTGATCAAAAACAAGCACTTTCTTCTGAACAGGCAGGAGAGGGTTGGTGTCCTTCACTGACTACATAGTGTTGCTTCTTAAATGTGGCAATGAAGAGTGAACAAAGCATTCTGTGATGCTTTTACAGGAATTTAGTGTGCATTATTTTTAAAGGAATATAACCCTTTTATTGCAGGCCTGCCTTGAGCTTGATTCTTGGAGTCACACAATAGACTCAAGATCCTGTTCACTCTATGAATTTAAGGCAACAGTAGGGTGGGAGTGTCTGTAAACGCTTGATGTACAGAAGATATATTAAATACAAGTGTAAACAACAGGGGTGCAAACTCCTCAGGCGTGAAAAAGGTGACAAACTAAACTCCACCCCCCACCCCCCCAATATATATATATATATATACACTGGGGTGGGAATTGCAGGGTACCTCACGATACGATATAATCATGATACAGCGATTCTGCGATAATTGATATATTGCTAGACAATCATATAATGATACATCACGATATCTGTCAAACTATGAAAACAAAATGCCTGTGAAAAGGTTAAGTGCAAGTTTTCTTTATTCAAGTCCAAACTGTTAGAAAACAGCAAAAAAAACAGCAAAAAAACAGCAAGAAAGTGTTCCTGTGGCTCAGTGGTAGAGCATTGCGTTAGCAGCGCAAAAGGTTGTGGGTTCGATTCCCAGGGAACACACATAGTGATAAAACATGTATAGCCTGAATGCACTGTAAGTTGCTTTGGATAAAAGCGTCTGCTAAATGCATAAATGTAAAAAAGTACTGTAAATCAATTTTAACATGTTAAGTAAATTAATCATTTTATTGATTAATTTATATATTTTTTTGTGTAGTTTATTTAGAATATATTTAGCTATCACTCAAAATAACTTGAGATTCACTTGTGAGGGCAGTTCAACAGTTTATTAGGAACGATCAAAGCTGTCTTTCAAAGCTGACTTTTTAGCATCATTACTCCAGTCACATGACCCTTCAGAAATCATTCTAATATTCTGATTTGCTGCTCAAAAAACATTTATTATTATTATTATTCTGTTGAAAAGAGCCGAGTTTTTTTTTTTTTTTTTTTTTTACGAATGGAAAGTTCAGAAGAACAGCATAGTTTGTAACATGATAAATGTCTTTATCATTACTTGTGTGCTAAATAAAAGTTTTAATTTCTATATGCTGACTACAAGCTTTTGAATAGTATAGTGTATATTGTTACACTTGGAGTAAGACTGAAGTAATGAAAACATTACAAAACCTGGCATTTTCATAGTGTATATTGTTTATGTGCTCTGAAGGAAAAAAACAAACAAACACACATTTTGAAATTCTGGGTTATTTCTCTCAGCAGATCTTCCAGAAACAGAAAGTAGCCGGGATGAACTTGTTTGTTTACGCGGAGGCGATGTATGCGTTTACATTCGCGCGCCTCACGTGGATGTTTGAATCTGAAAGGCGCGAACGGCGCGTGCGCGTGACCGTATTAGATATAATGAGTTGAGACGGGAAAACTGGACATCGCGTCGGTTTCATACGGATTACTTTAACATCGAATATTTGTTTTGGACGTGACTTACTTCATTTAAAAGTAGACTTTTTAAGCTTTCTATACATATATGTCTCATGTATTTGAGGCGAGTATTCGCGGAGATTCAGGTTGTTTTATTTACGTGTCTGTGAAGAAAGGTGACAGAGACAGAGCCACGGCAGAGAACGCACCCTGTTTATTTTATTAATTTTAGAAAAGCACATTATTTCGTTGTTATTATGACTATACAGAAATAAAAGTAGACCCTTTGCAGATTCAAATGATACCTTATTCTTATCTGTACGATCAAAACTGACAGAGTATTTCTAGTTCTTTTCACGGGCATAAAGAAAATAGGAGACAATAGGAGACAGCTTGCACCGGTGCAGGCTTCGACCCCAAGGTAAGCCAATCAGAGACAGAGTAGGGCGGGTCCATCCTGCCATTGCCAACAGGGGAAAGAAACGCTGCAGGTGACGTGACCCAGATGACTCGCAGATCCGACGACCCCCCCTCCCCTCTCAATTTTTTTACAGATCTACACGATTCACGTGAATGACCTATTTCAAGGTGAAAACGGCGAATTTCGCCGAAAGGTGACAAGTTTGCACCCCTGAAACAAACACATGATAGGCGTCAGCGCTGGTCGATGCATTGATCTCTGTGAAGAAAAGCATCAGTTTCTCCATTACCCCAGCACTGCATTGTTTGTCTGTTGAGCTGTGTGAAGTGGTATGCAAAGTTCACATCATTTCCTTGTTTTCGTTCCAGAATGAATGAGTGTTTTTGAATGAATGGTCTATTAACTTGGTGGCTCCCAACCACGTTCCTGGAGCCCCTCAACACTCCACATTTCGCATGCCTCCTTTGTCTTTTTCAGATGTTGCCGTCTTTACTAAGGAACTGATGACGTGAACCAGGTGTGTTTGATTCAAAACATTCATGTGACATGTAAATGTGCAGTGTTCCAGCACATGGCTGGGAACAACTCACTTATAAAGACACAACAAAATAACCTGCACTGAAGATATCCTTCAGATATCCGCAGGATCACCAAAGTGATTGATTCATGAGACCAAAGTTTAGATGTAACTAAAACAAATAACATCTAGTTTAACCACCACAAAGTCTCCAGAGCCAGCGACAAATGTCAGAAGGACTTGCCGATGTAAGGCTAACACCATTGCCACTCACTGGGAGAAATGCTACCTGTCCAGAACGAGAGACATGCGGAGCGATACAAACGGTGAACAGTCCCAGAGCTGATACTGGTCAAATATCCAACAGCACTCATGGAAGGGCTCAGCCAATCAGATTCAAGGACTTGTTTATATTAGGAAGATTTAATTTGAATATATTTTGGAATAAAACTTCCCATATTTTAATTTGTTGACTTTAATTGCTTTCTTATTCTAAAATGTGGTAAATAGTACAAACGTAAATTTGAAGAAAAGTGCACTAAAAAAAAAAGGTATCTTAAAAATGATAAAAAAATAAATTAACTGGTTCTATTCAAGTTGGGGGGGGGGGGGGGGGGTAATTAATATCACACTGAATCAATCTGAATATGTTTTTACCAATAAAACATTTGGGGTAAATTAGGGCTATTAAGAAAGGTAAGCTAATAATTGCAGGTTACTATTATTTACAGTGTAACACGTATGAATAGTAAAGATTTGCATCCGGAAGACAAAATTATTTGAACATCAACTAAATTGATTAATAAATTAAGGAAATGTGCCAGTACGTGGTAGAATTGAGTCAGTGGCAAATTAAGTATAAACACATAATTATAAAGTTGAATGAAAATAAGAGTCTTCACAATTTATAATAAATCTGAATAATAATAATAATAAAACTGCAGTTTGCTGTGAATAACTGAAAAAGTAAACAAACCAACGAAATACAACCAAGATTTTATTAAAAAATGGAATTCAAGAGATCAGTTAAAAAAAGGCACAAACAAAAACAGAAGAACATTTTTTTGTTGTTGCAGTTTTTCTTCAGAAAATCAGAAACTGTAGCACAGGAAGACACATTTCTGTCTAGAAGCTCGGGTTTACATGCAAACAAACCATCAAACTGTTTCTTCAGCTACCTGTACAACATGTGTTATTGTATAAATAATGTTTAAAAAAGCTGTTCAAGAGACAAGCCATTTGTTCAATAATCACAACATCAGCATCACAAACATACAGTATTGACTTCTATTGATCTCTAGACATCTTGATACTGTCTACCAACCTAATACAACTAAACAAAGTTCATTTGTTAAAGGCACTTGTATTACAGCTTCGCTACAATAACTTTGAATGGTTCTGTTGTTTATGGCTTCATCTGGTGAACAGCTTGAACACCCCATGTTAGCAGCAATACATTTTGAAACTATGAAATGAGCTCTTTGAACAATTAGCAGCTCTTCTTTAAAAAATCTGAACTGATCGATGAGAACAGAGTACTGACTTTCACATTCAGCATCATCCCAGCTGTTGAAAATGGTAGATATTTGATAATTTAGATATATGTAATCAATCTGAATAAAAACCAACACATCATTTCATAGCTTCAAAACCATGTTTAATGTTTTGTGTCAATAATGGATGAAACGATTTATCAGTTTGAGAACCAAAATAAATCCCATTTTCCTTCATGAGGTGAACTGCATGGTATAACTTTAGTACAGAAGATTTGACTTAAAACATCAACAGTAAAATCACATTGAAAACGTGGACAAAGGATGAGAAGTCAAAGTAATGGAAAAAGGTGATTCTGCCAAATGAAAAACTTTTCCTTTGCTGTAACCAACAAACTCATCAGCTCCTTAATCACTCGCATGGATTTATTATAGAACATTTTTTTAATAGGAAACAATTGTGATTGTTGTCATACTCTATAAGCATGTTCTATCTTTGGTAGCTGGAACAAATCCATTCTTTGGGAATCTGAAGACAAGTGTATCACAAAGATTTCAATGACTGCCAATAGTTTGAATTTCAGCCTGAGTGAAGGTAAACTGTTAAAGAGGTATTGATCAGTTTCAATAACACGTCTTTGAATGTAAGGTCAAACTATCCTAGAAGGTAATCAAGCTAGCAGCTATTTTTATGGATGGAGAAGATCAAGGTCATGGCTTTACATTCATAAAATGTAAAATGCACCAAGAGGAAGCCCTCAAACGAAGGAAGTAACGACTGCATCACGTGTCTTTAGTGTTCTATAATATAAGCCCTTGTGTTTCTATCCTATAGAAGAGTGAATCTTTCTACACTTTAAAAAATAAAGGTGCTTAAAAGGTTCTTCACAGCGATGCCATAGAAGAACCATTTTTGGTTCCACAAAGAACCATTCCGTCAAAGAACCATCTCTTTCTTACTTTTTTATAATCTGAAGAACCTTCTTTCACCACAAAGAAGCTTTTGTGAAACAGAAAGGTTCTTCAGAAGTTAATGGTTCTTTATGGAACCATTTAGACAAAAAAAAAGGTTCTTCTGTGGCACCGTAAAACACCTTTATTTTTAAGAGTGTAAAGACATTTATAACATATATTGGTATGTTTTAGTGTACAAAAACAACTCATGAGTGAACACTGATTTTTTTTTCATTAATGATATCAAAAAGTTTCATTTTGGATATTCAGATTCTTTTAGAAGTGCATCATGATTGACCAAGACAGTACATTTCAAGTAAAACAACAAACAGCACAGAGAAGAACATAAAAGAAACTCAAGAAAACGTCTTTCCTTTGCACACAAACATATAAAAAATTCTATTAATCTGGGATTTAAAAAGGAACCGCAACCAATACACATGACCAAATGAATTCATAATCTCAAAAGTTTTCAGAAAGTAAAGCTTTGCCCAAACACTACAGCTAATCTCACTTAGAAGATAAAACAAAACACATCAGTGAAAACAAATCATAAAAAACCCAGCAGCATGAAGGAAGAAAGCGACTACACGTGCTGAAGAACTGCTTCTGTCCTTCTTGATCCTAACCGTCTGTTCCATATAATAGTTTTTCCTACTATACATGTCTCATGTATAACCCCAGCACCGTTTGGAAGATATTTCTACAAATCTCTGCACTGTACAGAACCAAAGCCACGATAACACACAACCTGATGAGGACACACTGCAAAACATCAGTGTGTCTTGTTTTACAAAACATCCTAAAAATAAAAACACAGGCCTCAGGCCAACTATGATGTAGATGAGTTTCTTCATGGGAACAGATTTGGAGAAATGTGTCATTGCATCGCTTGCTCAGTAATAGATGCTCTGCAGTGAATGGGTGCCGTCAGAATGAGAGTCCAAACAGCTGATAAAAACATCACAATAATCCACAAGTAATCCACACCACTCCAGTCCACCAGTTAACACCTTGAGAAGACAAAAGCTGTGTGTTTGTAGGAAACAAATCCATCATTAAAAAGTTTTTAACTTCAAACCAATGCTTCCGACCAAAATAGCAGTCCATCACTTTTAATAACGCTTCCTTCCAGTAAAAAAAGTCCATCCCCTGTTTTCCTTTTACATTAAAATCCACCCACATATTAGTTTAGAGCTGTTTTGGACTGGAGATTTTAACTGGAGAAAGCAATATTATGGATTATGGACTTCAGCCGGAAGCAACGGTTTGTAGTTAGAAATATCTCGATATATATATTTTTTAACAAACAAGTAGTTTTTCTCTTCACAAGATGTTTATTGATGGACTGGATTACTTGTGGATTATTGTGATGTTTTTATCAGCCGTTTGGGCTCATTCTGACGGCACCCATTCACTGCATGTAATGCTAAATTTGTCAAAATCTACATCTTTCAGCAAAATTTTGTTTTTTGGGAGAACTATTCCTTTAAATAATGAAAAAAGTCAATATGGTAGTAAAAATAAACTTCATTGTAGAAAGTTAAGAAAGACAAAAAATTAAAAGGTACACTATGTTACGTTTTTTGTTCATAATCTACTAAATTGATATAAAAAACCTGCATAACACGTAGGCCAAATAAAAACCAAATGCCTTGATTTTCTTCCCTTTTCCTGATTATATTCTACTACTGCATGTGTTTGATGGATTCAAACTGCTTTCTTTCAAGTCTTCCAACCAGACTGACACATATCTGCTTTACTACAGCATGAAGAAGAGTTATAGCAGTGTGGTATTGAGAAACTTCATCAAGTCATGTGTTATCATCACTTTTATGAACTATTTTTGATATTAACAAACCACTTAAAGTCACTTCCTCGAGACTCCTGTACTGTAAGCCAATGGAACCCATATGTACATTACAATGCACATTTAAACAAAAAAAACAGCTTTCAGAAACATGGAATATTTGGTGTCATTACTGTATATACATCGGAAAAAAATACTAAATCAGTCCTATCTCTCATTTTAGCTACAGTATCAAGAGGATACAGAATTTTAAAATACACTTTTTTACATTTTCAAATTTTAAATAAAAAGGAATTGATCTTGAACACTGTAATGTTAGGCACAGACTGTTTCACAGGTAATCATTAGATTTAAAATGCCCCTCATAAAATACATTTTTATAAAATTCTGATTCATTTTCATTACTAATTAAAAAGAAAAAGCACATAACTGGAGAATCGCTATTTCTGCATCTAATATTTTATGTGAACTTCAAAGACAAAGCTTTATTGCCTTGCTATGCACCAAACTTTGTAATAAATAATAAGTTAATGATTGTCTGTTGCTTTCAGAGCAGTGAAGATTGAATTAGAGTGATTTCATCACTATTTCTTGGAAGATTCTTAAAATGGTTCTGCATGAAGAAGTGGCTTTAAATGGTTTTTTCACCAAAACACCTAAATATCAAACAACAAATTCAAAAACAGGACAAACAAAATGCACTGTTTGCATATTAATCTGTACAAAATATCTTACTGCTGCTGACTGAAGAAAAAAAAAAGAACAAATCTTTAAAAAAAAGGTTGCATATTTTACAAACAAAAGACTCATTTTAAAAATAAGAATTTGCCAATACGTGCATAAAAGAACACATTGTGTTTTCCTTACCCTTTTCTAAATCAACATTGTTTTTTACACTTTTTTTCTGTTTTGTTATCAAAATAGATGAAAGATTGAGAGCTCTTTTGCACAGACTCCCACCGTTGGCTGAGTGACTCCTGAAGAGAGAGGAGTTGAACAAAACATGAGTGATGTCCTTTTTGTCTCTGTCCTACAAAAGATACACGCTCCTTTTGTGATCCGGATCCCTCTGGTACTCTTTGTCTGTGGTCCGCAAATCTCTCTGAGAGATTCCCACTGTCCACCTCCAGAGGACCTGCGCGGGAGAGAGAGACATAAAATAACAAAGAAAATATAGCTCATGTTCAGTGATGAAAATGACCGAATACAACCCGAATTCTGGAAATGTTGGGACCTTTTTTTAATTTGAAAAAAATGAAAACTAAAAGAATTTCAAATCACATGAGACAATATTTTATTCACAATAGAACATAGATAACATAACAAATGTTTAAACTGAGAAATTCAAATTTGATGCTACAGGTCTCAAAATAGTTGGGATGGGGGCATGTTTACCATGGTGTAGCATCTCCTCTTCTTTTCAAAACAGTTTGAAGATTATGAGTTTCTGGAGTTTTGGTGTTGGAATTTGGTCCCATTCTTGCCTGATATAGGTTTCCAGGTGCTGAAGAGTTTGTGGTTGTCTATGACGTATTTTTCGTTTAATGATGCGCCAAATGTTCTCTATAGGTGAAAGATCTGGACTGCAGGCAGGCCAATTCAGCACCTGGACTCTTCTACTACGAAGCTATGCTGTTGTAATAGCTGCAGTATGTGGTTTTGCATTGTCCTGCTGAAATACACATCGTCTGGAGGGGAGCATATGTTGCTCTAAAACCTTTATATACCTTTCAGCATTCATAGTGCCTTCCAAAACATGCAAGCTGCCCAAACCGTATGCACTTATGCACCCCCATACCATCAGAGATGCTGGCTTTTGAACTGAACGCTGATGACACGCTGGAAGGTCTCCCTCCTCTTTAGCCCGGAGGACACGGCGTCTGTGATTTCCAACAAGAATATCAAATTTGGACTCGTCTGACCATAGAACACTTTTCCACTATGAAACAGTCGATTTTAAATGAGCCTTGACCCACAGGACACGACTGCGCTTCTGGACTATGTTCACATATGGCTTCCTTTTTGCTTGATAGAGCTTTAGTTGGCATCTGCAGATGACACGGCGGATTGTGTTTACAGACAGTGGTTTCTGGAAGTATTCCTGGGCCCATTTAGTAATGTCAATGACAGAATCATGCCGATGAGTAATGCAGTGTCGTCTGAGGGCCCGAAGACCACGGGCATCCAACAAAGGTCTTCGGCCTTGTCCCTTACGCACAGAGATTTCTCCAGTCTCTCTGAAACTTTTGATGATGTTATGCACTGTAGATGATGAGATTTGCAAAGCCTTTGCAATTTGACATTGAGGAACATTGTTTTTAAAGTATTCCACAATCTTTTTACGTAGGGCTGTGACGGTCTCCGTGACAACCGCGTCACCGGCGGTGGTCGGTTGTCACCGCGGTTGTCTATTGCCACCGGCGGTAGTGCACGTGATGTCACACACTTTATAACAAGCATAAAACAAAGTTGTGTATACAAGTGTATAATATAGTAACAGTTGCAAATTGTTTTATTTAGACTATAAATCTATGCTAATTCACAAATTACCTCAAACGCCATACACGGCGTTTCCTTTAGATTGGAAGGTTTGAGCGCAGGAAAATGTTTATTCTGCATTCAGCAAATTAATTTTGTGATGAGCCTTGTTGCAAACAACAAACAAGTTACTGTGCCCCCTACTTTCCATCCTCTCCCCTCCTTGCTGAACGTGATCGATTTCGAAAGCGAAAGTGAAACCGATAAAACAATGCACATAAGAAAGCGATTGCCCTTTAGGGAGCGTCAGCAACTGCACGCGATCACAGATCGCACACACACAACACACACACACAACGTGATTTGTGACCCCCCCTAGAAATTCAAATGCCCCCCTGATAGAGGTGCCCGGCTCTGCCTTGTTGGAAAACCAAATACTACATCGCCGATCTGGAATCATTTCATTCATGTCACCCATCCGCATTTGTAAAGTGTCTTCAAGTTCACGTGATCGCAAACGCCCGGCTGGTCAGGTTTGTATTGGTGAGGCTTTCTCCAAACTGGCCAAATACAAACGAGACAGCGATAAATGGAAGATGTCAACAAGAAATGTGGCAGCATAAGCCGCGATTCCTATTCCACAGAGAGCGCGTGCAGATGAGGACGCGCCCGCTTGCTTGGTGGAGGAACCGTGAACCGTGTCTAAACTGGACGCCGCATCGCAACACAACAGGTTGAGTCTGTCTACAGGACATTTGAACTTTGTGTCAGTACGTCATAAATAGGACGAGGCAGTTTACTGTGAGGGATTTGTCGTGTCGTATCTCGCCGCATCTGTAGACAGCATCACTGATTAATGAGTTCTCGCCGCGCCGCTCGCGTGAGGTGGACAGGGTGTATTTAACTTTATTTAAGGCTACTTTCCTATTTAACTGTATTATTTCTTTGATGTATATTAGCGTTTTGCAGGCTGAGTGTTCACTGACGGAAGTGCTAAAATAAACACGCACGTTTGTTAACAGATGATTGAGCCTCATTTATTTATTTTTGCGTTTCAGAATTATATATATAAATATGTACACAACACCGCACCACCGGCGGTAGTTGGTCCATTACCACCGCGGTGGTAAAAATCTGCCACCGTCACAGCCCACTGCCTCTCTAAGAAATCCCTTTTATAGCTAATCATGTTACAGACCTGATGTCAATTAACTTCATTAGTTGCTAGATGTTCTCCCAGCTGAATCTTTTCAAAATGTCTTGCTTTTTCAGCCCTTTGTTGCCCCCGTGCCAACTTTTTTGAGACCTGTAGCAGGCATCAAATTTGAAATGAGCTCATTTAGTGGATAAAAGTGTAAAATTTCTCAGTTTAAACATTTGTTATGTTCTCTATGTTCTATTGTGAATAAAATATTGGTTCATGTGATTTGAAATTCTTTTAGCTTTCATTTTATATATATATATAAAAAAAAAACGTCCCAACATTTCCGGAATTCGGGTTGTATATATAAACATGAAAAAAGGCTGCAGTGAGTCTCAGGGGTCAAATTGTTCTAATTTAGATCTAATCTAATTTAGTAAATCATTGATAAATGCTAGAAAAGAAGCAAAGCCAAGCAAAGTAATCAAGTATTTTCTGTGAAAGGAATGGAGCAGACATTATCTTCAAATACACTGGAAGGTAATATCATTTTGATTTCTAATATAAATCTGGCCTAAAGCGGTGCTTTGAGTGGAAAACAGAGCGCAAGGGTACCGACAATAAGCTGCCGGCCGCAATAACACTCCTCCAGAACTGTGAGTAGAACAGTGCAGAAGGCCTAAAGCTTGATTGATTCTGCTTAATTCTCTTTATCAGGTTGTTGTGCTGTGAAAATGTGATAGTATGCACTTTCACTGCATATCTGGACAGATTGGTTAATGCACTGCACGCTCAAAGAGCTGCTCTGTGATGAAAATAGTGACGCTTCAACTTTGAGTATTTTAAATATGCCAAGGCTTATTTAAAGGATTAGCTCATCCAAAACTGAAAATGTACACACCCTCAGGCCAACCGACGTGAAGTTTTGTGAAATGAACATTTGTGTGTTTGTAAGAAACATATCCTTCAAGACGTTTCAACTTCAAATAGTTGCAACACAGATTTTGTCTTCACAAGACGCTGATGGATGGACTGGAGTGGTGTGGATTACTGTGATGTTTTTAGCAGCTGTTTGGACTCTCATTCTGATGGCACCCATTCACTGCAGAGGATTCATGTAATGCTAAATTTCTCCAAATCTGTTCTGATGAAGGGGCAAACTCATCTACATCTTGGATGGCCTAAGGGTGAGTACCTTTTAAGCCAATTATAATTTTTGGGTGAACTGTTCTTGGCCTAATGTTGATAGACTTTGCTTAGGAAATGTGACAGATGCACAATTGCTCTGAATGCATTCTGGAATGGTGAGGTTTTGCTCAATTCAAGCAGCATTTTGGTTAATGCACTAGGCGGGCTGTCAGCAGGGGCGTCGCACCCGTGGGGGATGTGGGTGTTTTAACACCCACACTTTTCCCGGTGAGAGGGTTCAACACCCGCACTTTTTCCGCAGTTTTGCACAAACGCCTTACAGCAGTCGCTCTCCGTTTCTCTGGCCGCTCTGTGTCTGCGCTCGTTGCGGCTGCCTCCTCTCCTCTCCCCTCCCTCTCAAACATCACCGGCTTTGAGTGTGATGATGATTGGCTGTTCTGCCTTAAGTCCCGCCTCTATTGGTGTGTTAGATTAATCGGTCAGCTCGTGCCGAGGAGGCGGGAACTTATGGTTATGGTTATTTACATCTCCCTTTTCCTGAACGTTACACAACAGAGTTTTGACTTATTTTCTGTGTGTTCCGAGTGTGTTTTTATACTTTTCTAGTATCACTCATTTAAATGGGAAGCTTTTTATATCTTGTATGTTATACCTTTTGTACCCTTCTGTCATTGTATTCATCGTTTTTATTGTTAACAAACAAACCACATCCATCCCCCACACTTTTGAAAAGCTTGCTACGCCATTGGCTGTCAGAGGGCTTCTCTGGAATGAAACTGCAGTCCTGTCGTTATCAATATCAACACTTTTTTTTTTCCTGAGCACTGAAATGAATAATTTTGGTGACAATTTAATTTAATAATTGCACTGCTGTTAAAATGTTTGGGATCAGTAAGATGTTTAATGTTTTTTTAAAGAGGTTTTTTATGCTCATCAAAGCTGTATATATTTCATTTAAAAAAATTAAAATAAAAAAAAACTATACTTTTTGTGAAATATTATTGCAATTTAAAGCAACAGTTTCCTATTTTAATATATTTTAAAATATAATTTATTTCTGTGATCAAAGCTGAATTTTCAGCATCATTACTCCAGTCTTCAGTGTCACATGATCCTTCAGAAATCATTCTAATATGATGATTTATAATCAATCAGTTTGGCTTTATGAAGAAAAAAAAGAACAGTGTTTATTCAAAACAGAAATTTTGTGTTACAATATACAGTACTATTCAAAATTTTGGGGTGGTAATTTTTTTCTTTCAGCTTTTTTTTTTAAAGAAATTAATACTTTCATTCAGCAAGGATGTGTTAAATGGATAAAAAGTGATAGTAAAGACTTATATTGTTAGAAAAGATTTCTATTTTGAATAAATGCTGTTCTTTTTTAACTTTATGTTCATCAAAGAATCAAAGAAAAAAGTATCACAGGTTCCAAAAAAAAAAAACGTTAAGCAGCACAACAGTTTCAACACTCATAATAAATCAGCATATCAGAATGATTTCTGAAGGATCATGTGACACTGAAGACTGGAGTAATGATGCTGAAAATTCAGCGCTGTGTCACAGAAATAAATTATATTTTAAAGTATATTAAACCAATATTTTTCTGTATCTGTGATCAAATATATTGATGAACATTAAGAGACTCCATTAAAAAACATTCAAAATCTTACTGATCCCAAACTTTTGAACGACAGGGTCATTTTAAAGAAAATTGTTCTACAAAACTACAAGTATAATTACACGATACATACCGTTGTGCAGTATAATAGTATAGTATAATATAGTATACTGCAGCATTAATTATCAACACTAAGTTGGTTTTGACTCAAAAACAGCTTATAATAAAATATGTGAATTTATATAGCTATTCTCTGGATAGTTTATAATATGCAAGCTGGCTGCATTTGAAAGATAAATGCACAGTGCCAAACCTGCCAGATTTGACAGACAGCACATCTTTCATTTCTTGTCTTACCGTAGCTTCATTTGCTGTGTTGATAGGAATAATTAGTGTGTTCTGAAGGTGTCTCCATGGAAACCTGCTGCTGCTGTCCACTGTTTTCCTATGTGAGAAAAAACGAGAGTGAATCAAATCTTAACCACGACCCTGTTCAGCATTCAAAGCAGCGTGTGCAGACCAACGCTTGTCATACCTCTAATGTAACACTAGAGGGAGGCACGGGGGTGTACTGAGGGATATACGTTCCTTGCATAGCTGCGTTAGGTATATACTGCGGGGCAAAATAAATACAGCAACTGGTCACACATATAATGCTTTCCGTCATGTTTTGATGGTAATCAGGTTCTATACTGAGAGGACAAACTCTTATTGAGGAACTAAATTGATGGTAATAGGACACCAACCGTGCCAGCACTGCCGAGGGACAGGTGACTGAGCTGCTGGGTCAGGGGTCCGATCATAGACGTGGGCTGGATGGACATCGGGTGATCCATAGCTGAAGTCAGAACGGCCCCCTACGGAGAGAGAGAGATACTCAGAAATCCAGAAACCAACGCTGATTGCTAGATCAACATGGTGCTTCTTTTGTCACTATAGGGACGATAACTAAACACCAGCTGCATGAAAACTTTTATGTGAAGAACAGTAAAGCTGATAAAACAATGTATAGCCTGAATGCACTGTAAGTCGCTTTGGATAAAAGCGTCTGCTAAATGCAGAAATGTAAATGTAAATGTAAAGCTACAGTTCAACAACAAACCCTACAAAGAGATATCTGAGCTCAGATGTGAGCAGCACTCACGGTGGGCTGCATGAGGTACGACTGATGATGCATCCAGGACGGGCTGTGCACCTGAGGACAGACACAGAAACACTGCATATGAATCAACCGGAAATCTTCTAAATAGAAATCATTTTAGAGGGTCAAAATCTGAATTAAACGTTTCTCCAGTGGTGTGTTTTGAATGTCAATGACACTGTGGATAAAATACAGGCACCCTGTCAGCTTATAGCTGGATGATTTATCAATATTGATTTGGCATTTGTAATCGATACTTACAAGGATTCTTAAATCCTTAAATCAACTTACTGTAAAGCGTATCACATCTCATGTAATCGCTCAATCAGTGCTTCATCCACAGAGGACGTCAAATAGCTTGTGTAATGTCACATTGCATTACATTTGCCTTCAATTTTTGGTTTCGGCTCAAAATTTGAATTTCGGCCCATTACTAGTTTCTCTGAATCCAAAATCACAATGTAGGTACTAGCAAAATAGTGTCCCTGAATTAAAATGCACCATAGTAGCCAATTTTAACTAGCTATCCCAACGTGCGTTTGGGTGCATATGCTGCTCATCTGATGCCAGATGGTGATGGTGACAGTGACTGGAACGGGACGGGGTTTGCATCTGTCCCCTTTGCATAGCTTTTAAAGGTGATTTATACACTACATTTAAAAAAAATTGTGACCCTGAAGCACAAAAGCAGTCATAAGTAGCACGGGTATATGCCAAAAATCATCAGGATATTAAGTAAAGATCATGTTCCATGAAGATATTTTGTAAATTGCTTACCGTAAATATATCAAAACGTAATTTTCGATTAGTAATATACATTGCTAAGAACTTCATTTGAACAACTTTAAAGTAAATTTTCTCAATATTTAGATTTTTTTGCACCCTCAGATTCCAGATTTTCAAATAGTGGTATCTCATCCAAATATCGTCCTATCATAACAAACCATACATCAATGGAAAGCTTATTTATTGAATCTCAACTTCAAAATGATCCCTTATGACTGGTTTGTGGTCAAGGGTCAAATTTGAGGTCTTTAATATATATATTTTGAAAGAAATGTAATACTTTTATTCATCAAGGGTACATAAAATTGAACAGTAAAAATATAAAAGAAATTACAAAAGATTTATATTTCAAATAAATGCTGTTCTTTTGAACTTTCTATTAATAAAAAAAAATCTGAAAAATAAAAATCAGAAATGTTTCTTTCTCAGCTAATCATCATATTATGATTTCTGAAGGATCATGTGACACTGACTGGAGACTGAAGTAATGATGCTGAAAATTGAGCTTTGATCACAGGAATAAATTACATTTAAACATACTCAAATAGAGATATCGTCGGTATATTTGATCAAATAAATACAGCCTTGAAAAGCAGAAGAGACTTCTTTAAAATGTACAAAATCTCACCAACCTCAAAAGTTTATAAAAATAACCATGCCCCAGAACTACAAAAAATGCAATAACTGATGATGACTTTCATTGTTGGATGATCTACTCCTTTAAGTATTTAGGGCCAGTTTTACTAAACAGGGCAAATTAGCGCGAGAGCGCAATTCCAAAATAGTGCCAATGGGCGTGAACATTTCTGCGGGTGATTTACTAACAACGTGCAAATTAAAGGGGTCACTTTTTGAATGTTAGTCAGTATGTAGAGTGTATGTTTGGGCATAAAAAGATCTACAAAGTTACAAATCTCAAAGTCCACTCCAAAGGGAGATATTTCGGGGGGGTTTTAAATCCCTTTTCAAGAACTACAACGAACGGCTCGTTTGGACTACAAAGTTGTTTTCCTGTATTTGTGACATCACAAAGATAAATCCTGCCCACGGAAATTCAAATGGTTGGCGGGTGGGGAGAACGCTTGGTTGAGCACTGCACGTTTCAAAATCAAAACCCCTGCTGGTGTTTTTATATCACTGTATTTCTGAAGGAAACCGACTGTCTTCAGAAAATGATGGATGTCATTTTCATTTCATCTTGTATGTAATGTCTGATAAAGCAGCGTTTGTGAGCGGAGCTCTGCTTTGTGTACAGTGTTACCGGGGAAACCTCTATCTCTCCCGCTCCAACAGCGCCTCCCGCTGGCAGAGAATTAATTTGCATATATATATATGCCGCCACAAATAGTGTAAGTCTGTGTGACTATGGTATAAATAAATTTCACTGCAATTCATGTTATAATGTTAGAATTAAAGAACAATAAACATAATACATATTACCGTTGCACTTATCTATGCATAGTAAATGCAGTTATTATTAAGCTGTTGTTGACATCCTATCTAAAACGTGATTTAGCCAAAAAAAAACAAAAAAACAATAACGTTACCACTTTAATATGTCTTGCAATATCCGTGCGTGCAAAGGTTCTGCGCCATCCTCTTGATATTCTTGAGGTCTGAATTGATATAGCAATATTGACGAACTTGCTGCTTTGGCAAGGGGCGGGGCAGTACTGAAACACCGTCTAAGCTGTTCTCCAATCACAACGCACTGGGACAGCTAACCAATCACAACACATTTAGTTTTTCGGAAGGCGGGCCTTCATCAAACCCGGAACTAATCGAGCCGTTTGTGCCAGGCTGGGGAGAAAGTTATTGTAATAATGTAAATTATGTGAAAAATAATAAAATTTTCGAACAACCAAACATGAGAGCATGTTCTAGTACACCCCAAAACAAAATCAAGACTTTGTAAAAGAGCATAATAGGACCCCTTTAAAAACAGATGCAACATCTCATTTACATATCGACCAACGCAATATACCAAGTGCAGCGCAAATTAATGTAGTCGCAAATAAACAATAAAGAAATAAATAAGCCACAGTACGTTGAAAAGAACCGGAGGCCAAATAATGAAGGGTTGCAACAGTTTTGAAAGACTGTATTTTGGTATTAAGTGACTCCTAGTCGAGGGTTGCGTGATTGCTTTGAATACTCTCCTCCCATAACTTTTGCGTCTGAAAGAGAAACTCCTCGAAATGCATATTCAATAAAGTCAGGCGCAAAAATAACGGTGTCCACGCCTTTTCAGCGCTAATTCATCACTGCGCATCTTTAGTAAAACCTGACAGTACTATTTTAACGCCAAAAGATGGTTTGCGTGCAAGCTGTTAGTAAAACTGGCCCTTAATGTGTTCAACAGTCTTCTATAACTCTTCATATAAGACTAATGTTACGCGCTAATGTAACTGACTGAGCCGTAGCATCATTACTCAGTAATCCGGCTCTAATGGGCCGTTCAGTGCGTTTTGAGCACGCGTGCCAGACCTACAGGATCTCAGCGTACATTATTTGCTTTTGCCTGTTCATCCATCAGCACTCAATAAGGTGTCAGAGTTCCCACGAGCCCCAGCTCAGCTGAGTCACTGCGGTCTAATATTCTCACTGAACACATGCTGTGAGTCAGTCTTTGTTTCCATTCGACTGCTGTCGGCTTTGGCACACACTCAGCTTGAGCTCACTATCGCAACAAAAATGAAACGGAATCTGGATTGACCTAAGGTTTCCTAATAACACACAGAAATGGGTAATCAGAAATGACAAACAAGTAAGTCTGTTTATAAAGACATGAAATTGTAAAACGAATGAGCAAACGTTTTGCTGTAGTAAAGCATTTCAAATTAACCATTATAACTCAAGCTGAGGAGACTAAACTCAAGTCCAATACATTTCTGCCTACAATAGCTGAAATTTGACAATGAAATGATGTATTTGAACCATATGTAGTCAAGGAGTCCCAGTAGACATATAGTTTTCACATGACGTCACACCATTATAGGAACGTCCACCTGAAGGACAAAACAAGGCTATCTTCTGCTGCCCACAATCAGTTTTACCAGGTTTCTAATAAGTGCGAATGTAGACAGTGACCGGATTTAGTATACAATCAAGCAAACTATATACTGTACATGCAAATAGATGCACACAGAATATGAACGCAATGCACTAAACTGCTCATTAAAATGTTCTCCTATAGAAAACAACTATAAAGAAAATGTTTAATATTGCTAAAAGCATTAAGAAAGTGATATTGGAGGACCAATATATAGTTCACACCTTATTAATAAGACATACTATGTACAGGCAAGAAGTCTTAGTACATAAATCCACATTAAGCATTCATGGCTTGAAGCAAATGTAAAATTGACAGGCCTGTGCTGCAGTTATACTGCTGTTTCTGCTCCAGTCACATGACTGAAAACTATTTTGCTCTGACCTTATAAATATTTTAAAGAAATATTTTCAATAATATTGCGCAATAATATTGTGTGAATATGTTGCGCAATAATATTGGGTGAAAACAGTGCTGTACCACTGTGTGTATACAAAACATATAATTATGACACGCATAACATTGATATCATTATCTTGATGATACTCACCTGGTAGGACGGTACTTGTGAGGGCATGTATGGAGACAGAGAGCTCTGAGCGATCATTCTGTTTGGAGCGATGCTGTACGGAGAAGAATAAAACCTGAAAATAATAAGCAAAAACAGTAAGAAACATGAGCACATTTTGTGACATTAGCTGTTCATTTAAAAAGCCATTGAGAGTTATTGTGAAGAATACCATGTTTGCGTAAGGGACAGTTAACCCCAAAAAAGAAAATTCTGTCATCATTTATTCACCCTCATGTTGTCGCTCCAAACTCATGAGATTTTCAATGGACTTTGATACACAAATGAAAATATTTTTAATGAAACCTGAGAGAATGAAAGTCCATGCAACCAAAACTTTGATGCTTGAAACCATTCATAAAGAGATCATGAGAGTAATCCATAGGAATCCAGCGGTTTAATCCAAGTCTTCTGAGGAGACACGATTGCTTTATATGATGAACAGATTTCATTTAGGCTTTTAATCACATATAAACATTGATCTATGCACATATATAAAACACATCAAATATGGTAAACGGAAGCTCAAATGTGCTTGATTGATGCACGAGAACCAATGAGGTTTATGATGACAACACGAACAAGACTATACCTTTAAATACTGCTCTAAAGCACTTTAAAAAGGAGACGCATTAAACCAGGCTCGGAGTGTGAGGATGTTTCTCTGCGCTCACCCGTTCTGTAAGGCCGTTGGGTCGTACGTGAGCGTCATTCCTCCCTGAACGTGGAAAGGAAAATTACAACTTTGATATAAAATGTGCATGGTCTGTGTAAGCACTTTGTCAGAGTCCACAAAGAGAGCTCTCATACCGTTTCACCATCTCTAGCCCAGGGTCGACCGTTCTGTAGGTACTTTGCCTGGTTCTGTCGCTTCTTTTGTCCTCCGTCGGCAAACTTGCATAACAACGGTTCTGTAGGTACTACAGGTGAAGTGTAAGAAGAGGTTATTTTTAAAGATTGATATATTTTATTATTCCATAATCAATAATGAATTCTTTAATTGGAATTTATATCAAATAAATTATATATCATCTACCTGGCACTCCAGGTGGGGTTTTGATATATTTTCCATTAAAATGCTGAATGATGGCATCACATTTCTCTGTGGATTCCATCCTGTTATACAAAGACATTAATAAACAATTAAAAAGGTGGGATAAGTTGTTAATTTTTTATGAGAATATATAGAGATGGAGCTCAGGTCAAAATACCAAATCAAAAACATCAGTAAATTCTACAATCTAAAAAATGCTGGGTTAAATACAACCTAGTGCTGGGTAAATATTGGACAGAACACATGCTGGGTTGTTTTCAACCATCAGTTGGGTTAAATGTTTAACCCAAACTTCTGGGCAGTAACCCAACTGCTGGGTCTAAACAACCCGATCGCTGGGTTCGTCCATATTTTACCCAGCGCTGGGTTGTATTTAACCCAGCATTTTTTAGAGTGTAGTTTCTCCACACCCGGTTATATACATTATGCAGCTTGAGTGATTAAAGAGTTAGTTCACCCAAAAATGAAAATTCTGTCATTAATTACTCAACCTCGTGTCGTTCCAAACCCATAAGACCTTTGTTCATCTTCGGAACACAAATTAAGATATTTTTAATGATGGTTAAAATAATCCATGTGACATCAGGGGTTCAACCGTAATTTTACCAAGCTACGAGAATACTTTTTGTGCGCACAGAAAACAAAAATAAGACTTTATTCAACAATTTGTCTCCTCCGCGTCACCCTATAGCGCCATTTTGGAGAGTATCACATACGTAAACAACGTATGCAACGTATGTACTCGGAAACGTTGTTTAGGTTCAGATCAAACGTAAACAACGTAAATAGCGTATCCGTGTACGGTGCTGCTGACACAGAACAGCATACATTGTTTATGTTCAGTGGATACTCTCAAAAAAGGCTCTATAGGGTGACGTGGAGGAGATAAATTGTTGAATAAAGTCGTTATTTTTGTTTTCTTTGTGCACAAAAAGTATTCTCGTAGCTTTATAACATTACGGTTGAACCACTGAAGTCACATGGATTATTTTAACGATCTCCTTGCTATGTTTCTGAGCCTTGATCGTGTAAGGATCCTTGCTGTCTATGGGAGGGTCAGAGAGATCTCAGAATTAATCAAAAATATCTTAATTTGTGTTCTGAAGATGATCAAAGGTCTTACGGGTTTGGAACAACATGAGGGAGAGTAATTAATGACAGAATTTTCATTTTTAGGTGAACTATCCCTTTAATAAAGTACCTTGCAAATCCCACGCCTCTGCTGGTTCCGTTGGCGTCCCGTAAGATCCGTGTGGAAATCACCTGGCCGAAGGATTTGAGCATGGCCTCCAGCTCCTGCTCGTCCATGGACACAGGCAGGTTAGAGATGTACAGGTTGGTAGGGTCCTGTTCCTGTTGCTAGAAATAAACACATAACGTAAATCTGATTGACTGCACTTTTCAATCGGTAAAATATTTCATAGAAAATACAAAGTCTTTTCTACTTTTCAGAGTGATAAGTTTACAGTAGCAATTTTACATTTTCCTTTATTCCTCACACTATTAGCAGTTTAACTGTCACGTCCATTTTGATTTAAGAAACATACATTGAAAAAGTAATTGTATTATTAATAGACTCATAAAGATAAAGACTCAATCATAACAGATTTTAATACAAGAGGGTTGGGTGCAATTATAACATTTTTAGCTGGCAGAAATAGTGTGTCTTTAAGTGGGACTTAAATTATAATGATTTGAAATCGTTTAAGTACTATTTATTATCATATATAGACCAGGTAATGGGTCAAAAACATTGATCATCTGGATACTTAATTTTATTCTGAAGATTACATTTTTACATTTACTCGCAAAATTGTTATTACATAACTAGCATTTTCTACTGGCCTCCCAGCCAAGATAGGATTATGTCTGCTGGCAACCAATTATCATCTATTTTTCATAACTTTTACCAACAACAAAGAGATAAAATAGATTATATTCTGGATTCAAATGCATGCTGAGATACATTTAAAAAAAATAACAAAACCAAAACAAAACTTTTTTAACTCAAAAATCAGTTTTTGTTGGAAATTTCTTACATTTTATCAGGCTAAAAGAAAACTTTACAGCATGTAATCACTTTTTTTGTAAGACAATTAATGTTTACCCCTTCTCAACTCTATACGAAGTTTAAAGTAGCAAATCATCAATTTTGCATAATCATTTATTTGTCAGAATCAAATGACAGGCTTTTTCTTCCTGATCATCCCTGCAGAAAGTCAAATCAGCACACGGCTCCATGACACACACAACTCAGAGCTCAGATCTCAGAGAGTGAAGAGAGAAACAGCAGGATATGACAAAAACACTGACATGATCTTTGCTCTGTCTGTCTCTTCACTCCTTTATCCATGACACGCTTTCCATGCTTTCTTAAAGACTTTAATAAAACAAAGATTTCCAACATATGAAACTAAATATTTATGACAGTATTTCATTAAAAAACATAGTATGCAAGCTCGCTGGCTTTGTTTATATACTAACAGGTAACACTTTATTTTAAGGTGTCCTTGTTACACGTTACATGTAGTTACTATTATAATAACACTTAATTATGCATAATTACATGCAAGTAAACCTAAGCCAAACCCTAATCCTAACCCTAACCATATAGTAAGTACATGTAGTTAATTAATATTACTCAGTACTTAATGTATAATTACACTGTAATAAGGACACCTTAAAATAAAGTGACAAATACAAATAAAGTGATAAATAGGTGACCTAATACTTGCCAGAATATGCAGTATACAAATGAGCACACTTCACATAACACCGTATACCACAATGCAATGCCCTCGACTTGACCTTCTACTGTCAGTGTGATAAATGAAGCAGAAGTAATTACAGTGAGCTGCACAGATCCCTTTCTTTATGCATTATTTAATCAGACTGTCAGGTTATGCCTGTAACACCCGAGATATGAAATAATAGTCTTTTTTATGGAACAGTGTATTAGACCAAAATCTAAAAGTTTGCATGTGTTTTTTGTTAAGTATCATACATGATACATCAAGCTTTTATGGCTCATATAGTTTGCTTGGTATAGTGAGATTATCAAGATCATAATCAAGGAGGAAGTTGCTGGTGCCAAAAATTAAAATGAAATTCTGATTAATCAACAAGATCTTTATAACAGTATAGCAGATACTTACATAAAACACATATAAACATCAGTAGTCACATTATGTCTTAGTAAGATGATATTTCAATGCTTACTTTTATGATTAAAGCTCTGTAGTTTTAAAACATATAATTTAATGCAATGCAGTGATGATTGAGAGATGAACAAACAAATGTTCCTCAAAAGCCAGATGATCATATTTGATACTCACATCTGTTACATGATGTAAAAAAAAAAAAAGTAAAGCAAAGTTGCTTCAGTGCAATAAGTGATCATCTTTAAAATAAGTAACAATATAGTATATATGTTTATAATATCAGCATATATGTTTGTTTGTCCAAGTGATTCTATATTTGGCACATGTAAATATTGTCACCTTCTTTACTTAGCCTATGTTTTTTACTTATATGTTTGGTCCATGGGATTCTGTATTTGGCACATGTAAACATTGTCACATTCTTTACTTGCATCAAAAAAAAAAAAGTAACAATATAAAAGTTGTTCCTACATTTACATAAAAATCAGTAAAGATTTCACAAAAAAGACACGTGAAGCACGAGCTAAAGGTGGATGTTTTTTGAGTTATATTAAAGGGCCTTTTACTTGCTAAAAAGTATGAACTCTCAATCAGACAACAGAAGGTATGTAGTAGGTTGTGTGCAACAGGTTTAACAACAAAGTTTTGATCATGTTGATAAATTAGAAATATGACAATGTCACTCACATGCAGTGTTGTCACGTGACCTCATCACAATATAAAAATGTTCGAACATGAACTCATGTAAACTGAAGTTCATTCTTGGCCTCTATGGGAGCTGTGCAGTGATGCATTGAACAGGTGTATTGTGTATTATGGCATAACCAGAATGTATTCCATTAATCAGCATCCACTGTGTTTTATTAAAATTGCTAGCAGAGAGAGATGACAAATGAGTCAGTTTATTTAAATTACACTTTATTTTAAGGGGACGTTGTTACAGTGTAATTACTCAATAAGTGCGGAGTAATATTAATTAACTTATGCATATATCTGTGTGTGTGTGTGTGATTCCGTATGACCTTAGCACACTCCCCTGGTGTCATACAAAAGGGAGTCTGGGAGACACAGAGGGATCAACTTCAAAAGACTACAACAGAGCCGTTCACAACACACACACACACACAC
This sequence comes from Schizothorax lantsangensis, assembly GCA_027422415.1. NCBI lineage: Eukaryota > Metazoa > Chordata > Actinopteri > Cypriniformes > Cyprinidae > Schizothorax > Schizothorax lantsangensis. The sequence goes on along the minus strand of CM049847.1, from coordinate 3,782,624 downwards.
ACACACAAAACCGCAGCTAAACGGCAAACAATGCCACAAAACGTGCCAGAGAAAAGACTCAGACAGCCAAGAAACATATACATATCTTTATCTAGTCAAATATGTGTCATTTCATCTTATCAGTGGGAATAAAGATGTGTGTGTGCGTGTGTGTGTGTGTGTGTGTGTGCGTGTGTGTGTGTGATTAAACCAGCCAAACATTATCTAACCAATGTCAACAAACCTCATGATAAAACACAAAGCTTGACTCATGTCCATGAGGCCATTCCACAGGTATGTGACAGCGGTATGTACATGTAAATGTGCACATACTTTTAGTTTGTGGTCAAATTTGGGTAGCACTATATTTTACAGTGCTGTTCTGCATGTACAACACTGTTTAAAAGTCTTAACATTATATTTTGTAATGTTTTTGAAAGAAGTCTCTCCTGCTCACCAAGTCTGCATTTATTTGATCAAAAATAAAGTAAAAACAGTAATATAGTGAAATACTATTATTACAATTTAAGATAACTGTTTGTTAAATAAATTAAAATGTAATTTATTCCTGTGATCAAAGCTGAATTTTCAGCATCATTATTCCAGTCTTCAGTGTCACATGATCCTTCAGAAATCATTATAATATGCAGTAGAGTACGACCAATTTATCGGGCTGATTTTTGGCATTGTTTAATTAATCGGCATTGGCTGATTGTGCTGCAAATTAGGCCGATTTATAGGCAGGCGCATCTGCGGGCAGCTAAGCGTTGTTGTGGAACGCTGTACCGGAGAATCTCTCTCCCTCTGGCTCGGGTGTGCCTCACACGTTCTGAAAAGTGAAGCTGCGGGCTCTTTGATCGCCCCCTGGTGGCTGGCTGCAGTACAGGTCATAAACCCCGCCCTCTCCATGTAAACAAATGGGACTTGAGTCAAAATAAAAAAATAAATGACACTTCCACTACAATTTTCCAAAATATGGTTTTGGTCATTTAAGGTAGTTGTTATCATGCTGATGTATGTTCAATTGTTCGTTTTTGTGATAAGTTTCATTTTAGCTAGTAATTTGATGCTATAAAAATGGGGTGTGTCGTTATGGTGGATTGGGTCTGCAGGAGTTTGATTCCGCGGCTCCACCTCACGACACTACTGCACAGACTCTGGCTCCAAACGAATCCCTACTGCGAACAAATCTCTACTGCGTGAAACTCGGCCCAAAAATCGCCATCATATATCGGCCATTGGCTGCCCTGATTTCTAAATATCGGCAACGGCCAGAGAAAAACCCATATCAGTTGACCTCTAATATGCAGATTTGCTGCTCAAGAAACATTTCTGATTATTATCAATGTTGTTTGTGCTGTTTAAAACTTTTTGTGGAAACCATTATACTTTTTTTTCAATATTCAATTTTTTTGTATTCTTTGATGAATAGAAAGTTCAAAAGAAAAGCATTTATTTGATAATTTTTTTTTGCAATATTATATACAACCCCAAATCAGAAAAAGTTGGGACAGTATGGAAAACGCAAATAAAAAAAGAAAGTAGTGATTTCTAAATTTACTTTGACTTGTATTTCATTGCAGACAATATGAACACAAAATATTTCATGTTTTGTCTGGTCAACTTCATGTCATTTGTAAATATACATCCTTTCCTGTCATTCAGACCTGCAACACATTCCAAAAAAAGTTGGGACAGGAGCAATTTAGGGCTAGTAATGAGGTAAATTGGTTAAATAATGATGTGATTTGAAACAGTTGATGTCAACAGGTGATTGTAATTATGATTTGGTACAAAAGCAGCATCCAAGAAAGGTCTAGTCCTTTAGGAGCAAAGATGGGCCGAGGATCGCCAGTTTGCCAACAAATACGTGAGAAAATTATTGAAATGTTTAAAAACAATGTTCCTCAAAGAAAAATAGGAAGAGATTTGGATATTTCACCTTCAACGGTGCATAACATAATTAAAAGATTCAAGGAATCTGGAGGAATTTCAGTGCGTAAAGGACAAGGGCGCAAGCCTAAGCTGAACAACCGTGATCTCCGATCCCTCAGGCGGCACTGCATCAAGAATCGTCATTCATCTATAAGCGATATCACCACATGGGCTCAGGACTACTTTGGCAAACCTTTGTCAAGTACCACAATACGTAGTTACATCCACAAATGCCAGTTAAAACTGTACTGTGCCAAAAGGAAGCCCTATGTTAACAGTGTCCAGAAGCGCCGTCGACTTCTCTGGGCTCGGAGGCATCTGGGATGGACCATCACACAGTGGAAACGTGTACTGTGGTCAGATGAATCAGTATTTCAGGTATTTTTTGGGAGGAATGGACGCCGTGTGCTCCGGACCAAAGAAGAAAAGGATCATCCAGACTGTTACCAGCAACAAGTCCAAAAGCCAGGGTCTGTCATGGTATGGGGTTGTGTCAGTGCCCTTGGCAAAGGTAACTTGCACTTCTGTGATGGCACCATTAATGCTGAAAAGTACATAGAGATTTTGGAGCACAATATGCTGCCTTCAAGAAGACATCTTTTCCAGGGACGTCCATGCATATTTCAACAAGACAATGCAAAACCACATTCTGCACACATTACAAAGTCCTGGCTGCGGAGGAAGAGGGTACGGGTACTTGACTGGCCTGCCTGCAGTCCCGACCTGTCTCCAATAGAGAATGTGTGGCGCATTTTGAAGCGCAAAATGCGACAACGAAGACCCCGTACTGTTGCCCACCTTAAGACTTGTTTGCAGGAAGAATGGGACAAAATTACACCTGAAACACTTCATCACTTGGTGTCTTCAGTCCCTAAACGTCTTTTAAGTGTTGTGAAAAGGAATGGCAACATTACAAAGTGGTAAATGCTTTACTGTCCCAACTTTTTTTGGAATGTGTTGCAGGTCTGAATGACAGGAAAGGATGTATATTTACAAATGACATGAAGTTGACCAGACAAAACATGAAATATTTTGTGTTCATATTGTCTGCAATGAAATACAAGTCAAAGTAAATTTAGAAATCACTACTTTCTTTTTTTATTTGCGTTTTCCATACTGTCCCAACTTTTTCTGATTTGGGGTTGTATTTCTTTACTGTCACTTTTAATTTAATGCACAATTTCGCAATAAAAGTGTAAATCTATTAAAAATAAGCTAAAAGGGTTTGGGATAAGTATATACTTTTTACTATACTATTTTTAGTTTTGTATATAAAAAGTTTTGTTTTCTTTTTAATTAAAAAAAATGTGCTAAGGTTTAATTTTGGGTCAAAAATAATAATACTAGACTTTCTATAAAACTAACAGAAGTGAACGTGTGTATGGCAAGACATTAGATAGAGTCTCAAAACAACATTAACAGCACACGGCCTGAGACTGTGTACTGTTTTACATTAATTTCTGGTCCGGTCTAAACTGCAGCGCTGCGGCGTGAATCACACGGCCTTCGGTTTTATCAAACGCATGGAGACAATCAAGGCACAGCAATTTATCAGGGCTGAACTGCTCGAACGGAAACACGTCAGTCTCCGGTCTGAGAATCAACATTTCTAGGCATGAGAGCTGGAATTCATGAAATAAACAAAGATAGGGATGTAACGATTAACCACGAGCCGGTTGAAAATGGATTCAAATCTGTGACGATTCAAATCGGTTGAGATGCCAAACAAATCGCGATTCAATTAGGGGTAGTAGTTTATATGAATGTCTCTCAGAGGGGAACTGACTGTCTTTAGAAAAGTTTACGTGGTATATTCTTTTCATCTTGCCTCTGAGCGATTCATATTAAAGTAGTGTTCATAAGTGCAGCTCTGCTTTGTTTACAGCGGTAACCAAGGAAACACTGTATCATTGCTGTTCATAAGCGCCACCTGCTGGCAGAGAGTGAATCTCAGCAGACAGCAGACAGCCCACCCAGATGCTTTTCTCATCTTGGCTGGGGATTTCAACCACGCAGACTTAAGGAGTGTGTTCCCAAAAATTCACCAACATATAGACTTTCCAACAAGGGGAAAAAATACCCTGGACTTTGTTTACACCACACAGAGAGGAGCTTACAAGGCCCTCCCCCTCCCCCACCTCGGAGCCTCAGACCACATCACTGTCATGCTAATGCCTGCATACAGACCGCTCGTTAAAGTCATCAAACCAATACACAAACAGATACAAGTGTGGCCTGAAGGGTCGTCAGAGGCACTTCAAGACTGTTTTGACACTACTGACTGGGATATGTTTAAGCAGGCTGCCACATACAACAATACTACAGACCTCCAAGAGTACTCAGAGACTGTCACTGCCTACATCACCAAGCGTATTGATGATGTAACGGTCACTAAGTCTATCACTGTCCGGGCCAACTAGAAGCCGTGGCTGACAGGGGAGGTCTACAGACTTCTGAAGGCTCGGAATGCTGCCTTTAGAGCTGGAGATGAGGAGGGCCTGAAGACAGCTAGGGCCAACCTATCCCGCGGCATCAGAGAGGCCAAGAGACAGTACTCCAGGAGGATAGCCCATCGTTTCAGCGACAGCAGAGACACTCGGAGCCTGTGGCAGGGGATTCAGACCATTACGGACTACAAGCCCCCACCACAGACCTGTGACAGCACCATCCCCCTGCTGAACGAGCTGAATGCCTTCTTTGCTCGCTTTGAGGCACAAAACAGCACCACTGCACAGAAGACTCCACCTCCTCCCGGCGACCAGGTGATGACGCTGTCCCCGGACAGCGTGAGGAGATCCCTCAGCAGGATCAATGCACGCAAAGCTCCGGGTCCTGACAACATTCCTGGGCGTGTACTGAGAGACTGTGCAGTGGAACTCACTGATGTCTTCACAGACATTTTCAACATCTCACAAAGTCAGGCTGTTGTCCCCACATGCTTCAAAGCTACCACCATCATTCCAGTCCCGAAGAAGCCATCTCCATCCTGCTTCAATGACTACCGTCCAGTAGCACTCACTCCTATTCTCATGAAGTGCTTTGAACGGCTAGTCATGCAACACATCAAATCTGTCCTACCCCCCTCCCTGGACCCCTTCCAGTTTGTATATACGTAGGTCCAATCGCTCGACCGATGATGCCATCGCCACTGCCCTCCACCCAGCCCTCACACATCTGGACAAAACGGACACGTATGTCAGATTGCTGTTCATAGACTTCAGTTCAGCATTCAACACAATCATCCCTCAACAGCTCATTCATAAACTGGTCCAGCTGAGGCTCAATACGTCGCTGTGCAACTGGCTGTTGGACTTTCTGACCGGGAGATCTCAGGCAGTACGGGTCGGCAGTAACACATCCAGCACCATCACACTGAACACAGGGGCCCCCCAAGGATGTGTGCTGAGCCCCCTCCTCTTCACTCTGCTGACCCACGACTGCACACCGTCACACAACTCCAACCTCTTCATTAAATTTGCGGATGACACGACTGTGGTGGGTCTCATTAGCAACAGAGATGAGACAAACTACAGGAGCGAGGTGAGCCGCCTGGCCGGGTGGTGCAGTGACAACAATCTCTCTCTGAATGTGGAGAAGACAAAGGAGATTGTCGTTGACTTCAGGAGAGTGCACTCTCTGCATGCTCCTCTTACCATCAATGGTGCGACCGTGGAGAGAGTGAGCAGCACCAAGTTCCTGGGTGTACACATCACAGAGGACCTCTCCTGGACCAACAACACTGCAGCACTAGCCAAGAGAGCACAACAGCGTCTCTACTTCCTCCGCAAACTCAGAAGAGCCAGAGCCCCGGCCCCCATCATGTGCACCTTCTACAGAGGCACCATCGAGAGCATTCTGACTAGCTGCATCACTGTGTGGTATGGCACCTGCAGCGCGTCCTGCCGCAAGTCCCTTCAACGGATAGTGAGAGCAGCTGAGAAGATCGTTGGTGTCTCTCTCCCCTCCCTCCAGGACATCTACAGCACCCGTCTCACCCGCAAAGCCCTCTGCATTGCAGGTGATACCACCCACCCGACACACAGCTTCTTCAGTCTGCTACCATCAGGGAGGAGACTGCGGAGTCTCCAGGCCAGGACCAACAGACTGAAGGACAGCTTCATCCACCAGGCTGTCAGGAAGCTGAACTCCCTCCCGTCCTTGCCCCCCCTCCCCTCTCTTACACCACGAACCACTGAACTCTGACCCCCCCGCCCCCCACACACCACACCCACCCCCCACACACCACAACCACACACACACACACACACACACACATACACATACACACACACTGTGACCAGCACCAGTCACCTTGTACAGCATTGGACTGACCTCATTCAACTACCTCTTCTGACAGTCTGAATAAAGACTGCTCTCTTTTTGTCACTTTAAATAGAATAGAATAGACTTAATAAGCTCTTTGCACTACACCATTCATATTCTGCACTGTCTGTGTATTTCACTGGTTTGCACTATCTACCATGTGCCTTATGCCACTTTATCTATTTTTTATTATTATTATTATTTTTATTTTTTTCTACATGTCCTTATTTGTATATTTGTGCGTTCTACTGTTAGTGTTTAGTGTTATCTGTATGCACCAGGGAGTAAGAGAGTAACGCAATTTCAATTCTCTGTATGTATGTACGGTACATGTGGCAGAATTGACAATAAAGCTGACTTTGATCTGCGTCTCATTCAGCTCGTCTGCTGTTTTTACAAAACTAAAGCCAGACCATTCTGTTTTTGCTTCAAATTTCGAAATCTAATTTAGATTAAAAACTGCTCATGCTGCATGTGTGCTGCATCTTTGTTTGGATCATGATTAAATGCAGTGGTTTCCTCTCATTTTAAATAGAAAGAGCACAGACAAAGCCTTGGTTTGTTTATATGAAGAGATTTATTTTATTTGTGTAACTTGCTTATTTAATTTGGGGTTTGTTTTAAAATTTAGTTTTGTTATTTTTCAATTTCACAAAGAAATGTGCAGCAATAGCCTAATAAAAGGACACCTTCTCTTTTACTGTATAATGTCTTCAATCTCATTTTGTTCAAAAAACTCGTGAGAAAATCGAATCATGAAATCAAAATCGTGAATCAAATCGAATTGTGAGTTGAGTGAATCGTTACATCCCTAAACAAAGATGACCTTCTTGCTGCATGCTGCTGAAGCATTAAACACTTATGAGGTTTATGTGCTGAATGGACATTATGTTCATGTTTTTTTTTTCTGTAAAAGTCTACCTTGGCCATCTGAGCTTGAACTCCGCTGGCCTTGAGCGCCGTCACAGCCTTCTGTGCTGCTGCAGGACTGTCAAAATCCACAAACCCATAGCCTGCACACACACACACACACACACACACACAAATCAATACATAAAATCAATACATTTGTGTCAAATGCATAGTTTACTTCATTGTAAATGAAACATTGAGAATTGAGGAGTGATTCTCTCAAGAACATAAAGACACTCTTCACCCACCTTTGCACTTGTTGGTAGTTTTGTCCAGAATAGCCTTGGTGGACACAATCTTTCCATACCTATTAAAAAAAAATACAAAGACCGTCATTATAAAATCTTATCAACCCCAAACTTTTGAACGGTAGTGTACATGATATTACAACAAAGAAGCAAAAGTTGTAAAGGCATTTAATGCCTCAGCTAATGAATGCTAAATGCACAATTTCTCTTTTTTTTCTGATAATGTTTATTATGTATTTACCTGTGAGAAATGAGTGAAAAGACTGAGCCATTTGAGGCATTTTGCCAATATTTAGTTAAATGCACATCATCTAAATGCAGTTTGAGCATGTTTGGAAAATGCTGGGATTATTCCTGATATTACGACTTTTCGCTTCAACACCAAACCTATTTTCCCATTTTTATAACCAACTCATTAAATATCCTTTATGCTTTTTCAAACATCCCCATAAAGATGGCAAGTGTCAGAACTGGCAGTGAATCTGGTATGACTCACGTTCACAGTGTTTCTGCATGTAAAGCTGGCCAAACACACACCTCCCACGCTTGTGAATGACTCTGAGGGAGATCTCTGCGCTGCAACCGGCCTCAATGCTGATGAATTGTTTTGTACAGGTTGAGACATTTCCCTGGAGACAAAACAATTTGTTCTGGGCTTTTCTCCACCACACCTGTCTGTCTGTCTGTCTCTCCGTTTGTCTGCCACGTTACTAAAAATAGCCAAGTACACTACACTACGAACAAGACAGTGAACAAGACATCTCTTTCAGTATAGATATGCATTTCAACTAGCCAATATTCAAATGTTACATCTACAGGTCAGGATGGATGATGCATCACATTTTTAATTAACATCAAGATTTTAAGTTAAAGTTTATAACTTGGGTCTTGGGTATTATGCTGATATGAGTATTAACTAAGAAAATGATGAAAATTCATTTTGTATAATTTTTTTTTTCTTTTCCCACATTTCCCATGTTTTGTGCTTTTGTTGTTAGGACTCTAGTTTGGTTGGAGTTGAGTTTTAGTAATGGCTTCTTTAGAGGATTTCCTAAAGGAACCTTCAGAGGAGTTGCTTGAGCAAAGGATCAACTCTTGCAGATGGCCCCTCAGTATGATATTACTGTTATAAATATGAGAAGCGACTGAAAGATAGTGTGAAGGAAATCGTCAGAAGTGATCTGATTGACAAGGGTGTTTTGAAAGTTAAGACAGCTTCACTACCATCTATGACTGCTCCTTTGTCTGAAGGTGCAATTCAATTGAGGCTTAAGGATTAAGATAGATTGTCAAATTCAAAAAAATTGGCTGATTTGGATTCTCATTTGTCTTATTTAAATCCTTCTGAGCGTACTGATATTATTCAGTTGATTTGTCAACATTTGGCTCTGTTCTCTGACGTTCAAACTTGCACTAATGTGCTAGAGCATGACATTGATGTGGGTCAAGCTACCCCTACAACACCCATATAGGGTACATCCTGTGAAAAATACTATGTGTGTGTGTGTTGTAATATTTGAAATAGTACAGATAATATGTGTGCTTTTAAAAAATTATAGATATGAAGAGTTCAGATGCAAAAGCCTCTAAATACTCTTTGAAATTTTCTCTTAATTTTTTTTTCAGGCTCCAATGAAAAGAACCTATTATAACCCCTCTCTCTCTCTCTCTCTCTCTATATATATATATATATATATATATATATATACACACACACACACACATACATACACACACAGGACACGTCAAAATCTCAAAAGTATTCCATGTCAACTATCCATCTCCAGTTTTTAGTTTATGTAACAAAAAAGGTTTTAAATGCAAATTTTGCAAAACCGCTTATCATCTTATTAATTCAAATTACTAATGTCTAAATATGAATTACACAAACAAAACAAACTATTATTCTACTTTAATAATAAACATTTGCTGTAATTAAATGCAAAACTATATATGTGTGTACATTACACAGACACACACAAATTATCATATAGTATCATGACATAAATAATGTATTAGATGAAGTGCACATGTTTTGTGTTCTCGTGAGCTTCAGTGAGAGAAGATGACAGATGTAACCAGACTCCACTTCTGTCTCCTCCTCCAGCTCCTCTCTCTCTCTCTCTGGGTCTTAGTGCACACTGGATTCATTGTGCCAACACGCTCATTGTTTGTGTGTTATTTTACCAGAATTTTTTAAAAAAATATGTATTACACGCCAAATTAAATAATTTTACATTATTTACACTACCACCATTTCATTTGTTTCTCAAATCCTAGAAGAATTTTGATCTAAAAGCTTATACCTAGATAAATATAAACTGATTAGATTATTCATTTTTACTAAATTTAGATTTAAAATTTAATTTCAATGTAATTTATTAATAAATTAAATTACATATATAAATACCATGCATAATGTCTGTTGCTTCATAGTAATAACTTTTCAAATGTTCGTCATAAAGTCATTCTAATCCTCGTTTAGACATCAGAGATAACTCTTCAGCACCTCTGGCAGTACGCACAGACATTCCTGTCTGTCTCGGACTCTTTTCCGATCACGCTCACATGTGGGAAGTCTGACGTTTGGCCAGTTGGCACAGTGGAGTGCTGTTGGCAAAGCTGCATTGGAATGACTAAATGAAGCATAACTTTCTACATCGAGTACAACTGTTGGAACAGAACAAGAGTTATTAACACACCGTTTGGCAGCTATAACAACAACCTCGTCTGTCAGGAGTTACTAACACCGCATCAAAAGGCAAATACGGTTCATTTACAAATCAGCTCTGGATTTTAAACAATTCAAAAGAGCCTGAGTCTATGATATTCGGATGAAGGGCTGCAATTAACATTTTGATCTTTCATTTGTTGATTATTTCTTTGATTGATTACATATTAAACATCTTGCCAAAATCCTTCAAAATGTGCAAACTAAAGTCAATATTATGTATGCTATACATTTATTTTGTTAAATTTTTGCACACAAAATAATTTATTTTTTATAATTTTTTTTGGAGGCAGCAAAAACAATTTAAATAACTATTTTATAACGACCATTTAATTAAATATTTTAAAACTATTTAAATAAAAGTTAACAAACCATGCAAAACTGACAACTGTCACGGTTGTGTGGTGCGGGAAGGACGCAGGAGACAGCAGGTGAGAACCAGACGTTCTTCGTTTTAATAACTCAATATCCAACATAAATACAGAGGGGTAACACAACATAAAAGACAAGTGAACGGACAAAGACTCAGGGAGAACTAAGGACTTATAAACACTGGGGAAAACTAGATAATTAATCACACAAGGCTGGGGACTCATAAACTAATGAGGAGAACTAAACGAGAACAGGAAACAGACCAAATATGGACACGAGAGGAGAGGAAACACAAGACATGGGGAACACAGGTCTGACAACAACACATTGGCATAATGTGAGAAACTATTCTTTATTTTTCAGTAATCTCAAAGTTAATGTTCATAAAAAAAAAACATTATTTGCATTGCATTTAGGATTTCAAGTTTAAATTACAGTTCATTTGATGTGTAAGAAATTGTTTAAATCCAAATGACTGTGCTCTATTTCTTTTGATCTCTCGTGGATTTACATGCATGTAGAAACGATACATTCTTTGACATTTTTCTTTTTGTGCTCTACAGAAAAATGTAACCGTATACTGGGTTTGAAACTACATTAGGGTGAAAAGATGATGACATAATTTTTTAATTCAATTATTTAACAGAAATAGCTATTTTCTTTAAAGTGGTAAAATAAAACGCAGTAATCACATTAAGGCTTTAAAGGGTTAGTTCACCAAAAAATGAAAATTCTGTCATTAATTACTCACCCTCATGTCGTTCCAAACCCGTAAGACCTTCGAAGGTGAGTAATTAATGACAGAATTTTAATTTTTGTGTGAACTAACCCTTTAAGCCCATGACAGTGACGTCATTTTCTGAACAAATTATCAACAGAATGGGATGCTATCACACTAGACGTCTGAGTATCACATTATCAGTGTGAGAGTGAGATAACCGAGAGGATAAAGGGGAAAAGGGAGAAAAAATCAAACAAGACAGGACCACAAAAAAGAGGAAGTGCCTTATTATGCTGTGACATACATCCTGTTGAACCGTTCAAAGGTAACCAATCAAACGCCTATCTGATTTTTCATTGTGTGTGTGTGTGTGTGTGTGTGTGTGTAGAGAGACGTCTGAGCCACTACCGTTCAACCATGACCCAGTTAGCGCTGATGCAGTCCTTTCCGTCACAGTCTCTGGTATTTGTTTGTCCTTTAAAGAATTTCCACTGACACTTCCTCACCTCTCACCCTGTCATCTTCTCCTCACTTCAGTCCAGTCTCACGTCTACGAGAACACACCGCTCACCCTGACAGCTTACAAATCATCTACAGCCCAACATCAGCACAAAGAAAAATGACTGATGTAATTACAGATTTGCTTCTCAGTCAAAGTCTGAAACTCTAATTATAAAGCTGTGAAATTATTGAAATATACCTTATGAATTGAGTAAATGAGTAAAAACTGAGTACACTACACAACCCAAATCATTTAAGAAAACTGATTTACGAACCAGTATTTATCAGCAATGTGAACTTACATTATTTGAGCTCACTACAAAATAAAACATTTTCTATTCCAATTGCAAAGAGACTATCGCTGCACAGAGTTACTGCTGTTAAAATAAAGCAGCATGCGTCTTATATAGTCTTAAGGACTCTTGGCCCATCCTGGGTCTAACCACAGGCTCTTCACCACAACAGTAAGACCAACATTAAAGCAATCCCTAGAAATCCCAACATAACAGAGCATTAAACACGAGCAGATCTCCCCTCATCTGAAACCTGTGCAAAAACACCAAACAACATTTCCTCTCATTTCACAGCAAAGCGTGGGAAGAGCAGATTTCCCTCTCTTCACCTGTTAGTTCTGTCCAGCTTACTCCATTTCTTAAGTTAAAGATGAAGAACAGTGATACAAGTAATCATTTTATTTTTGGAAAGTGATCAGTATCATTTCTCCATTCTCAAATATTTTATTTACATTTAACAAAAATATTTGATCTTAAATACATGTTAGTCAAATGATCATTCATAAAATAAGCTTAAATATTAGATGTAAACTGTAGACAGAAATGTAATGTTTTAGGCATTTATTTTGCTTCAACTTGACCAATCGTTTCAGAGAGTTTAAGGCAGTATAGCTTATTATTTTGATATTTACAAAGCCACTAAAATATTTAATGTTCTTTCATGTACATGTCTGTGTCAACCAGATGTGCTCAAACTTTTCTCAATGAATTTAAATCCAAAAAATAAAATAAAATAAATGAAACAAAGTTAATTTAGACATGAATATATGCTTAACCCCCCCCCCCCGACTTTCAACATGGCAGACCAAATCAAATGTCATCACGGGCCAATCATCTCTTAAATAGACAAAGAAAGAAATAAAAAATACCTTCCATTAATCCAGTTGATATTGAAAGCTGCACAGAGCCACAGTGTTTAACTTATGAATAACTTATTTAGTTGTCTCTGCATATTAAGCTGTGACAGAAGTACATGATGCATGCATTTAGCCGACTACACACCAAAACAAATAATAAACGCAGGTTTGTTCTAGACTGGTACATCCTTCATACGGCAGGAAAAGGCTGTTGGCTAGACAGCATGTGACACCAGAAATGGAGAGCTTTACACAGCTTACATCATCCCAAAATTACCGTAAACCCCCGTCCTAACCTACAGTCCCCCGTGCAAATGCATATAAAACAGATACTGAGACGAAACAGAAAGCAAAACTGACTGGCTTTATTGTTTAACAAATAATGTGGATGAACTTGTTCATTCACTCAACTAACTTCATAAATATATTGAAGGAGTTCACATGTCTGGACACTTGTTGGCTGGTTTTCCCATGTTATAAGGAAATTCATATGTACTAAGATTATTCTTGTAATTTCAATAATTATAAGCTGCTTTTGAGATAAGGAGAAACAAATTCAGTCAAATTCAGACGAGTAGTGTATTTAAAAGACAAAGTAGCTCATGTGCTGTTTAACTGCAGGATTACGAAGCACAGCATTGCGTTTGCGTTCCGAGAAATGGACGACTGTCGCATGAATTTCTCCATAGCCTAAATACGGCTGTGCTGATGTTTGTGGAAAATCAGCATTAGACGTGTATTTTTTTTTTCTCAGAAATGTTTAAGAGCAGCGTCACACTTTTCCAGTTCATCTCCGACAGAAGCAAGACGTCAGCAGCTCTCTCTCGCCGCGGTGCTAACGCTGTCCCACATCTGAACTGAACTGAAGAATGTGTCTGTTTAAACATTAATGATAGGCTCTAAACAAGAACCGTCTTGACTTGCAGAAGCAAAACCAGTTCTCAGCCTCTACAAATCTGTAAAATTACAGTATACTGAGGCACAATTAACTTAACTGTGATAGAGTATAGGCTTGTAATCAAAGCACACAATCAGGGTTAACATGCAGAGCTTCACATAGATGTATTGTGTTAGCTTACACTACATAAAACCTCACCAATTCACTATGAAAAAGAAATTGAAATAAATCAATAAAAAGGTAAAAATAATACTAATAATAATATCTGACTCTTTTAGTGTTGTGTGTGTATATATGGAATTAGCTGTGTAAAGTTGCTTGATGTAATATTTTTAAATAAAGCACTTGGCTTCATCACAGGGCCACCTCAGAACACGACAAAATGAACCATTTCCTTTCTGCCACTCCTATTCAATTCATGTTTCCTGAATCTACCCTCATGTTTCCTCTTTTGAACCACAAATGGCTCGAGTTCAAACCTCAAAGCACACTGTAGTTTGCGCAACAAAACATACTGAAAGGAAGACCATGATCATGAGATTTTTAGTCTGTAAACACATTACCAAGCAAGCTAAAGGGCCGGACTTCTGTGTTTGCGTACAGTGACTGAGGTTTATGGATGAAGCGTCCAACTAAACGGTTCTTTAGAAAAAAAAAAAAAAAGTATCACATACATATACAGCATATCTTAATAGCCCTAAAAGTGGCGAATGCTGAAGTTGCTTCAAAGCAGTGAGAAAACCATATTTTCATTGATTTCAAATATACAGTAACTACAACATTACACTAGACATTACTGTTGTCAGAAATTTTTCAACACATAGTATCAAAACTGAAATATCTGAAACCGTTTCAAAGCTCTTTTTCCGAGATCTGATGTGGCTTCTTATCACAGAATGAAGACAAAAATATATTATTTTATAGTATTCTATACTGTAACATGTGCTATGTTGATTAGCATTGCATTATAAGTAATAACTAAGTATTTTATCCATGGCTTAGTTTTTACAAAACATCTTTATGCATGTTTGGGCTGAGCATTCGCATTCATTTACACCATTCTGACAAGCAGTTGTCTCAAGTGTCTGGTGTCTTGAGCGTGAAGAAATTGGTTCATTTGAGTCAGAGTTTTGAAAAGCACTCTTTCTCCCATCACTACTTTTCAGGAACATTATCCCTGACGATCATCATTCACATGCAAGCACACCATAGATACACGGAGCAGTGAGACTTACGGTTGGCAGAGCTTGACCAGGTCTTGGTCAGTAGTCCCCGGATGGAGTCCACGAATGTAAAGGTTGGTTTTGCTCAGCTGTTCCCAGCCTCCTGCACTACTCGCGCTGCTGCTGTTGGTGTTGGGACTGGACAGCGCCATCTGGTGGCTGGAGGACACATAGGCTTGCTGTTGAAATAAAATAAAAAAAACATATTACATAATTATAGTTAAATCAATGTTGTTTCTGTTAAAGAAAACCGTTACAAATCAGGGCTCTGAACCGGTTTAAGGAACATAACCAGAAACAGAAACAAAGTCAAGTTTAATAGTTCTGAACAGAAACAGACTTGAAATGGCCATTAATGTTATTTTATTGTTCTTTTTAATATTTTAATTTTGATTTTGATGCATCCAGCAAAATTAGTGTGATAGCATGAGACCAGCTATGTCGTTATTTTTATTGTGCCGTGCTCCCCGTCTGTGTAATTCATAAACGCGCATTTATTATGCACAGTATAATCAGAATACTGGCTTTTAAACCGAGTATGTTTTCTGTAAAGATAACAGGCTTATACTAATAGTGGAATGTTTATTTGCAAAGGCCAACACCGGTATTTCCGGAGCATGAGCACTTGAAGCTCCGCCCTCTTCTGAAAAGGGGGCCAGGAACACCAGCTCATTTGCATTTAAAGGGACAAACACAAAAATGTTTTGGCTCATACCCTAAAAGTGCCAATTTTAACAAGCTATAAAAAAATGATCTGTGGAGTATTTTGAGCTAAAACTTCACATACACACTGTGGAGACTTGTTAAAAGGGGCATAATAGGTCCCCTTTAAGTGAAAATGAATGGTAGGTAATATGAAACTTGTTGAGTGTTTTGAAACAGGTGAAAATTGCAGGATAGTGTAGAACACAGATTCACACAAGGTCACATCACGCACCTGCAGCGCTTCTGAACCATTTGGTTTTTCATTTTTAAGCCCTCTCCAAATACAAAAAATATTAGCAATGAAAAAAATACTAAAGTAAAAAAGCCCAAAACGGGAGTTTGCAATAGAAAATGTACTGATAATGGTAGCAGCAATATTTTTAAAGAATAATAAATTCAATAAATCTATGTACAGTATGCATCATTAAAATGGACTCAAACTGAAAGCTTTGGCAGTGGGTCGCCACATCATGGACTGTATTAAGCCCTAAACACAGTGCACGATTTTCAGCTGTCCCAGACGAAAGATTGGCATCATGAAACAATCGTGGCAATTTCTGTGATCGTGGCTCCTAATGTCGTACAGTGAGAGAGGTTCACAGACGGCCGTTGTCATGGTCTTGCGACCAAAGATAGCCTACGATACAGCATGATCATCGCACAGTGTGTTTGCTGCTACGATCCACGTTTACTGACCAACCAATAAAAATGTGACATGAATTCAACACGACATACCGCTAAAATATAGAACTGCTTGCCTCAAGCTCTTATCCCTTCCTCTTTTGCCACTTTTTTCAGCACACATAAAAAATACAACTGCTAAAGTGTGATTTATCATGCTCTTTTTGTTTACCACTAGTGCATGCTGATGACATTTTACTCTTCTATAGGAACGTGCGTCGTAGTGTACGAGTCAATAGGTGTCCTCATCGTACAGTCTACACACGTCATAGCCAAGTTTATTAGATTCATGTCACACAGTGTGACATGCAGCGATCTTATAGGATTTCTAAAATCGTGCAGTGTGTCTCAGGCTTTACACAGAACAGCTGTGTCCTTACATTAACCTGCTCTGGCTAATGTGACCGATGAGCCAATTCACCCACATACAGAATCAAAATCCTGCATGTTTCAACATCCCCTCTCCCCTCTGCTCCATGAGTTTGTTGACTTAACCTTTTGTCTCTTCCATTCAATAATAACAATATTAAGCAACCTTCAGATGCTTGCCAAAAAAAAAAAAACAGCACTGAAATGTGAAGGACAGCAAAATGTGCAGCTAAGGTTTAAGGCGCCATGTATCGGACATTAATCACACTGAGAAAGGGAAATCAGGGGACACGGACACAGAGAGCTTCAGCCCACACAACACTGAGCCAAGACAGGGAGAGGATGTGGACTGACATGACTGACTGCATGGGTAATGTTTTTAAACCAGAGTATGTGAGTGAAGAAGAGTGGAAACGGAATCGCACAATTTAGCTTGGAGTGAGAAGCTTGAGTGTCTGTGTTTCCTCTCACTCCAGTACTGCTCCATCAAAGACTATTAACAGGTAATGTGAATGTGGCGACAAGCAAAAATGCTTAGTGGAATTTTAGAAAAACATGAAGTGTTCCTTTCACATAAGGAAGGGAATGAGGAAAAAAATGAAAAGAAGGGGAATACCGTTCTCTCCTCTCAAAAGTACAGTCTATTCAACTGTGTGAAGGTTCTTACACACATGGCATCTGATACAGCCACACGTCTTCACAACACTGCACAGATGAAAAAATAGTCCTATGGTGCTTTGGTGTCAATACACTGATGCAATAAATGTATTCAAAAAATAAAAAAATAAGATGCATTCCAATTTTCCAGCACTAAATAGGTGGAAACGAGATCCCCAACGGATTGTGATCATGATCTGATTACTGAAACAGCATATTGTGAAAGTTAAAAACCACATTAAATTTCCAGTGAAACACTAAGGCCCTACGATTTCTGCAGATACGTACAAACATTTTGGATGAATTTCTGTTGTGCAGCACTTTTGCCAAAAAAATAAAAGCAATAAAAGGAATTGTTCAATTTTAATTGCATTACATTTTAAAAGATTAATAAATTGTTCATGTTTTATGCTTTCATTTGGTTATCACGGTTTTTGATAATAAATTTAAATCATATAAAATGAAATCTTAAATCCAGAATATATTTATTTATTTAAACTTTTAACAGACACATTAAGTTTAGGTTTATTGCACTGTATACGCAATACAAGTCATGACAAAAAATGTAAACATTAGTGCTGTCAAACGATTAATCCAAATAAAAGTTTTTATTTACATAATATATCTGTGTTTACTGTGTATATTTATTATGTATATGTAAATACACACACATGCAGTACATATTTTGAAAATATTTACATGTATATATTTATATTCATATAATTTATATTATGTATAAATATATTTAATATATAAAAATAACATTTTTATTCAATATATACATGCATGGGTGTGTATTTATATATACATAATAAATATACACAGTACACACACATATACTATGTAAACAAAAACTTTTATTTTGGATGCGATTAATCGTGATTCATCGTTTAACAGCACTAGTAAACATGTACCTTGAATACAATACACTGTAAGTTGCTTTGGATAAAAGTGTCTGCAAAATGCATAAATGTAAATGAAAGAAAAGAAAATTGATATGCATTATTAGGATTCTACTACACACATGATGCAAAATAAGACACGTAAGAGGCCATATTAAAAGTCACATAAGAAGTCATGTTTCACTTATCTCTCTTTTCCTGCTTTGTCTGAGAGAGCGTGTCGTGGGAATCATTACAACAAACTCAATGATCCATTCTGTGCTACCAGAGAAACAAATGTACTTTTCCTCTGAAAGCAAGAGACATTTACAGGAAGATTGCATGAAAACAGCAGACTAAGAACACCACATTAAGCAAATTGAAGATCTCTCACAGCTTCACCATGTGACGCATAATAACACTCACTCTGTATTATCACTCCGGGAAACTCTCGGGCCTTATTTGGTCTTGATGGGGTTCAGAGAAGGATAAAGCGTCCAATTACAGTCAGCAGCAGACATCTGACTGCGCACACCGCCGCCAGCGGGTTAAAGATCGTGGCCTTCTAGTTTAAGATCCACCGGCACAAATCAAGGACTCGGGGGCCCTGCGGGGACCCGCTTCAGTCGTGCTAATTATGAGCCTTTCTGCTTTTGTGAGCCCATCTTGCTTGCGCTTTAAAAGTTTCAAGAGAAACTCTCAAAAGAACAGCCTTTTGGAGTGGCCCGATCTCTGTCTGTTGATTCATTCAAAGAAAAGAAAAAACTCCAAATCTTCAAAAGCGATGAATACTTAAGCAATTGCAGAGTTATTCGAATCCATTATTTCCATCAAAGTAACCAACTCGCATCAAAGAGCATCCAAAATCCACAATGACTCACAGGTGAACACAGGTGCCAAAAAACACAGATCAATGAACAAATACCACAATAATTAGACACCGGGAACAGCTTCAAAGTGCTTTTAGCTTTGCCTTGCCAACAGTTAGTGCCCAAAGATCAGAGAAAACCATAGTCCTATGAGTCAGTTCATATTCAATCACAGGGTTTCTGCAGGTTTCGTAAGACTAAATTCAAGACCTTTGTAGGGCCTCGTAAATAGAAATGTAACACTCTCATTACATTGTTACTATTAAATATAAATGGCTCGGAAGTACATATGTGACCCTGGAGCACAAAACCAGTCATAAGCATCACGGGTATATTTGTAGCAATAGCTAAAAATACATTGTATGGGTCAAAATTATAATTTTTTTCTTTTATGCCAAAAATCATTAGGATATTAAGTAAAGATCATGTTCCATGTAGATATTTTGTAAATTTCCTACTGTATATATCAAAACTTAATTTTTGATTAGTAATATGCATTGCTAAGAACTTAATTTGGACAACTTTAAAGGCGAATTTCTCAATATTTAGATTTTTTTTTTGCACCCTCAGATTCCAGATTTTCAAATAGTTATATCTTGGCCAAATATTGTCCAATCCTAACAAACCATACATCAATGGCAAGCTTATTTATTCAGTATACATATGATGTTTAAATCTCAATTTTAAAAAATTGACCCTTATGACTGGTTTTGTGGTCCAGAGTCACATATATGGTAACATGTAAAAACTTACAACATTCCTTTCCATGCTACAAAAGAAACATAAGTAATTATTTATGAAATGCACTCCAATTTCTGAGCTTTCAGTGTAGCTACATTGACATGCACACAAATAATTAGTTGGTAATTGAACTGAATGAAAATTGGATGAAGTGCTGTTGTAAGGTGTGGAATATGACTAAATGACATAGACCTGTTTACACCTGGTATTAAGATGCGCTTTCATCGATCCGATCTCAAGTGGATCACGCTAAAAATTACATATGTTAGGAATAAACTACATAAGCCTACACAAAATATGTATAGTAAAATAATTAGCAAATTAACAAAACAAAAGGAACAGAAAAAAAACCAAGTCTGTTTTTTCCACTGTAATATGACAATATCCACGATCACATGACATATCATTTATAGCATTGCTAGATGTTTATAGGACTAAGTTGTTTATAATGAATGCCATGATAATTTGTTTTATTTTATAATTGTATACATAATTTTGTACTATAATTTTATAACTACTTATATTTTCAGATTTTTATCTTATTCTGTTCTGACATTGTAAAGGATCTGCTGACAACTTATAGGTGACTAATGTTTTTTCCCCTCTTTGTCTCTCAGCGCAATTTTGACTGATATGTGTAGCAGAATATTAAAAAAAGTCCACAGTGTTCGACTCATATGTAAATTGGCTTATTTCACAATGTTAGATCGAAAGATCAGAATAAGCCCACATACACTGTCCCACAGAGCCTCCCCTCAAAAGAAATCCAAAAATGCCATTGTTGCATCACTACTTAAAGGAACACTCCACTTTTTTTGGAAATAGGCTCATTTTCCAAGTCCCCAAGAGTTAAAAAGTTGAGATTTACCGTTTTTGAATCCATTCAGCCGATCTCCGGGTCTGGCGGTAGCACTTTTAGCTTAGCTTAGCATAGATCATTGAATCTGATTAGACCATTAGCATCGCGCTCAAAAATGACCAAAGAGTTTCGATATTTTTCCTATTTAAAGCTTGACTCTTCTGTAGTTACATCGTGTAATAAGACCGACGGAAAATGAAAAGTTGCGATTTTCTAGGCTGATATGGCTAGGAACTATACTCTCATTCAGGCGTAATAATCAAGAAACTTTGCTGCTGTACTATCTGTGCAGCAGGTGCAGTGATATGACGCAGCGCCTGAAAGTAGTCCCCAGCTCAGTAGCCTATGATATAGCTGGGGACTACTTTCAGGCGCTGCGTCATAT
Source organism: Schizothorax lantsangensis (assembly GCA_027422415.1). Lineage (NCBI taxonomy): Eukaryota > Metazoa > Chordata > Actinopteri > Cypriniformes > Cyprinidae > Schizothorax > Schizothorax lantsangensis. The sequence goes on along the minus strand of CM049847.1, from coordinate 3,761,484 downwards.
CACTGTGCCTGCTGCACTCATGGTACGGCAGCAAAGTTCCTTGATTATTACGCCGTAATAATTTTCATTTTCCGTCGGTCTTAGTACACGATGTAACTACAGAAGAGTCAAGCTTTAAATAGGAAAATTATCGAAACTCTTTGGTCATTTTTGATGACCAAATGCTAATGGTCTAATCAGATTCAATGATCTATGCTAAGCTAAGCTAAAAGTGCTACCGCCAGACCCAGAGATCGGCTGAATGGATTCAAAAACGGTAAATCTCAACTTTTTAACTCTAGGGGAGGTGTAAAATGAGCCTATTTCCAAAAAAAGTGGAGTGTTCCTATAAAGGTGCTGTATGTAGGATTTTGACTCTGCTAAAGCATAAAAATACCATAAAATGCTTGCATATATTTAAGAAACATGCTAAGTTAACATACTTGTTTATCTGAAAAACAATGCTACAGTCAGTTATTCTCCTTTGCAAATGTGCTTTCCGGCCCGGAATGTCTGTGTTTGTTATGGTTTGTGAAACCCTCCCACTGCCAGTTTACCCAATTGTATTTTGGCACCCCGGGTTGCCAGTTGGCGGAAAACGGCACGTATTTCATTTCATTCATGGTCATGTGCGCTCGTTCCTGTTGGTGTCGTTAATCTGGCAACCTGCGCGTGCGTCAAGTCTGAGGAGGAGGGGCCGGGTGAAAAAAACCGTCTCCAATATTTTGAATTTGGACTATTCCAATCAATCCTACAATACAGCACCTTTAATACCAGGTGTACACAGGCCCATAGATTACACGAAAACATAAAAAGCATTTTCCAAAACACTCAATAAGGTAATATGGTGGGTGATGTTTCTGCATTACTGGTGTCAACACTTCAATAACGGTGTGTTGGTGTGCTAACACTGTACTTCGAAAGCATAACGTCACCTGGACAACCTATTCCCTGTAAGATTAGTGCATACATGAATAAATGTCTTTGAAATGAATGTCTCATGCACACTCTAGAAGTGCTGCTTCCCTGTTACAGTACTGCACATGATCACTGGATCCACTGTCAAAGAGCATGTGTGAGCCACTGTCCTCAAACTGAATGACGTTTATGAAGCTGACCTAAAGTTAACTAACTCTGACACACCATGACAGTTACCTCAGCTTTCAAAACCAAAAGTTAAGGTTAGTAGTTTACTTTAAAGTTATCTTCACCAGACTGTGCACAATTCATCAGTGCACAATCTTTATAATATTTCATTCAAATGTAATAATCATTGCCTCTAAAAGTGCTGATGTAATTAAGGCCATGTTGCAGGGGAAGAAAATGTATCAATTAATTAATAAATACATATATGAATGAAAAGAAAAATAAAAGAACAGAAAAAAACCTCTGGAAACAGCATTCACAAAACATTTTTAAGAAAGAAAACTAGTATGGTTATTGCAATAATCTGCAGTCAACACAAAAAAAAAAGAAAAAAAGAGTTTAAACTGTGAATTACTCAGTGAGTCTTCAGGAAGAATCACCAAACACTTAGATAACACCAAACCATATCATTTGTTTCTTAAGAAAAATATATATATAAATACGGTGTTCTTTGTGAACTTACAAACTTCTTAGAATTCATCTTAAGTAATTTCTTATATTGGTTCACAAGAAAAAATGTGTTTCTTTTCATTTAATCTTTATTTTCTTTTTTTGTTATCTGAACTGTTCCCATAACTCCACATTAGGTGTAAGAAAAGGGAAACACATTTCCGATCTGATGGGCCAGAAAGGAACTCCAAATCCCATCACAGTCTAGCCGTACACAATGAGGGCTGAAAAATAAACTTGTGCTTCACATGGAGTGTTTTATTGGCTCCTCTGGTCTTAATTAAGACTCCGGATATCCACGAGGACAAAGCCCCGGCTCAAACCTGCTCTTTAAACTTCTCTCAGAATTGACCTTTTCTTCTCCTGCCTGCTTGTTCTCTACACGTGTGTGTGTGTGTGTGTGTGTGTGTGTGTGTGTGTGTGTGTGTGTGTGTGTGTGTGTGTGTGTGTGTGTGTGTGTGTGTGTGTGTGTGTGTGTTTGTGTGTCTGTGTGTGTGTGTGTGTGTGTGTGTCTGTGTGTGTGTGTGTGTGTGTGTGTGTGTGTGTCTGTGTGTGTGTGCGAGCGTGTCTGTGTGTGTGTGTGCGAGCGTGCCTGTGTGTGTGTGTGTGTGTGTCTGTGTGTGTGTCTCCTTTGGGCCCCTTAAACTCAATTACATTCCAAGGATTTTTGGGATGTTCCTAAAAGAAGCATGTCTTTTCTTCTCTTCCACTGGTCAACAACACACCTGCTTCTCCACCTCATCAACAAACAGCAATAAAACACACTTGAAGCATATTGTAAGCGGACAGACAACTGACTACATTTATGGCATGATGATGATTTAACTTAAATTCAATTGTTTTAAAAACATACACGTTTTAAGTTCCCTTTTACACATGTGAACAGCTTATTAAATACGTTGGTATAAAATTTAAGACAATCTATTAAATAAACAGTTCTGTTATGCTTTATCATAAATCGACACATTTTTTATTATTATTTTATTACAAAAGCATAAAAACAAAGTGTAATTAATATGCCCACTGGTTTATGGATAATAATTACAAAGCATTACATTTTATTTCAGCTCAAGAAGGTTCTTAAATATTTTCATTCTGTATGGTAGTCAACAGATTCTATTCATTTTGGTTGTTGTACTGCATCTATTTTTTGTCAACATTACTCTCATAATTCCAGATATAGAAAGAATACTGCTTTAAAATACCAATAATGGATTTGATTTATAAGTTAATTTTAAATTCTGTGTTTACTGTGAAACCTCACATCAAACTTAGTTTTTTATATATTTCAAAATAAAATAATATACTATATTGCCATATTATTCTGTATAAAGTAATGTTAATGTTTCTCTGTAGTTCATCCTCCGCAATGTATAAAAATGACAATTAATTTTTGATTTATACAACTTGATATCTACAATACAGTTACAGACTATTTATTTTGTATGGCTATATAAAAAAGAGAGACATTTTCAGAAATCTGCAGGCAGGTTTGTTTGTTATATCATACAGCTGCGGTTGAAGTGAGTCAAACCATCATCAGCAAAGAGAGCAGGGCAGGATATGCTCTCATATCACACACACACACACTGGTATTCCTATCCTTATGGGTTCATTCCATAGGCGTAATGGTTTTTATACTGTACAAACTGTATTTTTAACCCCTTACGGCCTTACCTTAACCCTACACCCAAACCTACCCCTCAGAGGACACTTTCTGCATTCTTAGATTTTCAAAACACTTCATTATGATTTATAAGTTTGTTTCCTCATGAGAACCTAAAAAATGTCCCCACAAGTACAACATTTCCTGGTATTACTATATTGTGGGGACATTTGGTCTCCACACACACACACACACTCATTCTCACACGCTGTGCCACATTCCTGCCAGCTGCAGAGTGATATCAGAATCCAGTCCAGACTCGCTCCGTCCCGAGTCTCACTCTCGCTGTCTGTCTCGCGTCTTCATTACCATGTGCTGTGTAACGTAAAGCAGCGTTCAGAGGAGGAAACCTGATGCGGTCACATTAACCTGATTCCGCTCAGGTGCCGTCTCTCTTATCTTAATGCTCGCTTTGTGAAACTTTTCAACTTTTCAAAAGATGTCTTAAAGACCACAAGTAATCCACAAGACTCCAATCTATCAGTTAACATCTTGTGAATGCAAAAGCTCCGTGTTTATAAGAAACAAATTCATCAAGGAGTTTCAATTTCACTTCTGTCCAAAATACGACTCCATAATAGAGCTGTGATCAGGCCTTAAAACTAAGACCCGACAGGGCCCGAGCCCGACAGAATTCGGCCCGAGCCTGACAAGTGCATTTTGATTGACAGCTTTTTAAAAGCCCGAACCCGTTTACAGCCCGACATTATTCAAATGTGCGCACGCTCACAGCTCTTTTGCCTTTTGTCAAGAATGAGTCATTTATACATGTTTTAACATAATTTATTCATGACTAACGTAGGCTATAGGCCACTTGGAAGTTGGAACAAAGAAATAAAATAAGTCCTCTGTAACATCGTAACATAAATTCTAAATTAAGATGGGTATTTGGCAATAATGAAATTAAGATAAAGGCTCCGCGGGCTTTTCTCCACTTCTCTCCACAATCCGGCCTCAACGCGACGGTGAATAGCAGCTGAAATTTAATAAAAGAATAATGCCAACATTAGCCTATATACCCTGTCTACATTATGCATTTAAGACTCAATTTATATTTAGTTATAATTTGAAAAACCTTTACTCAACAAGATTAGGCTACTTTTCCACACCTCAGACTTTGCTTTAGTTGCTGGTGCAACCAAAACGTAATCGCCAGAGGCAAGCCTCCGTTTCACCTCCTCAGTGGTGAGGAGTTACGTTACACCTTCTCGCATCTTTCTCGCGCTAATCGAAACGCATCACATGACCGCTCATTTACCGCGCAAGCCGGAGTGCAAACCCGAGCCCGGCCCGAGCCCATGTAAAATTATGTAAATTAATTCGGGTTCAGGCAAAGATCTTCAGCTCTACTCCATAATAACACTTCCTCCAGTGAAAATTCCATCTCTTGTTGTCTCTCACATCAAATTCCACACACATCTTTGCTGTTTTGGACTGTTTTTGTTTGTAAACGGTGCTTGATCTGTGCAGATTTCTCTCCTGATTCACCAGGGAAAGTAACGTTATGGATAAGGGACTCATATTTCAGTCAGATGCTATGGTTTGAAGTCAAAATCATCTTGATGGATTTGTTTCTTACAAAGATTCTTCAGATTCTAGAGAGCGTTTGATTGGACAGAAAGTTTGACGAGAAGCTGAAGTGCGGGGTGATGTCATCAAAATCGCTGATCCACATTGGTGGAAGTTAGAGAAGTTGATTGCTTATATCTTGTAAATGCAAATTTTGTTTAGTTTTGGAACACACTAGTTTATAGATAATCTTAATTCATACTAAAAGCCAAAAAACTTCCATTTTGATTTCATGGGGACTTTACATCAAATCATAGGGTTTTCATTTGACATAAAAAAACTGATACAAAAGCAACAATTATGATCCTGAAATGAATAAATCTCCTGTCAAATGAATGACTGTGGCTGCATGAATTCCTGAAAGCTAAAAAGCTGAACATCAATATTCACGGAGTGAATGGACAACAGTAATGAGGCAGCATCAGTTTGATAGGAAAGAGTAGGAAACACTTTCCTTTAAACAGTCAGTTTTCAAAAGGAGTATCATGGAAAATGCAAGCTCAAATATGTGCTATATTTGAATTTGAATAACGTCACCATGGTAAATTGTAAGCTAAATTTGCAGTTGCACTTTAATTTTGACCACAAAATGATTCCCTATGGACTTGAGTGAGACTGAGGTTATCTTATCACAATAAGATTAATATTATATTATATATAATATTATTATAATAATGAAATGCCTTTAACTGAAAATTGAGTGTTTAATCTTGTCATTTTACATTATTGACACTATTTTCCCATTTTGATATTGTGCAGTTGCTTTGTCACAATTTGTATTGTTAAAAGCGCTATATAAATAAAGGTGACTTGACTTGACTTATCTTATCACAGGTCCAGAATGGGTGCGTCTCATCAAGACATCACCATCAGCCAGCTTTACATTAAATATGATTAACCTGCCATAAATCCATAGATACAGTGCATTATCTCTGTGTCAAAGTTTCTGTTTTCTGATCTGTTAAAGCTGGTTTGTTTCATATTTCTGACATTTCAGTGTATCCTACTAACATGACTCTGCTTGACATTGAGAATTTGCTGAATTCCCAGAGAATGCAACTAACATACATGAGCGAGCAGTTTTTTTTTGTTTATTTTTTTTGCATTTTGGGACTCTGTGCTTTGTTTGACTTTGTTTGTAAATACAAAATCAGTTTAGTAAATACGGCGGCATTTTAGTGCCACGTTAAAAATAAATACATAAATAAATAAAAAATCCAAGATTACAAGAAGAAAGTCATATTTTTAGAATAAAGTCAAAATTACGAGAATAAAGTTGTGTTATATTGCTTGAGTAAAGTTAATTAAATTGAAAATTCCACCTACTCCGTAAAAAAACTCTCCATTCTTCAGCAGCTTGTGAATTTTTCACCCTTTTTTTTTTGCGTATGGGCCCAGGGCTGACTTACTATGCTACTGTGCAGTACATACACAAATTTCAGCAAGATTTCTAGCACAAACCTGGACAGTGCATGTTATTTAAAAGAAAAAGAGACAATTAATATATTTAATGTCTATAATATAAAACTAGCATATGGCACCTGATCATCAAACTTGAGAACACAAGATAAGTATTTAATTTCTACATTTGTTGTAGTTTTCAAATTTTAACATTATATAGACTTTTTTATTCATTATATGCTTTTCATTATATGCTTTTTCCTGTGAATGGCCTAAACATGCAAATATGACTAAACCATTACAAATCATTGCTTAGAAAGCAGAGATTCAATTTACAGCTGCAACATGTCTTACAATTCCGTCAATACATCTTGCAAAAACTTGGAAAACAAACATGTGTGCCCAGTTCATTAGCACAGCAAGAGACCCAGCAGAATTAGGATTTCTGGGAAATGTAGTTTTGAGGAACGTCATTTTAAAAGCAATGTGGTAATTCAAAACCCTGTGCCATCTGGTTCTATAATCGCCTCCCACTCACAAAGAGCCTTTTCTGGTCCCTCGGCTTGTGTTTATTTTGTGTTCTCTGCTTTGTTTACTCTTATGGCTCAGGTACAGGAACGAGATCAGGTCAGAAAGACAGAGAAGAGAGATGGTAGGAGATATGTCTGGAATTCTCCACATGTGCACTTAACCTGCACATGAACTCCAGGCTACGGCCAAATGTTTTTCAGCTAGTCATGGGAGTAGCATTCTCACCACTAACATAACAGTTCACTTCGCCCATAGTGTTGTGAAATGCTCTCTTCTCAGGAACATAGCTATGTTGGGAAAGCATAAAAGACTACATTATAAAATAATGTGTGTTACATTTGTTATATCACCACTTACAGGTTTTAAATGTATCTGAATATAGAAATGTTTGCTGCAATGTACATTTGCAATCAAGCACAGGGTCAAAAGTATCTAATTCGAGAAATATTTGTTATATATATATATATAATAATCTGTCTGCAATTATAATCCATATTAATTTAAATCCAAATTTAACCTGACAACCTAATGCAGAGAGTAAAGCTCCAGACTTACTTAGGGAAGGATATACAGTCAGAGCAGTTTAAAGTAATCATGATGAGGTCGTCCAAAATATATATATATATTAATAATAACAATAATTTGACAGACTGGTTGTTGTTAAAATGGATGCAGAAGAAAATGTCAAATACTAAAACTGTAATTTACATAAAAATTATTCAAAATGTTTGAAAATTTGAAACAGTTAAAGAAAAAAATCATTTAAAAATGGTATCAATGTAATAAATGTACCCTCACATGTACCTTATTTTAAAAATAAACGTCACCCTGTAGCGCCGTTTTCGAGAGTATCACGTAAACATTGTATGCTGTTCTGTGTCAGACGCTGTTTACGCTTTGATCTGAACGTGAACAATGTATCCGCGTACATACGTTGCATATGTGTTTACGTATGTGATACTCTCAAAATGGCGCCAGGGTGACACGGAGGAGACAAATTGTTGAATAAAGTCGTTATTTTTGTTTTCTTTGCGAACAAAAAGTATTCTCGTAGCTTCGTAAAATTACGGTTGAACCCCTGATGTCACATGGATTATTTTAACGATGTCCTTGCTACATTTCTGAGCCTTGATCGTGGTAATATCCTTGCTTTCTATGGGAGGGACAGAGAGTTCTCAGAATTCATCAAAAATATCTTAATTTGTGTTCCGAAGATGATCAAAGGTCTTACGGGTTTGGAACGACATGAGGGAGAGTAATTAATGACCAGAGTTTTAATTTTTAAGTGAACTATCCCTTTAATGTAATCTGAATACTTGAAATCATTGAAAGGTTCATAACAGATTAGAAAATATGTGTGACTGAAACATTCAGTTCATGGCATTGATTCAACCATTAAGACATGGAGTCAATGCATACAAGATAAATGCAAAACAACACATCCTCTATCTGCGGTGCGAGTAAAAGCACTGGCCTGTATGGGTCCATGAGATTATTCAGGCTGGCAGGCAGCATGGAGAACACCAGCGGCTGGTGCAGAGCATGTGACGTGAAGTCTGCTTCCAGTATTTTGGCTGGAGAGAGGACACACTTTGATGAGCTGCTATAGAAGGTGGGATTCCTAACTGCAAAGCAAACTACTGCCATGCCATTTCATAAGACAAACGCCTGCCAATTTGTTTGTAGTGAGTAGCCTTGATTTAAAATAAAATGCTTAATATTATTGGAAATTTGTGATTGATGTGACCAACCTCTCCTTCTTATGGACACTACAGTATGTGACAGATGATGCGTATGCTCCACCAACTACTCTCCTATTGGTAGTTGCTCCCAAAGGTCACTGATCATCTGCATAAAGTTACACATTTCTCAACTTGTCAATGATCATGCCCACATCGCGTCACCAAAACACTCTAAGGCTGTGTTTACACTGCAAGTCTTAATGCACAAATCTGATCTTTTGACCATATCCGATTTTTTGGCCTGTCTGTTTACTAGGGATGTGCGGATCTAGTCGACTAAACGGTACAGCTCCTACTAGTCGACACTGAAAACAATAGTCGACTACACGAGAGAGAAAAAAAGATGATTTTATCATTCAAATTACCATCATTTTAACGTTACATTTAAAACATTTTAAAGAACAGTTAAAATAAAACTTTTGAAAAAGAATACATATCAAAATATTTAAATATTTTTAAATGCGTATCTGGGCGGGAACTATAATTTTACCTCACATGCGTTTTCTTCATGTCAGTTGCAGTGAGCTCCACGCGAAAGACCAGCAAGGTGTGGGATTATTTTGAATTAGAAGGAAATGGAAACGTTTTTTGTAAACTGTGTAATGTCAAATTGGCTTACAATAACTTTACTGGAGCTATGTGTAATCATATTCAATACAGGCATGTATGCGTTAGCTTGGAGGCTAGCCAAAGCCAAATGTCAATCATGTCATACACTACAACCTGTCGCTGCGGTCCGCGATCCTATCCGCGCTGTCTATTCCTCTAAACGAAGACCCACTTCGGTGGTGGTGCGGGATTTCCAGGCTCTTTTCAAACTGTCTGCTTGCTTGTAGTTATCTCTCTGTGTGCCTGTGACTTCAGTTCCTGCCGAGCGCGGTTTTTTGCAGAAGCGCCTCTTGTCCCGTCTTTCTCCAGACCATGTTAACATGTTAAATTCACTGAACAAATGCGCACGGTCTGAGTAAGTAAAACGAGCTTTGTTTTGTTTTTAGACAATATAGCCAACATGAAGTACATTTTTAAAAGCCGTTTTAATGCTATTCCTTGATAAACTTTCCTATTGTTTTAAACTTTTGTTTAATATGTGTTTTAATATGTTGGCTAACGTTATATGAAAATGAAGAATTCTGTCAGTCTATTGATTGATTTTCCATTTCTGCATTGCTCCAGCCGATCTGAATAAATAAGCTATGCACTGGTTTATGAAGAGTGTATGCTCTTCCTTTTTTTCTGTTTAACGACCGCCTAAAATTAATTGATGATAACGCGAGGCAAGCATACGGCATAATCATGACCTATTTTTAGCAGAATTCATTGAGGGATTTGACAGTGTGATTCAAAGATTAAGTATTTCAACTGTATGCTGTTATATAGACACACGCACAGTTTTTTTTTTTTTTTTTTTGCCATTTTTGGGGGGTTTCTAGCTTTTAGACTAGTCGACTAGTCGGATACAAAACTTCCGTTTAAACGACAGTCAAATTAGTCGTAGCGCACATCCCTACTGTTTACATTAATTTTAGACACGACTGGTATCCGATATCTGTGTTTACATTAATTCCCGCCCAAAATGATTGTCTGCAGTGATCGCTTTACTATGCACATGGTAGACCCTCGGGTTTTAAATGGCCATGCTATTAAAATTATTTATATAATTCACGTCGAATGGCCTAGCCTATTATTTGCCAGCATGGACAATGGCTATCATGGATGTTTTGCAGCACGACATCTGACTGAACGAATAAAGACTGGAAAATAACGCTAATTTTAATTTGTTAGACTATTTTATCTACAGCTCGTTAGAGGTAGAATTCTTTAGTGAAACAAAGATAATATTTATTGAAATTAATTCGAATGAATTAACGAGAGAGAGAGAGAGAGAGCGAACAAACGCATGCACCCACGTGTGAGCGAGCGAGTGATTGTGAAGCATTGCGAACGAGCTTGTCGGTTTAATTACAAAAACTGCTAAGTTATCACCTCATTGTTGAGAAATATATGTAGCTTCTAGCTGTTGTATTTTCAAAAATCACGGGGCGGGGGTTGAAACCCATCTCCTGAATGTGCAATTTCTTACCAATAAAAAGTTTCCATCTTAATAAAATGCGAGCGCATACAGCATGGCGGCATTAAAACGCCATTAAAATCTTTATGAGCAAACGTGTCGCCCTCGCATTGGGAGTTCTGTGGAGAATCGGATATGTGTGTTTAGACGTAGGTCGGATGTCCAGATATCGGATGTGTATCCAATTAAAATCCACATTTGGAAGTGGCTCAGATCGGATGCGAAAAAAATTTGATCTCACGCAGGTTTTTGTGTTTACACGTGTGCAACAAATTCCGACCTGTGTCAGATGTGAGCGAAAGATCAGATTTTTTGTGCCCGTTTAAACGCAGCCTAACATGCATGCAAAGTCCAGTATTTAAGTTTAAAGTTGTATTTTTTTGTGGACAGCAGACAAGCTGCTGTAACTTAAAGGGTTAATTCAATAATAATAAAATATATATATATATTTTTTACTTAAATTGTTCCTAACTGACTGACTTTCTGCTGAAAAACAAAAGAAGATAGGCCTACTGTGAAGAATGTGAGTAACCAAACAGTTTCTGGTCCCCACTGACTTCCATCACTTTATGTATTTCATGGACAAAGCAAGCAGATTTTCATTTCACTTTCAATTTTCAGTGACCATATGAAGGTCCATATGTTCAAAATACTTACATTTTAATTTGTATATATAATCGATGTACTAACATGAAGTAATTTTGTAATTTAGCAGTGCAAAGCAATTAAACAAGTGACAGCCTCAAATTACAATCAGTTTGTATTATTTATCTGTGACGTTCTGTTCTCTCTGACTGTGATACACTACTGCGTCACGAGCAGTGTATCTATTAGCAGTGAAGTCAAACACTTGTGACAGCAAACATTCAGACACTTGACTCCTGCACAATATCAAGAGTCTTCAGAAGTCTAACCAACATGGGTTCTTAAAACTCCTCTAGTTTCTTCAGTTCTACTGGTTGAAGAACAGCATTATCAACACCAAAGTCATGGGTTCATTCACAGACAACACTTGGACTGATCAAATGTACAGCCTGAATGCTATACATACTTGGATTAAAGCATCTTCCAAATGTAATGTAAATCTCTTGGCCTCTTTCTTGCCAAGGTAAATACCCTATTATACCTTATTACTTCATTGAACATAAAGGAAACTTCAAAGTTAAAGTCAATAATAGGTTACTTATATAATAAATCATAATTTATCTCCACCTATATAATATACACAAAAATATACAGGCGGCATAATATAGGCGTCAATATATATATGTATGTATATAACTGTTGCTCTTTCTGACGTTCGAAATCATAATCATAAATTAACTAACTAACTGGCAACTATAGGAAATATATTAAGAAGAGCACTGACTTTTAATCATCTTTAAATGTGTGTGACATTTAGTCTACAGTGTCGCATTTGATAACCCCCCCCCAAAAAAAAAAAAAACTACGTTCTGGGAAACAATGGAACATTCACATCCTGAATTATGTAACTGTTTAACCCCATCGACTGCTACTACGCCGCGCGACAGGAACGCTCACATTATAAACAACTAACGTTAAGCTTGCAACGCTGCAAGTGCTTCGTTTATGATCAACGAAAACGTTCTCGTACAGTCTGTTGCGTCGCGCGCTTGTTGACTTTCGCTGATAGCGTTCTATTTTGTCGCGTCGCGTTGTTCGTCGAACTTACTGCTTTGGTCCTTTAACAAACATGGACGGTCACAAGAGGCGTAAACATTGGCCACACAGTCGGATAAGTTCGCTGAACAGAAACTTTTTTCCATGTTATTACTCCACAACGCGACAGTCAGAGCGTCACGGTGGGTTTGTTTTTCAAGGGGTGGGGCGTTGTATTTTCCCACCGCTGAAAACTTTCGCGACTGCAAAGCAACATCAAAGCATCCGCATCCCTCTTTTGCTGCGACACTGAATATGTTGACCACTTAACGATTCTAGTCGCTTTTGAATAGTTCATCAATGATATCCACATCTTTCATTTTTCAAACCTTTGTGAGAAAGTACATTTTCCATCCTAGCCTACCAGTTCTCCTCTTCCGCGGGCAGCTGAAACTTCGGCAGTAAACCCGTGGAAATCGATGCGTGTATTAATGTGAACGAGTTGAATGATTAAAGCCACAGAACGAATGCAGCTATTATCACCAGAAACTTAAGAAAGCCGCCATTCCCAACAAACCCCAGCCGATCCTGAGCCGTGTTTTAAACGCGCTGTCTCCAGACAATGATCCCGCAGAAAGCTGCAGTTGATTTGTCAAGGACACCGCAGCTCGCATTTGTGCATGGAAAGCCACTGGTTTTGGAAAGCAGCAGCCAAATACAAAGAAGAGCCCGTCTGCGTTACCTTTTTGCTGTTTCTGCTGTTGTACCCGTTGTAGGGGTTGATTCCCGTCCTTGGCGCTACGGAGAGCAGCATTTCTTCCTCAGCGCGGTGTCCGGAGCGGCGAGGCTGACGTCAGTCAGAGGAAGTTCAGGCGGGATCTCTCTCGCTCTTTTTTTTACAATTTAAATTTGCATACTTAAGTAAGAAATAATACATGCATATGGAAACATAACAGACCGACGAATCTCCACAAGTAAATCTCCAGTAGTAGCCTATATTGTTAGGCCTACTGATATTCCACTTGCTTTTATGTATATGATAGGCTACCCATAATAATGTTTAATATCAGTGACATCTTTTTCGTGAGACCATCCACATAAACCAAAACCTGCAATACATTCAATGAAGGAATGTCAGTTCAAATGTGATTGTGCATTGAAATCAGAAAAGTTTCATACATTTATTACTTTGTTGTACACTTCACCCACCTTTTATTCAGACACATTTGAATATGTACGAGTGTTTTGTTTTAGTTGTATTACATTTGTATTGTTTTGTATTATAGAAGAGGGTTGGCTTTACACACTAATACTTCTCTAAAAGACAATGTTATCACTTATTTCCTGATAAATGAATTGTATAAATTGGACAATGTGATCTGTCAAATCAACAACATACAATATTTGTTTCTCATACTACTCTGTGTTAAATCATGTCTTTCTACAGTATGTATTGTAGTGTTCTGTTATTCCACGCGGTGTGATGTTATGGCTAAATATCATTTTCTGGTAGTGCAATATCTGCTTGTGGAAATTTGACAGCTGGATAGGTCATTTAGAAATCTCAAAATCATAATTCAACCAAAACTCTAAACCTGAGACTCTGTTGAATACACATTTTGGTATATGAAACCATTTTAAATTAGGCTGTGCTAAATAAGTTGTAATCGAATTCAGTTTGAGTACATGAGTTTTTTTCATATAAAATGAAACATCACAGAGCTAAGCTTTTGAATTAGTTGAAGAGAATCATAAAGAGAGTAACATGGGTAAATTAGTTTAGATATGCCTTGCTTCTGTCAAAAGAATTCTGTCTATAGACAGACCTCTTATAAGATATTTTTTTTCATTCTATTCTCTATTCTATATTTATTTGTTCTATTGTTGTAAAAGACAATGTTAAACCCAGGTATTTTACTGGATTATGCCTTCATCACTGTATGGTTCAATGTAGTTCACATTGTTTTGAATTTAATAATGTCAATAGGGCTTTAACAATTATACATTTATTTATTTTTAAATATTACTGTGTCATCAGCAAATTGACTAAATCAATATTCAGAATCAAAAATGGTAATTCATTTTATTTGTGGATGGTTGACAATGAGGTATAAGATAGCATTTGAGTGCACATTAGAAAGAGTTTTGGAGAAATTGAACAACCCTGTCTGATTCCACTGAAACTCTCAATTCTAGGAGTCATACCTGGATTGAGGGATATAGAACTATAAATGCTATTACAGAACAATAACCTTTCAGAACCCTTCCCCAAAACTAAACATTCTAAGAGTTGTACAAATACATTTGTGTTTACAGTATTAAATGCTTTAAAAAAATCTATAAAAAAATAAGGCTGTCATATTAAATCATTAATTGATAATCTATCATATACAAAATATGATATTTAACTATTGATTTTTGGTTAAATGCTGATTGATATTTCTCTACAAGTTCCCCAAGCACTAGTTTGAGATGATTAGCACACACCAAGTCAAGTAATTTATTATGACAGAGTTATTTGTTTCCCAATATCTAATGATTTCTTATGTTTGGCAAGGTTATTAATCATGTTTTCACTTTCGGGAATAAGCACCCTTTCTGAATGCATTCCACAAATGCATGATATACTGATTTCCTAATATCTCTCCAAAAGTGTTTTAAATGTCTGTTGTTAATCTGTCAATACCTGGTGATTTGACATTTTTAACTTGTTTTAATGCCACATCAATTTATCAATTCACTTCAAGTTAATTTGTCATCAATTTGTCTGTTGTTTTCCTCATTCAGTTTTTAAATATAATCTTTAATGTTTCAAAATCCACTTTTATATTTCGATTTATAAAGGTTAAAAAGGCTAAATTTCATCCTGAATTACTTTTTGATCTTCTGTTATAATATCATTAATCTTGAGATTATTTATTTTTCTTTGCTTATCTTTGTTTATCAAAGCTGAAAAGCTTTGTGTATCAATTATGAACTTTTTTTCTTCTTTTTCAATCCACCTGCTCTTGAACAGATATAAGCTCCACATGCTTTTTCTATAACTCATCTAATTGAGACTGCAATGATTAATGCAGTGTTTTTGGTTATAGTTGTGAATTAATTACCAATACATTTATTTTCTCAATAAGTTCCTTTTGTTTTTGTTTCATCATCAATGACAAGAATTTACCTGTTTCGATTGTTATTTTTTAACCTTTAATTTAAACCATTCCCATTGATTCATGTTAGACATAAATAGTTTTTCAATCTCCTCAATGAGAGTCGTCACCTGTTGATAGAATCTAACATTCTTTAACTAGTCATTATTGAACTTCTAAATATTAGGAGAGATTTGAGGTTTAGAGTTGCAAACATTGTCCATTTCATGAAGGCTTACACCATGTGCATTGAATACATTTTGGTTTAATATCCTCCACTAGTCAATCACACTTGTTATTATACATTATACTATCATTATACACCGAATGTGAACTTCTTTGAGGTTTTCGGTCTAACCATAAATCAGGGGATATATTAAACTCTCCCCCATAATCACATTTTCTGATTTATAGATTATTTTGCATTCGTTCACCAGATGACCAAGTTCCCCAAGCATTTCTCCATTAGCCACTTTATTATAACCAAAAATACATAGTAAGATGTAGCATATGTCATTACAGAGCCTACAAACCTAAACCTTAAATAATACCATAATTCCAGACGAACGTGAAAATCCATGTGCAAAAAAGGCAGAATTTTTCAAAATTGTTCATCCCTCAAAACAACACGTCTCCTGTTAGAAAACACAATTTGCTTTTTGTTTCACGCAAAATAATAATTTCAAAAATAGTTACGCTTATCACTATTTTTCAACCCCCTAACATTCGAAGATTAAAAAGAAATAGCCATAGATTAATAATGTAACCGTTCAACTTCATTCTGTTATACAGGACTGAGCATATTGCCCTTTATAACTTAATATCAAAACCAGACCAACTTATTGCATATGTAGTTTACTAACTTTTCTTAACAGCTTTATACGATTATTTCCACCTTTTATATGCCTGAATGTTACCTTACTGGGATCACCATCAATTAAAGATCAACTCTTTCAGTCTATCAGTGAGTGAATAGCCTTCCTTTACAAAGGCCTGTTTCCCATTTTTCCAACTGAGGAGGGAGGGGGCTCTGGAGGAGGACTTGGAGAAAAAAGGGTGGTGTTGATGGAGGGAGGAGCCAGATGGGGAACCCAGCCAGGAAGGAGGGAGGAGTCATGGTGGAGATTGGGCTGATCCGTTTGGGGCTGAGCAATGGTGTGTGCTCATATCCGGTGTTGTCAGTTTCTTTCATCATTTCTTCAACTTCTGTGAGAGCAATCACGTCTCTCTGTAACCCTGTCTGGGTCATGACGCCACAGCCACTACAACACTAAAAACTGAAAAAGTGCATCTGTACTTGACAATATATGAAACCTGACTGATGTGAATAATGTATCTACAGAAAAAATGTACTTGAGGATAAAAGTGCAATTAAAGTCATACTTTTCTCTCAATCCATCCATTTCAATTCAACTTTTATTTATTTGTCTTTTTTTACGAAAAGCTCTGGTGTTTACACTGCACGATTTTACTCCCGATTTTCACTCACTGACATTTTTTTGGAAATCACAGACAAATGCTCAAAATCCAAGGCAAATCGGTGCTCGTTTACATGTGTGATAACCATGCAGTGTGTGTTATCAAAGACGGTGACAGCTCATGAAATCAACTATTGCCAGATTTTAGCCTAAAACCTTTCACCTACACATCCATTTTATTCCAGTTATGCCTTAGGGACAAACTGCAAGAAGCAAAAACATGTAAAAATCACTTTACCACTTAAAATATGAAACTGTACAGATATTCCCAGCTTTTTTATCTGATTGATAAAATTACTTGTGTTACCCTAATGTAGTCAGATTGATTCTTATCTGATATTAAAAGATGAGTTTCTCACTTGAGTAAAATTGGTTAATTTATATCCTATCACATGAAACACACACAGGTACTTCTCTTTGATATGTTTAGGTCTAGATCTAATTTATTTAGGTCTAATTATTCATAACATTATACTAAATGCTTCAAGTTTGACAATTCCTTTCAGTTAAACTTCACAAATATAATTTTAGCATGAATGTGAATGCTGTAATTGGATATATACGGAATGCTGTCTTAAAATGACCCCCAGCCAGAGAAGCGAAATGATGAGCGAAGTGAATGAGAGCTGCTTTATGGATATGTCACCGTGGGGACTAATATGGTTTGGGTATAAACAGGTCTAATGCCAAGCAACCCCCTCAGTTATGGGCATTGTGTCTCATAAAATCCACACAAATGAGCTATTGAGTGCCTAAGCATTGTGCATTCTGGTTGTTTACGTGGTTACAAGCAGTTTAAGTATTGTTTTGGTCCTTCAAATATGAAAACAAATATGAAAACAGATTTATAATATGATTAGAAAAAGTTACATTTTCATTGCATCCAAATATTACAAAAATAACAACTACCATATCACACTACATTTTCCATTTTATTAGGTCATCTTGAGCAACAGAAAATAACCAAAGCAAAGAACCAAAAAATATCCTTGAACTTGAACAATTTTGAATCGTCTCTCTTTCCTGAAATAGGTTACTGTATAAGTTTATGTAATTTGTCTAATAACAATGCCTGGCAATGTCCAATTCAAAACCTGGATTGATGCAATTTCCACTACATTTCCAAATTAAGCTCTATGTTTAGCAGTGTTTTGTGGTAGATATAATATTGATGGAAATTGCATTTGGTCTTTTAGCAAGCATTGTACATGTTCTAAAGATACAAAACGTAATAATATTTTCACAAACCTAAGACCTTGGCACAGTACACACACCAGCGAAGCAACAACAATGTTAATGTGTGCACAAGATGCTTAATTTCATGGTAAAAATGACATCACAGCTGTGGACCAGTCAACAAATTGCTCAGTTCCATGTGATGAAACTAAATGACCAGGGTCTAAGAAACTGTCTCCTGACTGACATTTTTGTTCTCAAAACCCATTTCTATAAGCAGATATGTGAAGTGGATTATAATGAGACAAGCTGTAGTAAGGACATAGAAGATCATAAATGGTCATTAATCTACTTAGAGAACTGCCTACCAGCAGTTTGAATAGTGTGAATATCTGTTCTCAGTTTGAACTCATGTGTAACCTCATCATACATACAAAAGTATGTTTCATAAACACAACAAATGAAAGAGGAAAAAGGTCAACCATACATCTTTAATAACATGCTTCACACCTCCTACTTATATTTCTGTTTAACCAATTTTGAACATTGTGTATTTTGGTAAAATTGTGCAACTAAGATAGAAACATGAACTATTATTTTCTAACTGAAAAGGGACTATGGACTTATTTCAAGGCTGTATGTTACTCCAGTGAACTGCCTCGATACTGGGTAGCAGTTGCAGAATCTAGATGCAAAAGCTTGGTAAGATGATTAGATGGTGACACCTAGAGTTCAAAGTTGAAAATGCAAGAAAAAGTTGTGTGCTCCTCCCCCGTCACTAGCATTAGCAAGCTAAACGTTTGTCTCTGTGTCTGTGTCTGTGTCTGTGTCTTACATTTTATTCCCTTGACCAAGGCTTGACACCATTAGCCCCTGCTGGTAGGAGGATATGTGATTCTCCTGTGGCCGTAGTCATTAGTCACAGATCCTGTCCCAATACACACACCTGTGGTGCAAAACTGGCCCAGGTATGAAAAATGCCAACACTCAGAAGATTTAGCTCACACTAAATCCATACCAACATTACACCGCTTCAGAACGGGATGTTGTATCCTTTCCTGTAGCTCAAATGGTAGAGCATGGCCCTAGCAACGCTAAGATCATGGGTTTGATTCCCAGGGAAAGCAAGAGCTGATAAAATGTAAAACTGTAACTTAAAATGCAATGTAAGTCGCTTTATGTAAATGTAAATGTATCCCGCTATTCATCACTTTCAGGAGCAAGGAAAACATTTCCATCCAGATTTTCAGAATGCCATAGGCATTCAAAATCCTTTCTGAAATGTGAATTTTGAAAGAAAATTCCAAGCTCCAAAGCTCACACCCAAAGATTTGTATCTGTACTTCCACAGGGGGCTGCACCAGCCAAGCGAGTGGAGAATAAAGCACTAAAGAATTTCACTCTGTTTGGTACATAATCTCAACATACTGTGATATTTCTGTTTGCTGTCACCTGTAGAATTGTTGTAATGGTACTGAGGTCCATTCAGAAGAATTTCCAAATCATTCTCCTTTACAATAAATCAAATCAAATTGTTTAGCAGAGACAGGCAGTTAAAGGCATAGTTCCAGGGGCGGATTTAGTGAATTGGGGGCCCCAGGCAAATATAGGAATGGGGCCCTATACATTTGCACACATTTACCTAGATCAACCTTGAAGTTTCTTTTTTGTCGTGATGCTTGCTGCTGCACAATGGTGCCCAATAGTTGTGTCCAATATTTCTACATTTTTCATGTACATGTTATAATGGGATTCTTTCATTTACATTTACATTTATTCATTTAGCAGACACTTTTATTCTTTGATGTTGTAGACCACGAAATAGCAATTGATTTACTGTTGAGATATAAGTTTTAACAAAAAAACTAAATAAATTATAAAATGATAAACCTCACAATTAAACCGTTAAACCATTTTTTTAAGAAAAGGAATGAGTCAGAAGTATAAATTATTATTAAAATGGATTTATGTGGGTGGATTTTCGCATTGGTCTGAATAAAAACTGCAGACTGGATTATTGAAAATGCACATTCATTCTCTGCCAGTAGGAGACTACCAAATGGCTGTAAACAAATCCGCTCATAAATGATACTTTATCAGGTCAAATGAAAATTATTTTTTTTATTTGTTCTAAATGTACCTTAAATTAATACTTTTCAAGTTTTTTTAATACTCTAATCAACATGGGCATGGACACATATGGATGCTTTATGCAATATATGTATATTATTAGTGAAACCATAATTAACATACACATAGCATGAAGAGTAGACATTTTTCATAGGTTATAGATGTTTTTCAAAGAAATTGTTCATGTCTATTAGACACATGAAAAAAAAAGAACATAGAAATACCAGGTTCCTATTACTTCTCTTTCTTTGCACTGAGCAATTAACTTACACAAACCTGTTGACATTTTCACAGGACAGGGCAGCTCTTCTTCTGAACATGCAAAATGTACATTTATTATTTATTATTACATTTGTTTGCCTCTCTGTGCCACATACTGTATTTTGATGAAGCTAAATTCTCAATAAAACTGTTTTCATTGGTATATTTTTCTGTTTCTGTTGTCAGACAACAGGATGAATATGAAATAGTGACTGAAACGCGATCCATTAAGACTACATAAGCTCTCCTTTCCAAGATGTTAATCTGCACAAAAATCCTGATTTATAATCGTGCCGTCATCTGATAAAATCAAATAGGCTACACATAAGATAAAGACAATAGCTGTGCTGTGATTTCGGCTATACTTGCATGTAAAATTAGAGAAGCAACATATCTGTGTTTTAACCGCATGCTGAACAGAGCAGAAGCAGAGAGAGAGAGGTATGCGCGCGCTGGGAAAGAGAGAGACCTCGCGCTTGCGACCTCTGTATGAGACCTCGCGCTTGCTTGCAGTCAGCGTCAGATGCATAATATTTTAATTTGCTACAAGCAGGATACACAAGAAGCACGTTCAACTCAGACACGCAGACGGTTGTCGTGGTAATAAACACAGTAAACCGCAACCGTTCGCGTGTCCGCGCTTAATGCGCATCTCGTATATGAAAAGCATTTTAGGGGGCCCTTGGCTTTTGGGGGCCCAAGGCAGTCGCCTACCTTTTACCTAATGGGTAAGTCCGCCCCTGCATAGTTCACCCAAAAATGAAAATTCTGTCATCATTTACTCACCCTCAAGTAGTTCCAAACCTGTATGAATGTCTTTGTTCTGCTGAACACAAAGGAAGATATTCTGAAGAAAGTTTGTAACCAGGCTGTTTTGGGGCACCATTGACATCCATAGTAGGAAAAAAAATACTATGGAAGTCAATGGTGCCCCAGAACTGCTCTGATTCCCACATTCTTCAGAATATCTTCCTTTGTGTTCAGCAGAACAAAGACATTCATACAGGTTTGGAACTACTTGAGGGTGAGTAAATGATGACAGCATTTTCATTTTTGGGTGAACTATCCCTTTAAGGAGTTCAAGGAGTCCACAAATGAAGACAGCATTTGATGTGGTAAAGCCATGGTTACTGAGGCAGGGCAAAACAGGAAGCACTTTATCTCTGGAGACACACATCAACCGGCTTGAGCTCATGTTATCTGATCTTAAAACAGCATCTTCTCCTCATGCTTCTCAACTTTTATATTTGAACAATCAAATAAAAACAGATGGCAGATCATATTTTATGGGAGTGGAACTTTCTTATCAAAGGCCTGGCTCAGAATGAGTTCAAGAGAAAAATAATTCCTGTGTTCTAATGCCCATGGATCTAAAGTAAGCAGCTCACATTGTTTATTTTAGTGAAATAGTTTGAAGGTTGTCTTCAAAATTGTCATCTGATTTACTGTACATTATTTAGAAAAGTCTGGCATACCCAACCACTGCAAATTTTAAACGAAGCCTACTCACTTCTCGCTGTGAACTGTTATAGTTACAATTATCTACTTTTTGTTAATTTGTATTCTATATTTTCCCCTATATTTTCGAAATGGCAATTTTACAATGGTTTATATACTAAAAACACTACCCTATTTTTATTTTTATTACAAAATACGGCAGAAAATATATTTTATAGTTTCTATAGGCTACTGTAATAAATAGTATGTCAATTAGCACTGTATTATTCATACATTTTATTACCTACATAACGACATATTGTCGCGTGTTTATTGCCTTAATGTTTCATCAGTCAAAACGTTTCTGCTTTTTATTCAGCTTAGCTACAGCGATAGTTGTATATAGTATTAATTTGGGTAGTATGTATGAAACTCGGATGTCATGTGAATGAATGAATGAAGCATGAATTAATGAATGAATGTAAAGTGTCCATTGACTGCACACTTCAGAATCCTGGTGGAAGGTCATCCAGGTATTTTTCTTCTACGACCCGAATTCCGGAAATGTTGGAACGTTTTTTTAAATTTGAATAAAATGAAAACTAAAAGACTTTCAAATCACATGAGCCAATATTTTATTCACAATAGAACATAGAGAACATAAATGTTTAAACAGAGAAATGTCACTTTTATACACTAAATGAGCTCATTTCAAATTTGATGCCTGCTACAGGTATCCAAAAAGTTGGAATGTGGGCAACAAAGGGCAGAAAAAGCAAGACATTTTGAAAAGATTCAGCTGGGAGAACATCTAGCAACTAATGAAGTTAATTGACATCAGGTCTGTAACATGAGCTATAAAAGGGATTTCTTAGAGAGGCAGAGTCTCTCAGAAGTAAAGATGGGCAGAGGCTCTCCAATCTGTGAAAGAGTGTGTAACGATCGGCCTTATTGGAAGATGTCACAATAATTAAAAGGGGTCAGATTAAACTGTGTGAGGTAAAATAAGTGTTTTAAAAAGATGAGACAACAACAAAAGTATAAGTAATAAATAGTGTATTTACAGAATTCACAAAGAACTTAAAACAACACAATAAAACTAGAAATCCTAGGCACAGAGTCTATCAGTTCCATACCGTTAAAACAGTCCTTAAGAAATCCAGCGTGCTGTAAATTCCAATGTAAAAGTGTCCACCAGTGTATATACAATCCAAAGAAAGTGATAATCAAAAACAAGTGAGATGCTGGAATGGTAAATCCTTAAAACAACTCCTCAATCCAGCTGGTGCATTCCTTTGGTCAGTCACACCCATTGCTGCCTCCTTTATGCTGTCCCACTTCCTATTTCCTGTCAAGTGATCAGTCACATGACAGGCAGACCCAGACTCATTTAAAGACATACACACATTAAAATGGTTAAGAGGAATAAAATGGCTAAGACAACATGAAAACCTATTAAAACTCAAATATACATAAAATCATTAGAATATACTGAGCAGGTTAAAACATGTGTCCTGTGTGACAGTGTCACATAGTCCCCCCCCCTTAGCCTACGGCTCCCGGGGAAGAGACTAGTCCCTTAAAGGTACTGTCAGCCATTGTCCATGTAGTGGGTATCCTCTAAAATGTGTGTCTTAAAATGTCTTTGTAATAAGTTAGATAAAACTAGGCCCTCCCACACAGGCACTAGTCCGCCGGAGGAATCTATGGGAACACTAGAGAGAGATGGAATCCAATACCAGCCTGGGTGTTCTTGGGTAGGTGGCGCCGCTCCTCCCAGGACTAAGTTGCACCCAGCCTTGCTGGTCCGCCAGCCCCCCTGGCGTTTCCTCCTATCCGGTTTGCGTGTCTCTTTGGTGGATGATGTGATTGATGCTGATGAACGGGGATGAGGTGGATGATGAGGTGGTTTGTTGCTAGGGTTGATGACAGCACACTTCTTGGCCTCCACACCACACGACTTGCAGTCCCGGACGAACGCCCAGATGTCGCTGCGGATTGAGGGCCACCAGGCAACTTCCAGGGTCTGCAGGAGGGTCTTTAGACGCCCATGGTGTTTCTCTGCTGTCCTCTGGTGGAAGTGCTGTACCGTCTGGCGGACCAGGGTCTTCGGGACGACTAGCTGGATCTTGTAGACGTCGTCCCCCTTCTGGATCCGCCGGTACAGCAAACCCTGGTGTTCCCGCACTTCGATCCTGTTGGTCAGTGGAGTGGAGGGGGAGATGGAAAGTCCCTGGAGAGTGCCGTCATCACCCTGTGCGCTGCTGAGTTGCTCTCTGGAGAAGGGGAGGATGGAGAAGATGTGGTCGAAGTCTGGCCCAGTTGGAGTGGTGGGGCAGAATTCTCCATCGGTTGCTCTGTTGGTTGTCCGTGAAGTGGTAGATGTGCTGGGATGGTTGGCCGGAGGAAAGCCAGGGGTTGACGTGGGAGGCACTGGGCTGGTCGTCGCAGTGGGAGGGGAGATGGCGGCTTCTGGATCTTTCTTTTGGTCCAGCTGTTTCGCCCATTTCTTGTCTCTCCTCTTAAAACAGTCGATGCCCTCTCTCTCTAGTGTCGCCACGGCATCCTTGATAGATTCCTCCACTTTTCCAAATTTAAAATCCACAGCCTCTCTAAAACACACTTCACGGTTAAAATTACTTTCAACAGAGTCTTTAAAATCCTTCTCCAGTTTTAAAACAATGTTTTTAAGAGCAACCACTTCAGCACGAAGCTGTACACACTCACAGTGATGTAAAACCGTTCATCATTAAAACCAGCAGATGTATTAAAAGAAGCAGCATTGACTTGGTTTGTTGTCATCTTAAAACACTCTTCTCAACACAGCGTTAAAATCTTTAAACGTTCCCCGTACAGCCACCATATGTAACGATCGGCCTTATTGGAAGATGTCACAATAATTAAAAGGGGTCAGATTAAACTGTGTGAGGTAAAATAAGTGTTTTAAAAAGATGAGACAACAACAAAAGTATAAGTAATAAATAGTGTATTTACAGAATTCACAAAGAACTTAAAACAACACAATAAAAACTAGAAATCCTAGGCTGTTAAAAGCACAGAGTCTATCAGTTCCATACCGTTAAAACAGTCCTTAAGAAATCCAGCTTGCTGTAAATTCCAATGTAAAAGTGTCCACCGGTGTATATACAATCCAAAGAAAGTGATAATCCAAAACAAGTGAGATGCTGGAATGGTAAGTCCTTAAAACAACTCCTCAATCCAGCTGGTGCATTCCTTTGGTCAGTCACACCCATTGCTGCCTCCTTTATGCTGTCCCACTTCCTATTTCCTGTCAAGTGATCAGTCACATGACAGGCAGACCCAGACTCATTTAAAGACATACACACATTAAAATGGTTAAGAGGAATAAAATGGCTAAGACAACATGAAAACCTATTAAAACTCAAATATACATAAAATCATTAGAATATACTGAGCAGGTTAAAACATGTGTCCTGTGTGACAGTGTCACAAGTGTGTAAAAAGATTGTGGAATACTTTAAAAACAACGTTCCTCAACGTCAAATTGCAAAGGCTTTGCAAATCTCATCATCTACAATGCATAACATCATCAAAAGATTCAGAGAAACTGGAGAAATCTCTGTGCGTAAGGGACAAGGCCGAACACCTTTGTTGGATGCCCGTGGTCTTCGGGCCCTCAGACGAGGCATACTGTTTTTCGCATACTATATAGTAGGGCAGTATTCGATTTCAGATGCAGCGATACACTGCATGCGAGTGTTGCTATCAAAGTCACATAGAATTGCCTGATGATGGAATTGCAGGTTTCCTCAAGGGGTTCTTTAAGGTTACGGGGCTGGTTGAGTGACATAGCCTTCTGAACACATCTACATTTTCGTGATAGTGCCTAAGGCGACATACAACTCTGAAATCGTACCCCCAAGCTCCTCTAGCCATTGGGCCAATTATCCCTATGGTACTTTCATCTTCATTAGTCACTGTAGGCTACTATGGTCTGTATGCATGATAAAAGGTCAGCCCAGCTGGTATTGACAGAAGCATGTTGTGAATTCTACTACAACCAACAATACCTTTCTTGTGGTGCAGTAATTCTGCTCCATTGGTATTAAACTCTGAGTACCGTATGAAGGTGTTTGGCCACTGTGGCAAACTCTTTGACAAATGGTCTGTAGTAAATTGTCAGACATCATTAATATTCATTGGCAATGGCCACTCTCGAATCTTCTGCACCACCTGGAGGTTACTGGCAATGGCAATCTTTGTAATGATGTGCTACAGGTAAGCCACTTGACAGCGGAAGAGGCAACACTTCAGTTTAAGTTTTAAGTAGGCCTGGCATAAACATCTGTGCCAGGCGCCAGAGCATTTCCTTCACATCCATACTTAGCACAATGATGTTGTCTAAATAGACAAGACCGATCTCTCACTGCATTCCAGCCAAGACATCATCTGTTAAATGCTGGAATATCACTGGGGTATTACAAAGGCCAAATGGCATAACATTCTACTCAAACAACTACAAAATGAAGCTGACTGTCAAGCATCTGAAGTCATCTTCAATTGCCAATACCCGAAGGCTAGATCTACAGTGCTGAACCATTTCACCATATGAAGGGTATCCAGGGTTTCTTGGATTCTTGGAAATGGGTAAGCATCTTTGATGGTGTGTTTGGCCTTGGTCCATCCAATGAGGTTGCTGTTTCAGAAGTGGACCTGGTCAGGCTTGAATGTCATGTCACACCAGGTTGGTGCGACTGAGGTCCGCTGGACCTCTAGAGCTGTGGTTTCCAATCCTGGTCCTGGAGAACCTCCAACACTGCTCATTTTTGATGTCTCTCTTATCTGACACACACATTTGAGGTCTTGGAATCTTTACAAATGAGCTGATGAGTTGAATCAGGTGTGTTTTATTAGGGAGACTTCTAAAATGTACAATGTTGTATGGAGGTAGTTTGGTTTTCTTAAGGCAGAGATAGTAATATAATAATAATAATTAATAATATAACATATATATATATATATATATATATATATACATATATACAGTATAATTTAATAAAATAATTACAATAATATAAAAAAATAAATAATAAAAATTATAAACTTCATAATGTGACGGTGACAAAATCAACACTTCTGCATCAAACCAAATAGTAGACTTTCTGCTTGGGTGGCGTAGACTCACAAAGCGAGAATCTCACAAGAGTTGAGATTGAGGTCAAACTCAGACACACAAGAGGACAAAGAACAGTACAAAGGAAAAAGCAATTAACACAGTTTTTAATACAGTCAATTAAATACAGTCTTATTAATTAATACTATAAATAAGCTTCTCCTTATGTGGCCATGTTACACCATGAACCTTCCTCCTGATCCTTCTTTCGTCACTGATCCCGTTCAGCTCAGAGTCTTCATCATTACTGATCCCATCTTCTTCATCACCAGTCCTGTCCATTACAGTGTGTTCTTCATCATCACCAGTCCTGTGCATCACCGAGCCTGCTGGGATCACCACTGTGTTCCATCCCTCCTCCTTCCCTTAGGCTCAACCATTGTCCTCACTTGCACCGTAGTGAATACAGTGCTCAGACACAATGGCTACTCTGCAGCCACTGCAGCCACCGAAAATTTGCCTTGGTCTCCTGATCCTTCGGTGTCACTGGGTCTCTCGATCCATCGGATGCCACCTGGGCCTCATCCTCCAGGTTTCATCTCAAGGTTTCCACCTTGGCTCCTCCCTCGATAAGTTCCACCGTGGGTTATCTCCCTCATGGCTATCTCCTGGGTCGCTCTAGATCTCATTGGTCATCCAATCCTTCATGGGTCCTTCCACCATCCACTTCTCCATGGCTTCTCCCACTGTCATCGCCTCAATGGGTCCTTCCTTCATCTACTCCTCCTTGGATTCTCTGGTCTCCTGTCCATCACCATCCACTCATCCACCTCTGGATCCACCTCCTCAGCCAGTTTATGGTGCATGGCCGCACCTTCCCAGAGGGAGACATTATGCCACAGTTATGTTCTGTTTCTTTGTGTTTTGGTTCTGTCTTAATGTTTGACCGAGTTTCTTAGTCTGTTTTATTATATTCACCTGTGTCCTCATTAACTTAGTAGTTCCTTATTATTTATACTCCCTGTTTAGTTCATTTTCTTTGTCTGAATGAATGAGGCATTTATGTAGCGCTTTATTATGTACTGCTGTACACCCAAATCACTTTCCAGCCATAGAAAGGGTCTCTCTCACAGTACATCAGCGCCAGTGCACTTACCACACACCAGCTATAGGTGGAGAGGAGAGAGAGATACAGCCAATTCAGTGAATGGGTATTATTTTTAGGAGGCCAACATTAATAAGGGCCAGTAGAGGGAATTTAGCCAGGACGCCAGGGTTACACACTCTTTATGAGAAGTGCCAAGTGCCATTTTAATGACCACAGAGAGTCAGGACCTCAGTTTAACGTCTCATCCGAGGTATACGTAGAGTCCCTGTCACTATACTGGGGTATTAGGACCCACACAGACCTCAGGGTGAGCACCCCCTGCTGGTCTCACTAACATCTCTTCCAGCAGCAACCTAATCTTCCCAGGTTTCCCATACAGGTACTGACCAGGCTCAACCCTGCTTAGCTTCAGTGGGCAACCAGTCTTGAGCTATATGGCTTGAGGTCATTTGTGTTATGGTTGTGATACTTGCCTGCTTATATTTGGATCTACCTGTTGATATTATTAAATCTTATTTTGGAGACTTTACCTTCATCATAATCTCTACATCCCTTTTATGACAACCGGTGCCTGTATACTAATGAGTGTCAATTAAGTGTAAATGAATGTGAATAAATGGTCTAAGTTAAGTAATTTCACAGTGACCATACTGACAATATCCTCAGGTGGCCATTTCTAGTCATATAGCTCCTATCTACCAAAGAAATCTCTTTTAACTTCCTCATTCATCTAATCACAAAATATGCCACCTGCCATGCTTGCTCACAGGCACTGGAGTTCTGCATATAATAACCCGTCTTGTAAATGCCATGTGATTATTTACTCTGGATGAAAATGAATAGTCAGGAAACGACAACACTGATGATACCACAGGAATGTTCACAGTCCCAAGCCCTTCACAAGTGATTTTACTATCCTGAAATTTAATGTTAAAAATAAAACTTTCCATGCATTTTGTATTACAGAAGTTGTCATCTCTCAACAAAAGATCAACTGAGGATCTTGGCATTAGTAATTCATCTGAGATGATGAGTGCACTTTTAATTTTTTTTTTCTTTCTTACGTTTTACATTACAGCTAATGATTCTGACAAAAACAGCATGTCAGCAACAAGCTGAGTAGGACAATATGGATTTACTGAGGAAAAAAGCGTACATTTTTAAAGTAAAAGCAACATGATGTATGGCATATTTCAGAGGCAGATTACAAAAGACAAGATGAAAGTGTGTCAATATTAGAACACATCGGTTTTTCATTTTTAACTGTGACATTTTAAAAACAATTATAAACAAGTGTAAAAATTCACTTTCTTCTGTCAAAAACCCTCTTCAGGAGCATGTGCAGCTTTAAAGGTGCTCAAACGTGTCACTACATCAATGCATAAATGTAAATTTGATTGTTTTGGGATTTCCTTGTAAGCAACTCTTTATTTTCTACAAGAATGTTCACTTTTAATTATCCATGCTTTACTTCATTCATTTGAAAATAAATACAGTACCAGTCAAAAGTTGGGACAAACCTACTCATTCTTTACTATTAATCTAAAATCAAACTGAAGTATGGGAATCATGTAGTGACCAAAAACTGTTGTGTTGTCTAGATTCCAGCTCTGCACACTATGTTCACTTTTTATTCTTCACTCTGAATTCAAACAATACTGAGGGAGATCTCATATGTGCTGGACTCCTGGTAGCTGCTTTTCTTTCACTATCCTTTCTAACTCAACATTTCATTTTATTTTTAACAAAAAAAGTTTTAGGTTTGTAAAGAGATTCATAGCTAGGCACGATTTATTGTTGTCTATAAAACTAATTTCAAGCAGTTAAGCAGAAGCCTTTAGATCAAAAGGTTTTTAAGATCATGAAAACATTTCTGTCAAGTGTGTCCAAATCTACAACACTGACATTCTCACTTAAAAACAGATTGTTCTGTAAAAAATGTTCTGTAATAAGCATATGTAATATTGCAATGGTTTGGATCTGTGCACAAGAAATCGATTATTGTTATAAATAATTATGAACTTACAATGGGAGTAGTAAAACTGGCACATAAAATTGATAACATCTGATTGATATTGTAGTAAATTTGAAGCAAACAACACTGGTTCCATGTCCAAGTTTCCCTCTCCACACAGTCAAACATACAACAAACAATTGGCTTTTCTGATGGAACAACATTTTTCTCTATACATCTCATACAAAAATAAAAAAATGTCATTGTTCCAATCTCTCTCTTTTTTTCCTTCTTTGACTCCATATTGCACAGAGGTAGTGGCTATTAAGGTAAAGGGGAGGTGACCTAAAAATTGAGACGGCATCTTCTTGTTAAAAAAAAAAGTATCTTTTGTTGTTGTGATGTTTTGTTGTGACCAGAGGAATTGTAAAAGAACAAACTATAATACTGCAATCACATACAAAAGTAGTCCTTCATTTTGTACATTTTATACAGTGTTAACACTTAATCATTGATTTTCTTTCTGTTTTTTTCTTCTTTTTCTCAAAAAGGCAAATGGTATTTTCCATGTAAGGACCAAACTGATGGACAGTCTAAGCCAGGGGGTCCACCAGGGGCTCCTCGTCGCCCCGTGATAGCAGCTCCTTCTT
Organism: Schizothorax lantsangensis; assembly: GCA_027422415.1. Classification (NCBI taxonomy): domain Eukaryota; kingdom Metazoa; phylum Chordata; class Actinopteri; order Cypriniformes; family Cyprinidae; genus Schizothorax; species Schizothorax lantsangensis. The sequence goes on along the minus strand of CM049847.1, from coordinate 3,730,883 downwards.
CTCATCTGTACTGGCCAGGGAATTGCGGCTGTTGTGAGCTCCCATGTACAGAGTAGCATACACAGGATTCGTGAAGTTGGTCGGCTACAAAAGAAAAAGTTGGAAATATATGGGATCATATCAGATTCTTTAGCTGAAAGACCACAGCTGTGCTCACCAAACATAGTCAGCATTGTGAGGCATCGTATCCACACTCCTGACAGAAAGACTGTTCCAAATAATATGCTGCCTTCAAAGACACCTTGTGCCCTCTAGATCAGTGGTCCTCACTATTTTTTTCATGGGAGCCGCACTGATAGGGCAAAGTCAATCGGAGAGCCACTTTTACCGCGAAGTATCAGAAGTTACATCCAGTCATAAATAGCATGTCTTTTTATCAATCTGTCATCCCTGATATGCAATGTAATGCAATACAAAAGGGGCTATCATTCTTTATCATTTACCAGTCAAATTTGTAACTTGGACAAGATGATTTAAAAAAAAAAAAACAGGTTTACCATAATGCTGGGAAGACCTCAAGTTATTATTTTTTCAATACTAGCCCATCATGTATATTATTATCTAACCATTCGGCGTTAAGAGCTGTTAAGATTAAAACTGGCAACTCCGCAGTGAGTCAGTGTCATGGACGTAGGACAGAGCAAATGTAAATATCTCTTTTACATTTCCTGTAGCTCAAATAGTAGAGCATGGCGCTAGCAACACCAAGATCATGGGTTCGATTCCCAGGGAAAGCAAGAGCTGATAAAAAATGTAAAACTGTAACTTGAATGCAATGTAAGTCGCTTTGGATAAAAGCGTCTGCTAAATGCATAAATATAAATGTAATCTCTAGTCTATATTTCCATCTAGTATATATTTTTTTAAATATAAATTATTTGTAATAGAGCAGACCCTGTCTGACCGTGTCTACACCAGACCAGACAGTTGTCATGCCGCGCCCGCTGCGCTAAAAGTCTGTCTACACTTGACGCGAAAACGCGACAGTTACAAATCATTTGAACTTATTGCCAGTACAGTTCTTCATAAATGGAACGAGGCATCAGTTTACTGATGGGGATCGTGTCGCATCGTGCCGCATCCACTGTAGACAACATGGGTTCCAGAGTATGTGAGTGGAGTGGAGCGCCAACAATTTCCTCTCCGCGCTCCGAGCATTTAATAATCACTCTGCTCCAGCTCCGCTCCGGGTTCACCATTTCCGCGTCTAAAGTATTTCAGTATGTTTGAAATATCACAGTTCTGTTCATAACATATATTAAAAGAAGAGATGGTAATACAATAAAATAAATAAAATAACAGGAGAGTTTCAAAGTGGCTTATTGGAAGTGTGCAAACTTTTTTTCCTACCACATGACAAGCTAAAATCAACATTAAAAGGTATAATTGCTGCTTTTTGCAGTGCCAATTTTGTTTCTGATGAAAAGATCAGTACGTTTTCGTCAGTTATTTTACTATTATCGCTTCATTTCTTAGATTTCTGCTCATCCAAAATCAGACACAGGTGAAGGAGCACTAAGATTACATTTGTTTGAATGCATTATTGAGAGAGCGATTGCTTGTGAATAAGTGTTGTAACTTTTTAAATCATGCTTTCACCTGGAAATATTCAGTAGCCATCAGAAGGAACAAAGTTACAAATTCCTTGAGAACTAGCTATAACATCAGCTCATGTCATCATAGCCTTCACATTCTTTTTATTTGAGTGATCCATCTCTATCAAGCAAGCTAAATATGTTTAACATGTGAATTCTTGCTAAATATGCAGTTATATTACGGGCCGTTGGCATGAATTGAAGCCTACTCGTGATGGAGCGGTGGTGGAGCGCTCTTGGAGCGAGTGAAAACCACGTCGCTCCGACTTTTAAAAAATACGCTCCTCCCTCCATTCAAAATTACACCGCTCCGCTCACGTACTCTGATGGGTTCTATTGTCTTTTGTCGGATCGCGCAACTTGCGTCCAGTTTAGACATGGTGTGAGTTTTTTAATGGGTTATGTTCAACACTTTCATGTTATAGCTCTGCTTGTTTTTAATGGTTTTATGAAATATCTGTATTGACTGCATGATCATATCATCATATTATTTACTGCCATGCGATCCACAAAGTAAAGCTTGGCGAGCCGCATGAGGCTCGCGAGCCGCGCAATGAGTAACACTGCTCTAGATGGTGGCAACTCTGAGGAAAGTGGCTGTCTATGTAGGCAGTAGTGCTCTTTTGTCTTTTCATGATGGTAATTATGCGATTCAAAGTATTGCTACAATAATAAAATGTAATTTTCAAATGTCACTGTATTCCTAAGTGGTCCGTGTAATGTTTTGTAATGCAAATAGTCAATTACTGCCATTAAATGACCCAAATACACTACCGTTCAAAAGTTTGGGGTCTTAATTTCTTTAAAATAAATAAAAAATAAATAAATAAATTAAAAAAAAGACACAAAAATCTCTAGAGAGAAAGATAATTGGGATTTCAACTTCCAGAACCCAATCATTACAATAACTGTGGCTGTAAGAAAATCTAATTTTAGGAAATGGATGAATGGAATTTTAAGTCTTTTGTTTGCTCTTCTAGACTTGTTTTAGAGTAGTGAAATAAAGCATGGACATCTTTCAGAATATATGCAGTTTGCTGTCATCTTACCTTGTCAGGATCCAGTGTGAAGTCAGCATCCAACAATTCTCCAACATCGTCATCTTGCTCTCCTTCATAAATTTTATAGGCTGGGTTTCCAATCTCAACATTCATAGCACCATTTGTCATTCTCTGATGCTGAAAGCCTTTGGCTCTGCAGATACACAATACATAGTTTTTATTCACAGGAAATGAGGTTGAGGTCAGTATTACACCGTACAAAGCAGCAGAGGGAGAAATACAGCCACAACACAGAGGGATGCCACTAACAGTCACTGGAACAACCTAAAATGAAGCAGCACCATCATAAACCCAGCATTTACCAAAATACATAGTATATGTGTATAATCTTTTTGCCTGTAACCACAATTTTAAGTCAACCAACTTGATAAATGATTAGAAAATTCTTATCCTTTATTAAGGTACAAGTACAAAAGTATGTGTATAAACAAGGTTGGGCTGTATGACTAGAAGACTTTAGTTCATCTTCAAAACACAAATGAAAATATATTTTAATGAAACTTGAGACATTTATGTACCTCCTTTGAATGTTCATTTCACCAAAACTTCAAAAACAGTTCATAAGACACTGTAAAAGTTTGAGCTTTCATTTACCATATTTGATGTGCTAAATAAATGCAGTATGTGTGTTGATCAATGTTTATGTAAATAAAAATCTAATTTAAATCTGTTTATCATGTAAAGTGATTGTATCTCTTAGGAAGAGACACCACTCGATTCATATGGATTACTTGTACAATCTCTATATAAACCTTTGGAAGCTTGAAGGTTTGATTGTGTGGACTTTCATTGGAGGGACAGAAATCTCACAGGTTTCAGTAAAAATATCTTCATTTTTGTTTCAACTATGAATAAAAGTCTTCAGGGATTAAGGCTGAGTAAATGATTTTAGGTGAACTAACCCTGTAATATACATTAGTTCAATTCAATTCAACTGATGTGTGGTCACAGACGTCTATTTATTAATGTATTTAACTACAGCTTTACATGTGGTTTGTTCAGTAAAAAAAAGTAAATTATATATATTTTTTAAAGTCTTTGAAACTAATGTGTTATGCAAATGTCAAGTCCAGTTTTATACAAAGCAGCTTTATAGTAATAAACAGGACGAACAGTGTCAGTGTCACAAATTTCTTCAACTGACAATCAGAAATATCAATTTTAGTTTAGTTATTTATTTCAATAGTCAAGTCCAGCTAAATCTAAGCTAAGTCCAGCTAAATGCATTTTATTAAATATTAACTGAAACGCATTGAAGTGAAACTGTTTTTGCAGGGATGGCTCATTTGTTATGAATAATCAGATCTTTTAATTCACATCTATCAAGTTCCCAATAAAACAAGATTTTAATCAAATGAGAAGTACTTTTCATTTGTGAGTAATAAATTCACTACATTATACAATAAGGGATTACCACACTGTTTAATAACTAAGGTTATTTAAATTAAATCTTAAAAGAAATAAATAATTATAAACCATGTTTTATTTTCCCTTGCATTTCAAGCAAAAACAATTATATCATGATACAGAATTCAGGTCTTACTGCCCTCCCTAGTAAAAATAAATAAAATATGCAAATTAAAAGCTGATAAGACTAACACTTTCATTTAAGGATTAGTTCACTTCCAGAATAAAAAAAATCCTGATAATTTACTCACCCCCATGTCATACAAGATGTTTGTCTTTCTTTCTTCAGTCAAAAAGAAATTAAGTTTTTTTAAGAAAACCTTCCAGGACTTTTCTCCATACAGTGGACTTCAATGGGGATTTTTTTCAATGTGATGTTTATTTTTTAGAAAATGACCGATGGTTTCGCTTGATAAGACCCTTATTCCTCGGCAGGGATCATGTAGAGCCCTTTAAAGCTGCACTGAAACTGCAATTTGGACCTTCAACCCATTGATCCCCATTGAAGCCCATATGGAGAAAAAATCTGGAATGTTTTCCTCAAAAACCTTAATTTCTTTTCAACTGAAGAAAGAAAGACATGAACATCTTGGATGACATGGGGGTGAGTAAATTATCAGGAAATTTTTATTCTGGAAGTGAACGAATCCTTTAAGTGAAGGCCATCAAATGGCCACATTATCTTGATAAACGCTGGGTTTTGAACATGGCACATGTTCAACAGATACAGTCCTGCTGAGAACCGATCGTAGATAAACATACGGTATTACAGAGGGACCGGTATGGCTCTGTTGAAAACAATACGACAGGTTCTCACAGTCTAACACAATTGGATCTATTTCTTTGTTCTCTGTAACAGATTACCACCTTCTCATCAGAACAAGGCACAAACCACTTGTAGGGTTTAGTCAGGTGGTTTGACAGAGGTATGACAGAAAGAGATCAGGTGAGACCATGAAGACAACAAGAACACTTGGACCACAATTCTCCAAACCAGCGAGAAAGATGGACAGAATGGGAGAGAGACAAAATAAAGACATAATGGACAAAGACCGTTACCGCGGTCGTTTGGAGCGGGATTTGCCAAGCCTACGGAAAAGAGCAGATGCGGTTTACCAAGAAAGAAGGAGAGAAAAGAGGTGTTTTGGGATGGGAAGTTGCTTATATTTCAAATTCTGAACAGTACAACACTTTAGAGAGAAGTACAGAAGTACAATTTTATATAAATACTCACCCTCTCATTCTTTTTCTGTACCATAATACTGCTCCTCCAATCAGCAACACCAGCAGTATCAGTAAAACCAATGGAATAACTATTGAAGCTGTTCCTAACAGAAACAGATGTTATTATAACAAGTATTATAAAGACTTTGGGGAATATAGCTGTAGAATTAAAAAATGGACTTACGGCCACTGGATTCAGCATTTACATTGGGAGCAGGATTCTCACAGCGATGACCCTCCCATTCCAGAGGACATCTACATGAAGACACAGAGGAATTGGAGGATGAAATGGCAGGCTAAAATGTGGTCTCCACACCAAGCTTTTTAACCCACCTGCAGGCATCAACTATGTGAGTTATGCCTGGTGAGCTGGAAAAGAATAAGGGCCTTATCATCGACCCTTGTGGTACCCCAGTGGCAAAGGTGCATATGGTAAGCAATAAGAACCTGTCCAGTTTACAAGATGATACATGTTGTACAGGTAGCATAAGAACCACTAAAACGCTAACAGAGGATGCCAGTCTCTGCTGATCTAGAAGTGATTGATAGTGTCAGACAGTCTGATGCATAGAAATAGCATACAGTATGTTGCAGAGTTTTGCTACAACATTCTAGCCAATGATTTGCTACACAAACTTGATTGAAGAATGGAAAGCAGCATCAACAAAATGACTAGTTTTTTACTAGGACAAGCAGCACAGCTTTAGTCACGATTGGAAGAAATTAGGTTTCATAATTCATAAGTCTGGAAATTGGTTTTCTTGTTGGAGTATTGGGATTATGCATGCTATCTTCATCTGAAGGAACCGTGTAGATTGAAAATCATTTGGTGGTGAGTGGTAGAGCATATGATTGCGTGTTCAAGTTGTACTATTGAATATGTTTAGGTTATATGACTTGCAGTAAGTAAAATAAAGCTGAAAAAATAAAATATAAATAGTATACGAAAACTTAAACTTGAAAAAGTAAACTGAAAAAATGTAAAGTTTAACTTACTAAAATTAATAAAACTAAAACTGAAATAAAAATAAAGGCAAACTAGTTAAAAAATAATTAATAATTACTGTAATAATAATATATAAATATTACTAAAATAACACTGCTTACTTGCACTGTGGGAGGTTTGTGGCACTAAGAGAGCACTGCCCGTTAGCACAGTATCCTTCACATGTATAACAGCTTGGCTGGATTCTGCCACTTGTACACCTATAACACATAGTGAAAATATGTACATCAGTAATTTAAAAAACACAATACAAACAAACAAACAAACAAACAAGAAAACAAAAAAAGTATTATGAGTCAGTGGCGACAGCCTTGTGGGCAGCACGCCGACATACAGTGCTGTTGCGCTACAGGCGTCCCAAGTTTGAATCCCGGCTCAAGGACCTTTCCCGATCCCGCCCCCCTCTTTCTCTCCCATGTCGCTTCCTGTCAACTCTGATCTGTCCTATCATAATAACGTGAACCCCCCCCCCAAAAAAAAAAAAAAATTATGAACAGTAAAGTTGGCAACCATCAAGGTGCGTTTCAGGAGAGAACATCAGTGTTGCAGTGCAAAAAACAGGTGTTGTTTTTAACCACTGTGAAATGCCATTGTCTCAATATGTCAGGAGAAGGTTTGAGTGGTAACTCAGTTTTCCAAGCATCAAATCGATATCAACAATAGATACAACTGAATAGCAAAGCCTCGTTGCAGATGCTGCGAGCGAAAAGATGTAGAACCCTTTTGGGCGTGTGCAGTGTATTATATAGGGAATGAATGTGGCTAATTGTATTTAATTAGTCGCTTAGTTGCGGAAAAAAAAAATCCACATTGGCGAAGTCACGTAGTCCTTGACTGACAGATCGTTAACGGCTGGTCTATGTGGTAATACAGTACTCGGGCAGTCAGGATGCGCTTTCTGTCATCTCGGTCTGTGAACTTGAGCGCGAAACTCCGAAACTCTGTGTATGCTTGCCTTAGAGACATGAAAAACATATCTATACAGAGTGAAATGTCTACTTTCAAATTAACCAATTCAAATGGAAAACAATATTCTCAGACTATGTAATCCGTATGAAACATGCATACAGGCGCATCCACTACTGTGGAGATGAGCACTAGTTTATCATTAAAGCACTAGTTTATCAAGAAATTATCAATGTTAATGCAGCCTCCTTACTAAAAATGGAGGAACTCCATTGACCACCCCCCACTGACCATCGACAGCTCGACTGTGGAGAGAGTCAGCAGCACTAAATTCCTGGGGGTGCACATCACGGAGGATCTCACCTGGACCACCAACACCATGTCACTCTCCAAGAAGGCACAACAGCGCCTACACTTTCTCCGCCAGCTGAAAAGAGCAAGTCTCCCACCACCCATCCTCACCACATTCTACAGGGGCACCATTGAGAGTGTGCTGACCAGCTGCATCACTGTCTGGTACGGGAACTGCAGTGCTGCTGACCGCAAGACCCTCCAGCGGACAGTGAACACGGCTGCAAAGATCATCGGTGCCCCTCTCCCATCCATCCTGGACATTTTCCTTGCACGATGCTCCAGCAAAACCAACAGCATGGTGAAGGACCCCACCCACCCCTCCCACAGTCTCTTCCAGCTCCTACCATCAGGAAGACCCCACTCCGCCAGACTGCTCAACAGCATCAGAGCCCACTCCGCCAGACTGCTCAACAGCTTTTTCCCCCAGGCTGTGAGAGCCCTGAACTCAAATCACCCCGCCCTCCTCTGAAACCCCATGCAAACCCCTGCCTCCTGAAACATGGACCCCCCCCCCCCCCTCCAAACACCCCCCAACCTTACCACACCAAAGAAAAAGCTGTGTGAACTTTTTTGCGCAATTCAAGTGTGCTACACACAGGTGAGTGGGCCTGTACAAACCACCTGTAGTAACACACTCTCCTCTATGCGCACTAGACACTTTTCACACACTGCTGTGTGTACACAATCCCACAAAAGACTCAGCAATATACTGTATGTATGTTTACATGCTCATGCACTACAAATCATCTTGTACTGTTCCCCAGCCAGCTGCTTGACTCACAATGTTTCTCTCTGCACATGTACAGTATTTATGAAGCATTCGCATAGTTTGTATTTTTTATCTTTTATCTTTAGTTGCATAGGGTAAACATTTATATATAGTATACTTAGTCAAAATCTGTCAGTAGGTTAGTTGTGTATAGGTTTATAGTGTTTTACTTCATTGTTGTATGTCTGTATTTATGTAGCACCGGGGACCTGTGAGGCACGACATTTCGTTCCACTGTATGTCCCCACATGTAGCAGAATGACAATAAAGCTTAACTTGACTTGAACTTGAACTGTTTTTCCCTGACACATTCATATAAATATTACTTCTGCCGGTGTGCTGTGGCAAGCTTTAAGCACGCTTGAGCGTTTATTAGGATAAGTAGGCAGTTACAGGCTCATATTTATGATTTAAATGGTTTATTAATAAACGTGCGATTAGTCGACTAATGCTTCAAATGAACAACTACGAGTCGACCAGAAACATCTTTAGTAGAGGGCAGTCCTACATTTTTGCACTTCTAGACCTATCATCCTGAGTCAATATATATATATATTTTTTTTTTTTGTGAGTGTGTTTTTTGATAAATGCCTGGAATAAGGTCTGTGTCAAGATATTTTCAGAATTTTATGCTATGTAATACCTCACTCGTATTTGAAACTTTACATGTCTTGAAAAACACGGTTGTTAACAAATGTCTAAACAGGACTACAGAGGATGTCGGGGACATGAAAACCCATGTACTCACTAGTCAGTTTCACAGCCTTGTTGTGTTTACATTCACACTCTTGCAAACTATCCCAAACTTTCAGGGAAAGTGTTTTTTAAATACTGAAAGAGTTGCCTAAAGCTTATTGATGGTAATGTTGAAGTCATGTGACTGTGGTGTGGTTCGTTTAAATTACTTCTGGCAATTGCATTTAGCCTTCAAAATTAAAACAATTTGTGTTCATTTGTAAAGATTATAATGATGAATAAAACATGTAAGAATCATTTGACCAAATGTTATATAGCCATTAAGGCGTGATTATATAGGGCTTCAAGATTGGCCACACAATAGCCATTTCCCATAGCAAGATGTTGAACGAGCCAATTGAAAGAGAATCGAGATTAAGAAAGTAAATAGATCAACTTTAATTCTATGTAGCCCTAACATTTGTATATGTGTACTTGAGCATGAGATTGTGTACCTGCATGTAACGTCTCCATGCGGCTGGTAGATGTTGGTGGGAATACACTTTCCATCACGGCAATAGTGACACTTGTCCACATCACAGTTGTTGCCGATGAAGCGTGGAGGGCAGCGGCATTGTCTCGACCCATCATTTGACTGCATACACGTCCCTCCATGATCACAGAATCCATCACATGTCCCTGTTAGAAGCAGATGACACTGATTAACATCCCATTTCATCTCGGTTAGTTTCTTCATCATGGCTTGAAGATCACCTTTAGACCCTGTTCACACCTCATATTCTAATGCATCCTGGCACACGATGAAGGGCCCTATTCACCTTTTTAATTATCCAATGTGTGGGTCTAAAATGAAACACTTGTCCAGTGGAAATGACTGAAATGGAAAGACTTAAACAATTACTCATTTTTTTCTGTAGTACTTACGATATTGGCACTGGTCTCCCAGGAAGTCTGCAGGGCAGCTGCAGGTGGGCTGATTACCACGATTAACTGTGCAGTTTCCTCCATTCTTACAGTAGTTCTCGCATGTGCGCTGGTTACAGTTGGGTCCTGTGAAGCCTGCCAGACAACGGCAAGTCGGAGCTCCTGAAAACATTATAAGACAAGTTATTTTTGTTTTATTATTGTTATTATAACATAATAATCCTTTTGCACGTCAACATCATCTTTAGCCACCATTACTACAAACATGGAAGTTGAGAGATTGGAGAGTCAGGTGAGACCAGAAGCAGGTGAGCAATGTCTCCCAGGATTCCCTGATATGTTGTACAGCAGTGTAATGTAAGATTAGACACATGATAAGATATTTAAAGCCCATATGGTGTGTTCCCTTTCGAATGGGAACTCCACGCTGCATCCCCTAGAGGGCGCTTTTGGGGAATGTCTTCAGGTGAGTATAAAAGTACACCTGTAAAAAACGTCATCCACTTCTTGTCTGAAAGGAGACGTGCAGGAATTCCTGAAGCATGGAAAAGAGACGCAGCATCTCGTTCCCCTTCTCAGGGAACCATGGTTACATGCGTAACCTGAGACGTTCCCTTTCGAATGGGAACTCCACGCTGCGTCCCCTAGAGGGCGCTTTTGGGGAACGGAATACCCACGCCGCCATGCTGAAGGGATGAGTGCCTAAATGGCTGAACCAAGTCAAAGACCCAGAGGAGTCCTCATCCCTGCACCAGCAACGCCATAGACCGGAGCTTCTAAAGAACAGAGGCCTCCACAGGAAGCCTGGCCACATTCTTATTGAGGCCAGCAATGAAGACAGCTCACAGAGAGCCTGAATGGCCTGCGAAGCTCTAGAGAGTGGAGGCCTAAATAAAACACCTCTCAAAGAGAGGCGACCTAGCAACACTCCATGCTACCTAGCCAAAATCAAGCCGAGCTCTGGGAGCGGAGGCCTCAGCATGAAAACTTTCTAACATGAAAGGAGGCCTAACTACACCCCACACTCAGGATGTCTAGTAAGGAGGCTCACAGAGAGCCTACAACTCACAGATGCTGCCCAAGCTGAGCCCTTGGCAAGCAGAGGCCTCAAATCAAAACTATCTACAGCGAGAGGAGGCCTGACGACACTCACAGTAGATGGCTGAGCTCTACGAGCAGAGGCTTCTACATGGCAACTCTCTGAAACGAAAGGATGCCTAACTACACTCCATGTTCAGGATGTATAGTAAGGAGGCCCACAGAGAGCCAACAAATTCACAGAGGCTATCTGGCAAGTGGAGGCCTCAATGAAATCTCTCTATAGCAAGAGGAGGCCTGACAACACTCGCAGAAGATGTTTCTCAAGCTCTAGGAGCGTAGGCCTCAGCATGACGACTGAGAGGCGCAACTACAGCCCATGCTCAGGACATCTTGTATGGAGGCTCACAGAGAGCCTACAACTCACAGATGCTGTCCTGGCAGAGCTCTGGCGAACGGAGGCCTCAATTAAATAATTCTCTATAGCAAGAGGAGGCTAGATGACGGTCGCAAAAGATGGCTGAGCTCAGGAGCGGAGGCCTCAGCATGAAAAACGCTCTAAAACGAGAGGAGGCCTAACTACACGCTTGGGATGTCTTGTAAGGAGGCTCACAGAGAACCTACAACTCACAGACACTGTCCTATGCAGTGCTCTAAGCAAGCGCTGGCCTCAACTAAACTAATTTTCTATAGCAAGAGGAGGCCTAACAAAGCTCGTAGTAAATGCGACCGTACTCAGGACATCATGTAAGGAGGCTCACAGAGAGTCTACAACAAGTGGAGGCCTCAAATAAAATAACTCTCTAAAACGAGAGGAGGCTAAACTACACTCCATGCTCGGGACATTGTGTCAGGAGGCTTACCTAGAGCCTAAAGCTCACACACGCCATCTTAGTGGGTCTCTGGCGCTCAGAGACCTCAATAGCGAGAGGAGGCCTGACGACGCATGCAGTAAATGGCAAGGCTCTAGGAGCAGAGGCCTCAGCATGACGACTCTCTAAATCGAGAGGAGGCCGAACCATACTCCACACTCAGGACGTCTTGTAAGAAGGCTCAAGAGAGTCTACAACTCACAGAAGCTGTATGGCGAGCGGAGGCCTCAAAGAAAAACCCTCTATAGCGAGAGGAGACCTGACGATGCTCGCAGTAGATGATATTTTCCCAAGCTCCAGGAGCGGAGGCCTCAGCATGATGACTCTCTAAAATGAGAGGAGGCCTAACTACACTCCACGCTCAAGACATCTTGTAAGGAGGCTCACAGAGAGCCCACGACTCACAGATGCTGTATTAGTGGAGCCCTAGGCGAATGGAGGCCTCAAAGAAAATAAAGCAGATGTTAATTAGCCTCTGGGATCCTAGAGCGCTCAGAGTGATTACTCTGGATCACTTCCCTGAGATCTTTCCTTCTCCCTCTAGCTTCGCGCCTCCTCCGTGCTCTACCCCTTGAAGGAGGGGGAGCACGAGAAGCGGTGCTAGCCTTCTGGTCTTGCCTCCGGTCCTCAGACTGGGACGAGCCAGCCCCCTTCGTGGCTTGAGGCTTGGACCTGGACCGGCGTGGCATAAAGGTTTTAAAAGCAGCGAAGCGTGCCTTCGCCTCCAGAAACTTCCCAATCACCGTCTCAACGGATGTACCGAAAAGCTCGGAAGGTGAAACCGATGCATCGAGGAGAACGTTTTTCTCTTTTTCCCTGAAATACTCCAGGTTTAGCCACAAATGTCTCTCCGTAGCCACCATCGCCACCATAGAACGACCGATAGTGGCGGCTGTTTGCTTAGTGGCACGAAGATCCAAATCTGTGGTACGGCGCAGCTCCTCCACCGCATCCGGGGGGAGTCCCCGGCCCTGGTCCAGGTCCTTCAGCAAGTCAGCCTGGTAGGCTTGCAACACGGCCATTGCGTGCAATGCCACCCCAGCCTGACCCTCTGCCGCATATGCTCTGCCGTTCAGCCGTGATGTAATACGCAATGGCTTAGTCGGCAAAGACGGCGTCTTCAATGCGGATACCTCACCAACCTAGAGATAGCTAGCCAGTGTCTATCTTCAATCGAAGGCATCGACGCATATCCATATTCCTGCATTCCCTCCACATCAGCATAGTTTGCTTGTGAATAATGAATGCGAGCAGAATATGGCTTTCCCCAGGCTCTCCGCACCTCAGTGTGAAGATCTGGCAGAAAGGGAAGACTCGTACAAGCTGGGCGGTTATGTCCCGACAAAAAGCGTTCATCGAGGCGACCACGAGGGGGCTCGCGCTTCCACGGCAGATCTAATTTTTCCGTGGCGTGAGACATAACATCCAACAGCTCATCATATGCGGGGCAGGCGGGCTGTGAGTGCTCAGAGACATCGTCGATCTCAACAGCCTCTTCCTGCTCATCTTGGCTTGAGGCGAGGAGCGTGCTCACTGCCGGATCGGATGACGTGAGAGACAGCACATCATCATCCCGCAGCTCGCTCTTGCCCGCCGCCGACGAGAAATGAGAAATACTCATACCTTTCTCGAACTTGTCAGCAAGCTCCACCTGCGAACCCCACGATTGCAGTCTCCTACTCGCCTCGGCTGCAGCAGGTCCTGAACCACGGGGTAGAGATGGCTGTCCCGATTCCCTCGAGAAAAGGGACAGACGAGAGCGAAGCTTCCTCAAAGAGAAGCGGTCACAATGCATGCAAACAGCCCCCTCAAGGACTGAGCGTGCATGCTCCTCACCCATGCGCATAACGCACATAACATGCATGTCATCAGGTGTCAAGAAACGCTGACACGGATGAACACACTTCCCAAAGTTCGCAGTGCTAGTGCTTGCCATATCTGCCTGATTAGATCACACACTCAAACAAGCAGACTCCTTGAAGTCAAGAAAGAGGATGACGTTTTTTATAGGTGCCCTTTTATACTCTCGGGCGCACCTGTCGTGACGTCATGGGCTGCCGCCTGCCAATGTCAAGTTCATTGTCGTGTTTAGACTCATACTTCAGACACCGGTCATGCTGAAGACATTCCACAAAAGCACCCTCTAGGGCAGAGGCCTTCAACCCTGTTCCTGGGGACCCACTATCCTGAAGAGTTTAGCTACAACCCTAATCAAACACACCTGAAGCGGCCAATCAAGCTCCTCAAGACTGGCTTGAAAATTACAGGCAGGTGTGCTGAAGCCGGTTGGAAATAAACTTTCCAGGAGAGTGGGTCCCCAGGAGCAGGGTTGAAGACCTCTGCTCTAGGGGACGCAGCATCTCATTCCCCTTCTCAGGGAACCATGGTTACATGCGTAACCTGAGATGTTTTTGTGGTACTGTACCTGTGGGTGATGCGGTACACGTTCCTCCGTTCTGGCAGTACTCTCTGCACTGGTTTAGCTCACATCTCTCTCCTCCATAGTTGGGCTGACAGCGACATTTGGGTTGTTTTCTGGCATTCAGGACACAAGTTCCACCATTTAGACACAGCAGATTACAGGTGCCACTCGGAGCTGAGGGAAGACAAAGAGACAGATAAAAAAAGCTTGTTTTATAAGAGGTCAACCCAAGTGAACAATCCATTTTATTTCCATAATGTGACATTTCAGAGTAAAACTTGATATTCAACCAGAATAAAATGTAGAATGGAACTTAATTTGATAGCTATTGTTTGATGGTTAAAAGTGGGTGCTACCAGCCAAACCGAAATTATGCCAAACCAATTAGTTAGTTGGTACCTAAAACAATACCTAAAAGCTATTTTGCCACTGGATAACATTATCCAATAACCCATGCAGCCTAAGTGACCTCAGTGGAAAAGTCATCTCTACCCCAACATTTTCTTTCTTTGGGATAACATGCACAAATTAATCGTTAATAATACGACCAAGAATAAAGAAATTTTAATCAATCTGGAGAGGTTTAATTACATGCTGACTTTCATGAAATAATTTCTTTGATGAACGCATGAAGTTGGTGGACATCAGTGAATTGACATTGCTGAGCTCTACTGTTTGAGCTACAGGAACACTATTGTCTTTGTCCATGCTCCAAGCCCAAATTCACTCCTATAGAGGCTTTCATCGGGTGCATGTGCCTGGCCTGAAGATAACTTCCGGTCTGTGTTTGTTTATCGGTCTGGCTAGTGACGCCGACTACAGACGCAGTTAAGGTGATGAGTAGACTGATGTTGCAGAGTAGCTAGCTACCATTAGCGACACTACTAACGTATCTACATTTTTCAGTAGCGTGACAGTAGCTCAGCTACTTTAAAAACAGTGTAGATTTTCCAGTAGCTAACTACTTTTTCCAGCAAGTAGCAGTGTAGCTCACGACCAAAAGCTACATTCCTGACCAAAGTCCCTTTAGTCTTTGGTTCTAAAGAGTCACGAGCCTGTAATGCAGCATAGTGTCTTCTTCTAACTAGATCACAAACTAAATTTGTTCATTACCCCCATCTGCTGTGATCTGTGATCCATCTGTGCTTATCATTTGGCGAAGGATGGTTGTGGCGGGATTCCACGCAAAGCGCAGTGTTCACACGCGCAGCTGATGACTGACGTCTCAAAGCGGGTCCATTCAGTCAGTAAATACCGCATGTGCTGTGAGTTTAACCAGCTTATTTTATGACTCTTCCGATCCAGTTTAAGTTGCATACATTTTGATCTTGCTTTGATGTTACGTTTGTAGCAATTTGCACTTTGACAGTCAGTTTGAGATAATATAACTATATAACAATATTTTATTATTGTGTGTATCGGGTAGTAGAGCTGCACGATTCTGGATAAATTGAGAATCACGATTTTTTTTCTCAAATAGAGATCACGATTCTCCCACGATTCTGAACTAAACAAAATAATGTGTGACAAAATATTAATTGCTGCAGTCTATTTAAAAGTGTTTAATTTAAATGAATTATTAAACATTTTAATATATAATACAGTATGGCCAGGTTTCACAGACGGGGCTTAGACTAAGCCAGGATTAGATCATAGTTCAATTAAGACATTTAAGCAATTTTTATAAACATGCTTAGAAAAAAACATTACTGGTGTGCATCTTGAGACAAAACAAAGGCACTGATATATTTTAAGATCAGTCAATGAGAGTTTCTTTCAGTTGAAACAGCTCAGATTTACATTTTTGTCTAGGACTAGGCTTAAGCCTTGTCTGTGAAACCTGGGGTATATGTATTTAAAATATAGTGTATTTAATACACCAACTTTTAGAATTAAAATGATGAAAAATTGGTTTGTATTAATGATTCAATTACTCACTCATACCTCACTTGTTTCATTAATGGATGAATCGGTGTTTTTGAACGAATCTCGAATGAATGATTCAATAAATACATTTTTTAACAGTCACTTGTCGCCACCTAGTGGCGAAATGATGAAATCGACACAAACGTTATTTGAAGCGCCAGTTGCTTTCAAAAGATGAGTGGCTCTATTTTGATCGCTACCATAGACATCAATGTTTGTAGCCGAACTATAAACTTTTATCCCAGTATTTCTATGAATGACTGTAAGACAGAAATAATACTGTGTAGTTGAAAAGACTGTTTGTGAAGCTTTTTCTTACCTAAACATGTTAACTGTCTGCTCTCTGGATCAGCAGCAGCGCGAATGCAGATTTGAATGTTCCGGTATGATTTTTTCAAAGTTTTAATAGACACGGGCGAATCGTTGTCATTCAGAAATTAGATCGTGTGGGTATTTGAATCGAGATTGCGATCTTTTAACGATTAATCGTGCAGCTCTATCGGGTAGTTTACAAAATCAAATAATTGGGACACTTTTGTCATTGAAATGACTTGGAAAAAGTGTCCCAATCAACCTGAATTCACCCTATTCTTTGGGTGATAGCATTTCAATATGTTGCTTTAAACCCAAAATATTTTATTATTTGTTAATAATTCATTAGCAGTTATTCAGTTATTTTTAATGTTAATTGTAAACAATAATAATAATAATAAAATAAATGTAATTAAATAAAAAAATCATTGAAAGTAGTTTCAATGTAGCTAGCTACTTTTTGATAGTAACTTGAAGTGTGCTAGCTACTTTTTCAGAAGGGTAGCTGGAATGTAGCTTAACTACTTTATTTATGAGAAGCTTCTAGCTGGTCAAGCTATAGTTTCAGAGTAGCTTCCCCAACACTGATGGGAACTATGATTATTTTGCAGTTTCGTTGTATTTCCAAACCATTCTATTATTCTTGCACCTTTGACTGCCACTCTGCTCTTATGTGTTCTCACTCCTGTCAATGACTGCACAGCACAGGAACACATTGCGCCAGTCATACTGCACAACAGCCTGTCACTAAGCCATTAGACGTCAGTGTTCATTCAACAAATACCACATGAAACTGCAGCATCTGTTTCCCTTTTTTGAAAGGTCACAGCTGTATACTCACAGACAGGGGACAGCGTTGGGGTGGGAACCTCCACGCAGGTGCCATTGTCCAGTATTCTGCCGTTGGGACACATGCAGACTGGGCCGCTGGGGCTAAGCAGACACAACCACTCACACTTCTTCCTGTCACATGGGTTGGCCACTATGATATAAAACAGCACATGATACATGAATGATCAAACTAACCTTAAATATCATTAAAAGTTCATCAAAACCTTTTGTCTAAATTTCTCACAGCAATTTTTTTCTATTCTTCTATCAATCAAGAGGCAAAAACTACATTGATTATGCTTTGTGACTGAGTTCAAATACAGTTATATGTAAGAATCGGTTGGTTGACAGATTTATTTCCCAGACTTACTCTCTGGCTGTTTGTAAGGGTGGTACAGGACCAAATCTGTGGCATGGTTCATTCCTGTGGTCAGATGCTCCACTGCACTCTTGCCAAACTTGTTGACGCGGAAGACAAAGTTGTTGTGATAGGTCACACCGTATATGAAATCCTCAAAGATGTCGATACTGAAAGGATGGTGCAAATCTGAGAGAGAGAGAAAAACTTTGTCGTTATTTTATATCTCAAGCTTTACAAAAGCTCATTCAAACTTTAGTGATGCATTTACATTAAAAATCTTATAATATAAATATTATAGTTAACTAAAACTAAAACTATACAAAGGTGTTTTCATTACCTGAAACACACAATAACTGAAATAAAATAAAATACAAAACTGTCAAAAAAGTCAAATGTCCAACATTTCATGTGTTGGTTGTTGGTTCATTAAGAAGTAAATACTTCTGCATTAAATAATTAAACGTTTGTGATCACATGTCTTGGCTCTAATGTTTTATTCTGTTTAGGCTTTTCAAATACAAAATGAATAATAATTCAGCTAAAATTGAATTCCTCTGGATTGATCCAGAGCTGTTTGAGGATGCACAAGTGAATCGAATTTCCCCAGGCTTGTTGTCCTATTACAGTCAAACCAAAAATCATTCAGACACCAGATATTATTTTTTATATATTTTTTTACTAGTGGGTGCGAGACACTATAGTACATTTATGTAAGTGAAGATAGCAAAATAAAGTGAACTGTGACATATTATACCCAACAATTCTTCATACAGTGGACTGCCAGTAAAATTGATAAAAATTTGGGACAAAAAATTCTTCAGACACTTTGACCTGACCATGGTTGCTTAAGTATTTTTATAATTGTTAATGTGACCTTTTTACACCACAGACTGAACAAAATTAAGCATTGCTTGGTAATTGGTTGACATAAATTGGTATTATCTAATTATGTACTTAAATTTAACAGCTGAATAATTTTTGGTTAATTGTAATTCATTACATGCCTTGTCATAGTCTTCATAGAGTTCTTGTCATATTTTATTACCATTTTCTAAACTATAGTGAATAAACTGTGATGATGTGAGAAATGTTGAATGTGTGAATACATTTAGTTTTGACCTAAATTGATCAAGCGAGTGACTCAACTGTTTTTAACACTGGAGACAGCTATGACCGGATCTGTTCCGTTCAGTCTGACGCTCCCGATAACAGAGAGTTTGGCATCAGCCCAGTACAGACGCTCATTGAAGTAATCCACAGCTAGACCTGGCAAACAAACCCAACAGAAGTCACGTTACCGGTCTCACAGGTGCTTGAATCTGAGTGTGTGGTGTTTGATTCTCATGATGTCTGACCTGTGGGCCACTGGATGTTTTCATGCACCAGCGTCTCTCTCATGGTGCCGTCCATAGCGGCCGTCTCAATCTTAGGGTGGTTTCCCCAGTCGGCCCAGTACATGGTGCTTCAAGAATCAATGGTTAACATAGTTTTAATACAAAGCCATATACTTATTTCAAGAGTGTTAACCCTAAGTATGAACTGCATAATTGACTTAGCAAGTACCACTAATAAATGTAATGTTGTGCAGCAAAATATAATGAGCTAGTGCTGATGCTAAAGAATGCTGGGGAAGCATCCACTTTCTGTTGATTATCCGCTCACCCTCTCGGTGGGTCCACAACAATGGCGTAGGGTTCATCAATCATGCCCGAGATGAGCGTCTTACGATTCCGTCCGTTCATCTGTGCCACCTCGATCACATCACGACCCGAGTCTGTCCAGTAGATGTTGTTGGCCACCCAGTCCACAGCAATCCCACGAGGCATCTTCAGGCCAGGGATCTATAACAAATCAAAGTTAATTCATTTATTCCTTCTGTTAAATTCTGTTTTGCACAGTGTTGGGGAAAGCTACTTTTAAAAGTAATGCATTACAATATTGTGTTACTCCCTAAAAAAGTAACTAATTACGTTACTTAGTTACTTTTTATGGAAAGTAATATGTTGCGTTACTTTTGCTTTACTTTTTAAATCTGGCCAGGACTTGCTTGTTTGTTTTTAATATAAAAAGTTATATTTTTGGCAAAAATAAAAGCCCTTTCACAACAAAAGTGAAATGAATCAGCCTCAGGCTCAGGCTGAAGGAAAAGTAACATTGGTTAATAAAATGGGAATAAAATACATACAGGATATTTGTTTTATTTAACATGTTTAATTATTGCAGGTTTGCGTCATATTCTGAGTTTGTGTCTCACTGTTTTTATTCATTTTGAGGAATACTGAATCTGTTCTTTGTGCAGGTGAGATTGAGTAAATGCATGTTGATATTTAGTCTAGAACTACAGTAAGATCATGTTCACACAGCGCACACAACACCTCTGCACTTACTCCTGATTTCTCTCAACCTGTGGTCAGGGGAGCTCTCTGTCAATTAATGGGAAAACAAAGTAACTGGCGTTACTTATTTGAAAAAGTAACTAAAAACTAAAAGTAACTAAAAAGTAATGCGTTACTTTACTAGTTACTTGAAAAAAGTAATCTGATTACATAACTCGCGTTACTTGTAATGCGTTACCCCTAACACTGGTTATGCTATTATATTTAGCATGTTTTTGTTGTTAGGGTTTTTTAAGGAGACTTCTGATAACAAATACCGGTTGGAATATCAATCAGCTAACAGACTGTTTTTGGACAGGTAAAGTAACTGAAACCGTAAGTCATAAATGTGCTGTAACGGCACTGAGAAGCACGGACCTCTAGATCAGTGACTCTGGAATCGGTTTGTCTTCGGTTGCGGTTTGAGTTCGGCGAGGCGGGTCCAGCAGAAGGCTGCTCGAAGGATGAGATTCTGCCCGTGTGCCAGTTGGTCCAGAAGATCCGTTTGGATTTGATGTGCAGGTCCATGGCGTCGATTCGTACATTGGCGTCTCCTTGGAAGGCCTGTTCATATATCCAGTTTTGCATTCCAGGATACAAACTGCGAATTTCATTATCATCTGCCACGTACAGAGCCTGTTTGTCACTGCCTAGAATGACAGATAGGGGGCGTCAACAGCACAATGACAGAAAGAAAATGTAATACTTAAATCAAGATAACAGCAATACACCTCAATAAAATACATTTAGAACTTAATCTGCATACATACAATAAACTCTCATATAGTAATATGAAAAATATAGATATATTTTTATTATCGCAAAACGTAAACTATATTATTCCACAACAATATATTTAATGTTGGATATATAGTACATCCAACTTTATCCGCATAGATACAGTATACTCACTTAATAAGAGATATACATATACTATAAACCTTATATAACTTTATGTTGTTGCAAATAATCTATATTATCGTTCAGTTCAAATCTGCTAAATGTGACTATAAGGCAGATATTAAGAAGATATTATGATATTGATATTAAGATATTTTAATCATTAAAATCAAGATTTTCTGAAAAAACTACCTTGAAACAATGTGTATTGTGAAAAGCAATATACAAATAGACTAGACTTGGCTGTAGTTTGAAACGTACTGTCAGCCTTGCAGGTGTCGTTCACTTTGATGAAGTTCTTGTAGCAGCTGCATTTGTGAGAGCCTTTAGTGTTGTTACAGATGTGAGAACAGATCCCAAACTGCTTGCACTCGTTCACATCTGTTGAGAGAGAAAAATGACAACGTGGACAGGCACAAAACATCAGATGTATGAATTTTACAAGCATCTCTGCTGAGTGATTATATGATGGATTCATACTTGTTTGACACTGCTGGTATGGTTTGTTATTAGCACAAGAAATACAGATTCTATTTTTAGTCCTAATTTTATGTGGTTTTAGTTGATACATTTCCATTTTTCTTGTCATTATTGTTTTTTTTTTAACCCAATATTAGTTACTAATATATATATATACACACACACATATTTTAACTTTGATTTAACCATGAGTAAATAGCTGATAAAGCTTCAAAACTTTATATATATATTTTTTTTTTTAGTTTTGTTAGCAGTTTAGTCTCTGGTTCTCAGCATGTGTGTGCTGTACCGGTACCTGTGCAGGTTTGCGGGTGTGTTTTCTGGAAGCCGGGCTTGCAGGAGCAGAATGAGTCGGTTCCGTTCACCACACAGTGACCTTCATCTTCACAAATACTGTGGTTGTTATGGCATTCATTTAGACCTGAATCTGTTCAGAGACACAGAGCAACACAAATAGACACTCAGTGGACCTCAATCTTTTATGTTTGACAAAAAAAGCTGTCAAACAATCGAGTAGACTCACTTTTCTTGTTGCAGTTGATCTCATCAGAGCCATAGTCCTCACAGTCGTTGAAGAAATTGCAGCGTAGGTTAATGCTTATACACTTTCCAGTGCTGCAGGTAAACTCACCCTTTCCACAGACCGCAGGCGCAGGAGTTTCTGACAGGAAACAGGGACAAACTCACTTCAATAGACATTTACTAGCATAACCAATGGCTCATTCTCATTGGTGTCCTCATGACTGCTTATAATTAACAGAAATAAATTAATACATAAATGAGTCCCTCACTTTCTGTTCAACAGTGTTATGCTGTGTCATTTCCACCTGTAGTAATAATACTTTCTGCATCATATCTAAAGGATGTCATCATTAGGTAGGTTTCTTTGACAGTCTTTTTTAATTTAATCGTTTGCACTTATCTTGTCATTCTAGTCAATCTCAATATTTCACCTCAGATTTTCTTGGTATAAAGTTACAGAAAAATATTCACTGTGAATCATGTGGTAGGGTGCAGGACAATTTTTGCACTGATCTTCAACTCAAAACATTCAACCCCAAAAACATGTGATGTACTGTAATGGTTTAAATACACAAAACATGTTTTGAAAGAGAAGCTCCATGGTTTATTGATATATCTTCCAAAATTCAATGTGTAAAGGACAGTGTTACTACCAGATAACTGCGTTATTCAAATAATATGCACAGTATACGAATTCCATACTGAACGCATTGTGATTGAGTTGAAAAGTTGTAACACATTAGGGTTAGTGTTAGTAATGATAAATAACTATTGGCAAGGCTGTAACCACATATTTAGGGGATGGGATCCCCCATTTTCTATGGTGGTAAGAAAATTTCCTAAACGTTTAGCAAAAAAAAAAATATATATAAAAATTACACACACATATATGTATATAGTGCTGTCAAACGATTAATCGCGATTAATCGCATCCAAAATAAAAGTTTTTGTTTATATAATATATGTGCGTGTACTGTGTATATTTATTATGTATATATGCATACACTGACATACAGCATATATTTGGGAAATATTTACATGCATATACATTTATATATTTATATTCTTATATTTTATATTATATATAAATATATTTAATATATAAACATAACATATTTTTCTTAAATATATGCATGTGTTTGTATTTAGATATACATAATAAATATACACAGCACACACACATATATCATGTAAACAAAAACTTTTATTTTGGATGCGATTAATCACGATTAATCATTTGGCAGCACTAGTATAATTTCAAGAAATGATACATGAAAATGATATTAAATGTTTAGTGTAATGGCACAGGCAAAAATGACATGCAAAAAAACATGACATTTTAAATAAATCAGCCAAGAAAAATAGCAATTACTCACGGCAGTTGAGTTCATCACTGTTGTCTCCGCAGTTGTCAACACCGTCACATTGTTTAGACACTGGCAGACACACTCGGTCATTATGGCATCGGAACTGTCTGGTGGGAGGACACTGGAATCTCTCTGAAACACACATAGAGTAAAAACACACCAGTGAAAATTCAGAAGATTTCACCAGCAGAGTCAGACTGAACCCCAAACATTCAAAAGCTCTATTTGATAGAGTATGTGCAACAGTTAATGTAAATGAAGCTATGCTGCTAATGCAAATGAAGAATCCTAAGGCCTGTTTCACACTTTTTTTTCACGCCCATATTAACAGGTTGCAATATTCACACTGTATGCAAAAGATAAAGTCCCTGACACATACACATACAGGTTAAAGGGTGCAGTGCAGTTATATGCTGAACAGGTGTTACTATAGTCATAGCTGTTACTATATTGTGTATTTAATTACACTTGCACTGCAACATTGACCAGCATCCAGGAAAGAATCTGTTTAATATCTGAAACATGAGGCTTATATTTCTAAATATTTACAGTACAGGATTCCATCAAATTACTTACATGTGAGAGCAATGAAGAAACATGATTTTAGACTTATCTGAGATTTAAAAAGATTAAACATTTGTCTGTGAAGTGTTTAATTCAGTTACTCAAAAACAGCACTGGCAGATGGGGATTTAATATATAAACCATCTCGGCTTCAATTTCCCACAAATAAAATTACCCACATAAAATTACAAAGCCTGATGCAAGATTTGGGTCATATCGTCCACCACTATTGTACTTGCATGTACCACAGTTCTGGGAAATATTTAAGTGGGAGTCTGAAGAGAATATGAAGTGCTAATTGAGCTGAAAATATGAACTACTCACTGCACACGTCTGGGTTCTCGTCTGAATTGTCTCCACAATCGTCCTCGCCGTCACACATCCAGCCCAGCGGCTTACACAGAGTGTTATTACACTGAAACTCATCCAGAGGGCAGAATCGACCCACTACACACACACACACACACACACACACACACACACACATGGGGTAACTCATCTGTATTCATTTCAGCACAACCACACAGCAATTACCATGTGTGTGTGTGTGTGTGTGTGTGTAAAACACTTGGCAATGCATCTTCAGAAAGGCCTCCTTGAATACTAAAACCCTCTCCAGAGTCTGATCACTCTAATTAATACTGCAGGCACTGGTTTATGGGTAATGCTGTTGTTTAAAGGAAAAGTTCAACCATAAATAAAAATTATTATTTTTAATATCTATCATTATTTACTTACTCTCATACCGTTTTAAATCTGTACGGTGTTGAAATGTTGTTTTTTTCCCTGCTCTTCACAAAAACAATAAAAGCACCATAAAAGCAGTCCATACAACTTGTGCACTATATTTCAAGTTGAAATGCAACCTCTTCACCTTGTGTTAACTACACATACATACATACATAGAATCTAGACAAGAATGCAGGCTAAGATTAGTGAATAATGACGTTTTGGTCTGTTTCTCACACAAAGCTCTCTTGTATAACTTTAGAAGATATGTAATATAGTGCAAAAATCGTATGGATTTTTTTTTTTTTTTTATGGAGCTTGACAGTTGTGGTCACTATAAATTATCGTTGCATAGAAAAGAGCTACAGTGAGGGAAAAATGTATTTGATCCCCTGCTGATTTTGTACGTTTGCCCTCTGACAAAGAAATGATCAGTCTATCATTTTAATGGTAGGTTTATTTTAACAGTGAGAGACAGAATAACAACAAAAAAAATCCAGAAAAACACATTTCAAAAAAGTTATAAATTGATTTGCATTTTAATGAGTCAAATAAGTATTTGATCCCAGATCAATCAGCAAGATTTCTGGCTCCCAGGTGTCTCTCTTAAAGGGAGTGCTCCTAATCTCAGCTTGTTACCTGTATAAAAGACAACCTGTCCAGAGAAGCAATCAATCAATCAGATTCCAAACTCTCCACCATGGCCAAGACCAAAGAGCTGTCCAAGGATGTCAGGGACAAGATTGTAGACCTACACAAGGCTGGAATGGGCTACAAGACCATCGCCAAGCAGCTTGGTGAGAAGGTGACAACAGTTGGTGCGATTATTCGCAAATGGAAGAAACACAAAATAACTGTCAATCTTGCTCGGACTGGGGCTCCATGCAAGATCTCACCTCGTGGAGTTTCAATGACCATGAGAATTGTAAAGAATCAGCCCAGAACTACACGGGAGGATCTTGTCAATGATCTCAAGGCAGCTGGGACCATAGTCACCAAGAAAACAATTGGTAACACACTACGCTGTGAAGGACTGAAATCCTGCAGCGCCCGCAAGGTCCCCCTGCTCAAGAAAGCACATGTACTGGCCCGTCTGAAGTTTGCCAATGATTCAGAGGAGAACTGGGTGAAAGTGTTGTGGTCAGATGAGACCAAAATCCAGCTCTTTGGCATCAACTCAACTCATCGTGTTTGGAGGAGGAGGAATGCTGCCTATGACCCCAAGAACACCATCCCCACCGTCAAACATGGAGGTGGAAACATTATGCTTTGGGGGTGTTTTTCTGCTAAGGGGACAGGACAACTGCACCGCATCAAAGGGACAATGGACGGGGCAATGTACCGTCAGGGCCAGGGCATTGAAGCCAGCCAGGGCATTGAAAATGGGTCGTGGATGGGTATTCCAGCATGACAATGACCCAAAACACATGGCCAAGGCAACAAAGGAGTGGCTCAAGAAGAAGCACATTAAGGTCCTGGAGTGGCCTAGCCAGTCTCCAGACCTCAATCCCATAGAAAATCTGTGGAGGGAGCTGAAGGTTCGAGTTGCCAAACGTCAGCCTCGAAACCTTAATGACTTGGAGAGAGCAAAGAGGAGTGGGACAAAATCACTCCTGAGATGTGTGCAAACC
This sequence comes from Schizothorax lantsangensis, assembly GCA_027422415.1. Lineage (NCBI taxonomy): Eukaryota > Metazoa > Chordata > Actinopteri > Cypriniformes > Cyprinidae > Schizothorax > Schizothorax lantsangensis. Next base: position 3,704,611 of record CM049847.1, on the reverse strand, counting down.
TGGTGGCCAACTACAAGAAACATCTGACCTCTGTGATTGCCAACAAGGGTTTTGACACCAAGTACTAAGTCATGTTTTGCGAAGGGGTCAAATACTTATTTCACTCATTAAAATACAAATCAATTTATAACTTTTTTGAAATGCGTTTTTCTGGATTTTTTTTGTTGTTATTCTGTCTCTCGCTGTTCAAATAAACCTACCATTAAAATTATAGACTGATAATTTCCTTGTCAGTGGGCAAACTTACAAAATCAGCAGGGGATCAAATATTTTTTTCCCTCACTGAATAAGAAAGTTCTTCAAAAATTTTCTAAAGCAGCATACAGTACAAGTTACAAACAAAGTTAAAGGAATAGTTCACCGAAAAATTTATTTTGGATTGGGCGCTGTCAGAATGAGACTACCAATCACAATATAACCCACAAGTAATCCAGCCTATCCGTAAACATATTGTGAAGCCAAAAGCTGCATGCTTGTAAGAAACAAATCCATCATTAAGATGTTTTTAACTTCAAAACCACTGTGTCTGGCTAAAATACGAGTCTTCTATCCATAATATTGCTTTCTTCAGTGAAATATCATCTCATCTACATCAAGAGAGCAATATGCACAGAACAAGCACTGTTTACAAATGAAAACAGCTCTAAACAAATATGTTAGTGAATCTGAAGGACAACAAGTGATGGACTTTTTCACTGGAGAAAGTGTTATAATGAATTAAGGTCTCGTATTTTAGCCAAATTTGGGCCTAAATTGGATTTGGATGAATTTGTTTCTTACAAACATGCAGCTTTTTGCATTCTGACGGCACCCATTCACTGCAGAAGATTCACTGGTGAGCAAGTGATGTAATGTATTTCTCAAATAAGATGACGAAACAAACACAACTACAACCCCAAATCAGAAAAAGTTGGGACAGTATGGAAAACGCAAATAAAAGAAGAAAGTAGTGATTTCTAAATTTACTTTGACTTGTATTTCATTGCAGACAATATGAACACAAAATATTTCATGTTTTGTCTGGTCAACTTCATGTCATTTGTAAATATACATCCTTTCCTGTCATTCAGACCTGCAACACATTCCAAAAAAAGTTGGGACAGGAGCAATTTAGGGCTAGTAATGAGGTAAATTGGTTAAATAATGATGTGATTTGAAACAGTTGATGTCAACAGGTGATTGTAATTATGATTTGGTACAAAAGCAGCATCCAAGAAAGGTCTAGTCCTTTAGGAGCAAAGATGGGCCGAGGATCACCAGTTTGCCAACAAATACGTGAGAAAATTATTGAAATGTTTAAAAACAATGTTCCTCAAAGAAAGATAGGAAGAGATTTGGATATTTCACCTTCAACAGTGCATAACATAATTAAAAGATTCAAGGAATCTGGAGGAATTTCAGTGCGTAAAGGACAAGGGCGCAAGCCTAAGCTGAACAACCGTGATCTCCGATCCCTCAGGCGGCACTGCATCAAGAATCGTCATTCATCTATAAGCGATATCACCACATGGGCTCAGGACTACTTTGGCAAACCTTTGTCAAGTACCACAATACGTAGTTACATCCACAAATGCCAGTTAAAACTGTACTGTGCCAAAAGGAAGCCCTATGTTAACAGTGTCCAGAAGCGCCGTCGACTTCTCTGGGCTCGGAGGCATCTGGGATGGACCATCACACAGTGAAAACGTGTACTGTGGTCAGATGAATCAGTATTTCAGGTATTTTTTGGGAGGAATGGACGCCGTGTGCTCCGGACCAAAGAAGAAAAGGATCATCCAGACTGTTACCAGCAACAAGTCCAAAAGCCAGGGTCTGTCATGGTATGGGGTTGTGTCAGTGCCCTTGGCAAAGGTAACTTGCACTTCTGTGATGGCACCATTAATGCTGAAAAGTACATAGAGATTTTGGAGCACAATATGCTGCCTTCAAGAAGACATCTTTTCCAGGGACGTCCATGCATATTTCAACAAGACAATGCAAAACCACATTCTGCACACATTACAAAGTCCTGGCTGCGGAGGAAGAGGGTACGGGTACTTGACTGGCCTGCCTGCAGTCCCGACCTGTCTCCAATAGAGAATGTGTGGCGCATTTTGAAGCGCAAAATGCGACAACGAAGACCCCGTACTGTTGCCCACCTTAAGACTTGTTTGCAGGAAGAATGGGACAAAATTACACCCGAACAGTGGTGGACAAAGTACACAAATCAAGTACTTGAGTAAAAGTACAGATACGTATAATAAAATATTACTCCAGTAAAAGTAAAAGTACTGCTTTTTCAATTTTACTCGAGTGAAAGTACAAAAGTACTAGATTTTTTATGTACTTAAGTAAAAAAGTACTGATAGATAGATTTATTTTCCAATTTTATATAGACTACTTTATTTAATTTTATATTAGCACATATTTTTATAATCCTACTTCCCAAAATACCTGGGATTTTCCCAAAATAACCACTATATGGAGTAAAGATATATATTTTGTTGTTGATATGGACTACGTTGATGAGAGTGATGTAGTAATGTTCACTGTGAAGCTGAGAGAAAACAGATTTGACCATCTAATTTTCACCAGTAAGAAAAAAGTGTTTTAAAACTTGTTTTGCAGAACGTCACAGTTATATATGAAATGAGAATTAGGCCTGAAGTTAGGAAGAACATTTTAAGGAAAATATAATTATATTTTCATAATGATTTTTTTCTTCTCAAACCTTGTCTGTGGTGTAAAAACACTCCTGGCCAAATGCCCCCAGAGGGCATCACTTCCCACTTTGATAATTACTGTAGTTACCATGTTCTGAACATCACATCCTTTCTTTTTACCTCAGATGTAATCTCTCTAGGTGGTTGAATAAAAATATTTGGATTTTATATCTAAAAATGTCCTCAACTTAGCACCAGCAAGCTTGTTAGCTAGACAGTTAGCATCAGGTAACAATATTTACTTATTTTCAGTATGGTTATGAATAAACATTCATATCTGTCTACTCGGCTAGTTGATCTAAACAATATACAAAAATATACTGTTGATAAACAATATAAAAACAGACATCACATAGGGCTAAATGCATAGTATTTTAATAAAACTGCTAACGTTACAGCAGCGGGGAATATGAACGTGCATGAGTTATTTTATTTAATCTGTGTTATTTTAATGTTTCGTTTTTTGACCTAAAACATAGAGACACTGACATTGATCTGTCTGCATTCAAGCATTTCAGTGGGCTTAAATAGATCACCCTTTACAGTTGATTTAGTTCACAAACAACTGACAGTTTTGAGCTAAATATGATCTTCAGTTACAATAATTAATCCTAAAATTCGACATTAGTAACTCACTTTTCGCAGCATCAGTTGCGCACGCGCGCCCGGTTCTTTACTTGTGAGTTCAGTTCACTGAAGACTCGCTCTAAACGGTTCATTTGAATCAGTGAGTTTTCGACTCGAGAACAGCTGCAATCGGATCATTCCAATTCGTGAATGAATCGTTTGATGCGATTTGCGAACCGATTTAACAGGTTCATTGAAAAGAATCAGTTTGTTCATGAATCAGACACCGCTTCTGCGTCTCGGAGCACGTGATGTATTATAAGGAGTAACGATATGTTTTATGAAATGTAGTGAAGTAAAAAGTACGATCTTATGCTTTGGAATGTAGTGAAGTAAAAGTAAAAGTTACTCAAAATAAAACTACTCCAGTAAAGTACAGATACTTGAAAAATTTACTTAAGTACAGTAACGAATTACTTTTACTTCGTTACTGACCACCACTGCACCTGAAACACTTCATCACTTGGTGTCTTCAGTCCCTAAACGTCTTTTAAGTGTTGTGAAAAGGAATGGCAACATTACAAAGTGGTAAATGCTTTACTGTCCCAACTTTTTTTGGAATGTGTTGCAGGTCTGAATGACAGGAAAGGATGTATATTTACAAATGACATGAAGTTGACCAGACAAAACATGAAATATTTTGTGTTCATATTGTCTGCAATGAAATACAAGTCAAAGTAAATTTAGAAATCACTACTTTCTTTTTTTATTTGCGTTTTCCATACTGTCCCAACTTTTTCTGATTTGGGGTTGTACATATTGTGTGGCTTGAGGCTAAGTACATTTTTAGCAATTTTCATTTTTGGGTGAAATATTCCTGTAATAAGTTCTGTATTTAGTGTATTTAGTAATTCTGTATTTAGTGTGTTTTTGTGCGATTTTAACCTCCAGTGTCGCAGTTCTCCTCGTCGCTGCCATCCATGCAGTCGGCATCGGCGTCACACCTCCAGCGGAATGGGATACAGTGACCGTTCTTACACTGAAACTGGTCATTATCACACTTCACATCACAGCCATTCTGCAAAATACACACACGGTACATACTGCAGTGAGTATTTGCTATTCAGGAGGATCATCATTGATGAAAATTCTGCTGAGGTGTGTGTTTTCCTGAAGCAGGTGTGAATGAGTGGTTTTGTGACTTGCCTCATCAGACCCGTCAGCACAGTCATGATCTCCATCACACTTCCATCTGCCAGCAATACAGCGGCCGCTGGTGCAGGCAAACTCACTCTCCGAGCACTGCCTTGGCACTGACACAGACACAAAACACACCTCTGTTAGATTTCAACAATACCTTGTCATATTTTAGAATACAGTAGGGTGAATCTACAAAGCAGTCAAAACAAATCCAGGTCACATTTCACTACATAGTCAAAAGAAAGAAATTTTGCATGAAACAAAAACTGTTGTTAGGCTAAAGATTTTTTGACATCATAATATTTTTTTTAATGACAATAAAGCAAATTTTCTATGGAAGCCCGTTTCCGCCACTGAATAAAAAATAAAAAAAAGGTTATTGTGACTTTTTATCTCACAATTCAGATTTTTTTCTCAGAATTGTGTGATATAAAGTCACAATTACTTTTTATTTTTTATTCAGTGGCGGAAACGGGCTTCCATTCGTAGTACAAAAACAATGCTTATCCTCATTACAGTAATTTAAAAAAAAAATGTTTTATTGAATTGCTGAGTATTTATACAAAACTGTTCAACAGTTTGGGGTCAACAAAGTTTTAAAATAAGTATTTTATGCTCACCAAAGCTGCATTCATTCATTAAAAATACAGCAAGATGCTCAACAGTAATACTGTAAAAATTATTACAACTTAAAATAATTTTTCTACCGTAATATATTTTAAAATGTAATTTACTCCTGTGATCAAAGCTGAATTTTCAGCATCATTACTCCAGTCTTCAGTGTCACATGATCCTTCAGAAATCATTCTAATAACAATTTGCTGCATTGTCTATAATTTATGCTCAGTAATAAGAATTGAATAAGAATCACCACTGATAATGGTAAGAACTACAAACAAACTCAAAAGTTAAAAGTATGAAAAAATTACAATGAGACATTTAGGAGGAAAATGTGCTTTGCTGTCATTAAAAATAATGACATTGTGCAAAAAATCTTAATGGTCCTAAAACCCAGATGAATCTTCTAAAAACAAAAGGCAATTGTATGCCACATTTAACATGTACATTTTTTTTCTTGACATTCACTCAGAAGGGTCTCATTAGATCACTTCAGCTGTAGAAGCAGGGGTTTTTAGGTAATATGATTGTTAAGGGCATACATCTTAAACCAGAGGCACAAGGACAGATGGAGGCTTGGGTGTTTTGGGAACAGCAGGCAAAAAATCAAATCCAAACCATAACTGCTCAAAAACTGTAGGAAAAGGCTTCACAGTGGCTAGCTGCTGAGTACTGGAAAAGGCTCATTATTAATCATTGATTATCATGATTATATCTTCTTTAACCGTTTACATGTACATTTTTCATGCAAAGTGAAACAGAAAAGAACATTCAAGCCTCCCAGTGTCACCAGCGAGCAGCCACTGAAAGAGATGTTCAGGACTGAAGTGGACATTTGAATATGGAAACCTACCTCTAACCCACATCAATGTGGCAGTGTGAATGAAGAATAAACAAGATGCAGACACGTAAATGACTGGACGAAACAAAAACATGCACAAAGGAAACAGTTCTCTCGTTCATTAAAATGTGCTCATGAACAAATAAATGAGAATGACAACGATCAGGTTTTTCGGTTCATTTTGTATCGCCGACTGCCACATGTCTGAGAGCCTAACAGCAGGGCTTTCTTTCAGAACGTTCTGTTCATGCTGCCATTGCTGTGATGTAACATGTAAGGTGAAGCATGTCTCTGGATGTGTGTGTGCCTGATGTTCATCCGGACCCGTGGGCGGTGGAAACCTACCACACTTATCCTCGTCCGAGTTGTCCCCGCAGTCGTTGTCATAGTCACACTGCCAGCGGCCGGGAACACAGCGATTGTTTTTACAGCGGAACTGATATGGCTCACACGTCCTCTCATCTGCATATATAGCCACAACATTAATGCTGTTTGATTCTTCAACGGCAGCATCTAAAATAACTCAATTATACAAACTTTAACATTTTATAAGTTAAGGGATAGTTAACCCAAAAATCACAAATCTTTCAGAATTTTACTCACCCTCATGTCGTTCCAAACCCATAACATTTTGGTTAATCTTCAATATCGAAATATTGAAAACATATTTTTTTATGAAACCTAAGAGGTTTCTGTCCCCCAATGAAGTACAGCTAACCAAATCTTAGAAGATCTAAAAAAGTCATAAAAGCGTCGCAAATCAGAAATATATTCAAATCTTGTTAAGAGATATGATTGCTTTATATGATGCACAGATTTCATTTAGGCTTGTGTGTATTAATATAATGTCCATATTAAAATAAACACACATACTACAGTACATGGAGTGAATCACATATGTGACCCTGGACCACAAAACCAGTCTTAAGTCGCTGGGTATATTTGTAGCAATAGCCAAAAATACATTGTATGGGTCAAAATTATTGATTTTTCTTTTATGCCAAAAATCATTAGGACATTAATTAAAGATCAGGGGCCTCATTTATAAAATGGTGTGCAGAAATCATCCTAAATTTGATCTTACGATCATCTCTCGAATATGCATACGTTTGATTCATAGAATGAACGTACGAACAGAAACGTGCGTACGCGTCTCTTTCAGATGTGAAATCTAGGAATCACAAATGATCTTGAGCTTGCACGCAATTGAATGGTTTCAGCTCTCTGTTTGTAAACGACTCCTAATTAATGTCATTAACATATAAAATATCACCAATCATCATAATTTAGAACAGCGAGCTGCAAGAACAGCTTACATTTTCAAAAACCTGCAATACTCCGACAATAAAAAGTGCGTACGTCTGCTCAGACCCTGACGTGACGCTAAGCACTTTTTCACGTCAAAGACAGTTTTTATAAATATGAGCGCTGGTGTGGATTTAAGCGTACGCACACTCTACGATCAAATCTGTGCGTACGCATGCTTTATAAATGAGGCCCTATGTTTCCATGAAGATATTTTGTAAATTTCCTACTGTAAATATATCAAAATGTAATTTTTGATTAGTAATATGCATTGCTAAGAACTTCATTTGGACAACTTTAAAGGCGATTTTCTCAATATTTAGATTTTTTTGCACCCTCAGATTCCAGATTTTCAAATAGTTTTATCTCGTCATAACAATCTTATTTATTCAGCTTTCAGATGATGTATAAATCTTAATTTTGAAAAATGTACCCTTATGACTGGTTTTGTGTTCCAGGGTCACATATAGTAAACGCAGAAGCTTGTGTGTGCATCATACGCTAGAACAAACCTCACTGGCTCTTGTGCATCACACTTGCATGTCTGAGCTCTCTGTATGTGTGTTGATCATTGTTTAGATGTAAATGTAAATGTGTTTCAAAGACGAACCAAAGTCTTTTGGAATGATATGAGGGTGAGTAAATGATGACAATCTTCATTTCCTTTTCAAAGGAACTCGTGCTGTATCAAAACACTGTGGGAGCACCTTTGGCTCTTGAAGCATGTGTGAAATCAGTCCAATGGAGCGGCGAGACGTCACAGGCGGGGTGATGTAGAAACCAGGACGCTTAAAAGTGCATCCAGAACAAACAGCATGAGCTTCTGTGTCTTCAGCAAGCATTCTGTGTGTGTATGTCTGTCTGAGTTTATGTTTATTGTCTGTGCCAGTGCACAATCAATGTCAAAACAATTAAAATATGGTGAGCAAAGAGTCTAAATAAGGCCTAAATATAAATGATTGTGTGTTCCTCCCTGCCCGCGCTATAGTATCAGACTATGCAAACATCAAGGAGTTGAATGAGCAGGGCTATGGGGCAAAGCCTAAGGTGGAGCAGACGCTTGCGAGCGATCTGTCCCCCGATACAGCATCGTCTCTTAAGTCTCCAACATTATCCACCAAGCCGTGTAGAACAACTTTGGCTCTGGTGGGTGAGGTGGCAGGTCAAGCCAAGGGATGTCTGCAGGCATACCAGGTTGACCTGTTAAAAGACCTTGATGAGAGCGAGGGGGAAGATCCGGACGCAATCCAAGAACTGGACCAGGCCACTAATTTGTCTCTTTGTTCCACTAAGGAGACGGCCAGAGCCATCAGCCATTCTATGGAAGCCCTGGTGGCCATGGATAGGAATCTGTGAACTTGTCTGACATCAGAGAGAAGGACAAGATTTTCCTCCTGGGTGCTCCACTTGCACCTTCTGGCCTGTTCAGTGCCGCTGTCACCTTAGTCATCGACAGGTTGCAGGAGGTTCGTTGTGTATAGGTTTATAGTGTTTTACTTCATTGTTGTATGTCTGTATTTATGTAGCACCGGGGACCTGTGAGGCACGACATTTCGTTCCACTGTATGTCCCCACATGTAGCGGAATGACAATAAAGCTCAACTTGAACTTGAACTTGAGGCAGCAGCATTCCAGCGCTACCTTATCTCCCTCCACCTTAAAGGTGTATGTGGTGGCCAAAGCTGCTCACCAAACCCTTTTGGGTGGTCATTGGAAGGAAGTCATTGGAAAGAAACCCGTTAGTGACCCGGTTAGTGCACTCAACTCAAAGTATGGTGGCTTCTAAACCCTTTCTTTCAGGGGTGTCCCTGCAGGACATTTGTGATGTGGCGGGCTGTTCTTCCTCACTCACATTCATCAGGTTCTATTATTTAGACCTGGGATCTCTGCCAAGCTTTTAAGTTCTCCTCTCTTAGCTTTGCTCGCCATGATTCATGCTAGACAGGTATCCGTCAGTATGGCAAAGCAGGTACTGTCTTTCACACAGCGTTTCGAGTTCCCTTGAGAGGGAACGTCTCAGGTTATGTCTGTACCCATGGATCCCTGAAAGGGAACGAGATGCTTCTTCTCCCTGCATCCCTGTGAGCAACTTGCTTCAACCTATCAGAAGCTAATGCTGTTTATTCCAGATGTGCTTTTAAGCTTCCTGGTTTCTACATCACCCTGCTCATGATATCTCGCTACACCATTGGACTGATTTCACACGTGCTTGAAGACGCAATCACATAGGCTTTCCCACAGTGTTTTGACGTGGCGTCTCGTTTCCTCTCAGGGAATCATGGTTACAGATGTAAACTCAGACATTCTTGATGAACTATCCCTTTAAATTTGAATTCAAATTTTTATTTTTAATTAATGAAACTACTCTAATATATGTAATTTGCTAGTCTTGTATATGAGCATATGACCGCACCACACTCCTCTTTGGGTTCATCTGAAGAATCGCCACAGTCATCCTCTCCGTCACATTTCCAGCGACCTGGGATACAGCGTCCGGAGTCTTTACAGCGGAACTCATCCACACCACATGTCATCTGAGCTACAGAAAGATATATAAGAAAGAACTGAATTAATAATATCAATATGTGCTAATTGGTAGAAGTGTTCAAACAATAGTATCGGCAGATATCAAGATATTTTGAGAACATAACCATGCCTGTTTCTATCTTTTAACAGGCTTGGCAATGGATAATGTACAGTGAGTTTTGATTAATTTTTTTTATATAATGAGTTTTCAACTAAAAAAAATGTCCACTTACTGCAGTTGGCGGGTTCGTCAGATCCATCAACGCAGTCATTATCACGGTCACACACCCACACACGTGGGATGCAGCGCTTGGTTATGGTACACTGGAACTGGTTAGGTGCACACGTTACCTCCGCTACATACAAATAAACAGGTTCTACTTTAATCATATTTAATCAGAAAAAAAAGAAAATAATGTAATGTAAAAAATGTAATGTAAAGCCTGAACCAAACACACTAAACTAAAAAAATGGTCATGATATGTATTTTAGTGTTATACTTGTGCGCAAATACATATTAGTATTCAAAAGATTTGGGTTTGCAAGATTTTTTTATATTTTTGAAAGAAGTCTGCTTCTGCTCACAAAGGCTGCATTTATTTGATCAAATTTCAGTGTTTAATTCCTGTTCCTTTTAGTTTCCAGAGTGACTGATTATATTTCCATAGTTTCTTATTGTTCACACCTGTTTTTGTGTAGCTCCTCGTTATTCCCTTTGTATATATAGCCCTTTGTTTCCTTAGTCATTTGTCTGATATTGTCTTGATGTTTTGCGTTTGCTGTTAGCTTCCTCTTTTTTTTTCTTCAAGTTATTAACTAGCTTCACTCCTGTATCATCTTCATGTGCTTATATTAAATCTGCTCTTAGATTCTAACCACATTCCCTTGCAATCCGTAGTTCAAAGAAACATTTTTTTTTGTAATCAATCCTAGTCCTGGAGCCCCATTGGATGTCTCCCTAATCAAACATATCTGATTCAGCTCATTACAGAAAATAAATATTTTCTAATATATTATGAATGTATTTATTGTCACTTTTGACCCATTTAATGCATCCTTGCTGAATAAAAGTATTAATTTCTTAAAAAAGTAATAAAAATAATAAAAATCTTACTGACCCCAATGATCTTTCAGATGATCAAACACTCAACACGTTCATCTTCCAGATGACAATAATAGAAGGTCTGTGATGTATGTATGTGTGTGTGTGTGTGTGTGTGTGTGTGCTATACAACTGATCACATTCAAATCAAAGTCACAGCATGGCTTTGTGAGATTATTAAAACACAAAAGGCTTTTTTTGTCTTATTGTCTTATAATGAAACTCACGGCAGTCTTTCTCATCCTCTCCTTCCCCGCAGTTGTCTTGGCCGTTACAGCGGAATATTCCAGGAATACAGCGACTGGGATTGGTGCACTTAAACTGACTGGGCAAACACACGTGAATATCTGCAAATCACACATACAAACACATTAGTGGAGTAACAAAGGTCATATGGTTATTGGAGACAGCTGAGGGACAATTGAACTTATTACTTATTAAATCAATTATTCTCAAGTGGTAATGTGTTACTGCAATCTTACCACATATAATACAGTGTACTTAGGCACAAAGTCAAGCTCTTAAAAAACAGCAGCAATAGCAATATTCTAAAAAACACTAGTGTTAAATAAATACACTACTTGTACATACTATTAACAATATTCTGAATAATCCTATAGTTCACTAGCACATATTCTGGAAATACTGTTCTGGATATTTTACAGTGACTTATATTAAAGTCTGGTAGACAAAGTACAAATATCAAGTACTTTAGTTTAAGTGCAGGTACCCTCATACAATATTATTCCAATAAAAGTATTCTCTAAGTACTCATTTTTAATTTTACGCGAGCAAGTACTTGATTTTTAATGTAAGGTAAAGTTTAGAAAGTAAAATGTACTGTTGTTAATGTTTATTTATTTTGCAATTTTACTTATCTAAGATTAGTGGATGAAGAGATTAAATTTGTATTGATCTGCAAATAAGCAAAAGTTTTATTTTATTACCAAAACATACGCTATTATAACATTAAATTTCAATATGCATAAGCAACTGTGCAAAAAACTTCACATAGTGCAAAATGTGTTAATATTTTAGGAAGAATGATTTGTAAATATACTAGTTATACATCTCATTACATCATTATATGAACTGCTATAGCAGAGAGGATTGTGCATGGGCATTCATTTGCATTATTTTAACATTATCTATAGTTAGAACAGCTGCAATTAGATCATAAATGATTCAACAGGTTCAGTGAAAAGACAACGCTATCACGCCTCGATTTCTTCAATTCAAAATAACAAGGAACAATATATTTTTATGAAATTCAGTTGAGTAAAAAGTGTGATATTATGTTTTGGAATATAGTAAAGTAAAGGTTTCCCAAAATAAAAATATTCTGATAAATACAGCTATTTGAATATACTTAAGTACAGCAGTACTTCAGTAAAAATCCATTTTGACATTTTGCGCAGATGAAAAACTGAGGTGGTGTGTGGTAATGAAACATACCGCATTTGGCCTCGTCAGAGTTATCCTGACAGTCGTTGTCTCCATCACAGATGTACGCTGGGTTTGTACAGATACCAGTACCACACTGGAACTGACCTGGTCTGCATTTAAACTCAGCTGTTGAAAGACATATGCACAAATGTGCTTTTATTACACATCTGTTAGTTATGCTACAGGGAGAAAATGTGTCTCCTACAATCCACATCACTCACGGCAGTCGGCAGGCTCGTCAGATCGGTCGCCACAGTCGTCCTCGGTGTCACACTTCCACCAGAACGGGATACACTTGTCGTTCTTGCAGACAAACTGATGAGAGATGTGGAGGAACATATTTCAAATGAGAAATGGTATGTGTCATTGTGAAGTTTAAGGTCATGATCTGTGTCAAGTATCATGTGCTCACCTGGCTGGCGGTGCAGTTGGACATGCACTGTTTCCCATCAGCGGCCAGGTAGAAGTTCGTGGGACAGGCACATTTATAACCTCCGCCCGGAGAGAGCAGACACAAGTTACTGCAGCCGCCGTTGTCTGTCTGGCACGGGTGATTTGTGACTACAGCGGGAGACAAGAGAGCGCTACATTACACCTAAAACTCCAACCATTTCAAGACAGATAACGTCAAGGCATAAAACAAGATCATCTAAGCTTGGCTCAATAAGTGAAGAGTGTCTTTGACAGTGGTGTGTGTAAAAGCGTGTCCTGACCCTCTGGTTGTCTGTAGGGGTGGTAGATGTGGATGTCCATGGGTCTGTGTAAGGTGCTGATCAGCATGGTCTTGTTGGTGCCCAGTGTTTTATGAGCTCTGTTGATAGACTTGGTCTCCCAGTCGGTCCAGTAGATGTACTCCTCAAAAATAGTCATGGCGAATATGTGCGGGATGTCCTGAGTCAAAACTGCAGCACAAACACAGGGATAATTTACTACACAAACATCACACAGTGACCTTGCATAATCGAACATAAAATATTATCCTTAGAAACACATTAAAAGTTCACTGAAGCACTTTGTAGGAATTTTATCATTAATATTTTAATTCAGACTTTTTAAAATTATTATTACATAATATCATAATTACATAATATATTATTTTATATACTACTTTTCAAAAGTTTGGGGTAAGTGAGAATTAATAGTCTTATTTAGCAATGATGCATTAAAATCAGCAAAAATCAGTGAAAACATTTATAATGTTACAAACTTTATTTAGATTTCAAACAAATTCTGTTCTTTTGAACTTTCAATTCATAAAAAAAAAAAAATCCTGTATCACAATTTCCACAAAAAATATGAAGCACCACAAATGTTTTCAACATTGATAATAATCAGAAATGTTTCTTGAGCAGCAAATCAGCATATTAGAATGATTTCTGAAGATCATGTAACACTGAAAACTGGAGTAATGATGCTGAAAATTCAGATTTTATCACTGCACTAAAAAAATTACAGTGGAAAACAGGTAAATTAAAATAATAATTTAAAATATACCTATTAATATTGTATTTTTATCAAATAAGTGAAGTCTTGGTAAGCATCAGAGACTTCTTAAAAATGATAAAAGTAGATATTTTTATTTTATGATTGTATAACAGTTAGTTATCATTATCTAATATGTTTGGCCTGGTTGACCAGTTATGAAACACTTGCTTTGTTTATTTTTCAACTAGTCATATTGAAGATATGCTAAAATTGGTTAAATTTCTGAAGTGTAATTTATTTCATACTATCCTCTTAACTACAGTTTATAGTCAGTTCTGCTGCCGTACTGAAAAAAAATAAAAGAAATTCCAGCTCTGAAACCTGTGACCCCTTCACAGAATAGCTTATATTTGTGTTTTGCTCTTCACCTGTATGTCTGTTGGATCCGTCTAAGCTGGCAAACTCGATGTAGTCCTCTCGGGCGTCTGCCCAGTAGATGCGATCATTGATGAAGTCCAGAGTGAGACCGTTGGGCCAGGTTATCTTGTCCTGTATGATCACACTTCTGTTGTTGCCGTCCATCCCAATGCGACCGATATGAGGATTATCACCCCAGTCAGACCAGTACAGGTACCTGACAAAGACAGACACTTACACTTCATGATCCTTATTAGCAGAAACAGGAAGATGGGAACAAAATAATGGAAAAAGAAAGCAATTAAGGCATTTTCGATGTTTACCCATTGCGGATGTCCACAGCTATGGCTCTGGGTTCCTTTAGTCCTGTGTTGACCAGGACCGTCCTGTATGCTCCGTTCAGCTTCGACACCTCAATAGTGTCCCGCCCCTTATCACACCAATACAGGTTACCCCCGACCCAATCAATAGCCACACCATCAGGGTTGCTGAGAGACGTGCGATGGAGAACCTGCAGCAGAGTCAAACCAATGTCCAGCTTCAGAAAAGATTCAGTTATTAAATGAGAATGAGAGTCTGAACAACTGATAAATACATCACAACAATCCACATGACTCCAGTCCATCAGTAAACATCTTGGGAAGTAAAAAGCTGCAGGTTTGTAAGAAACAAAACCATTACTTGGCTTTTTAACTTTTGATTTTTACTTATTGATTTTGGCCAAAATGCGACTCAATAATGCATAATAATGCTTCCTCCAGTGAAAAAGTCCATCTCCTGTTGTCTTTCACATCGAAAACCACACACATTTGTTTAAGACTGTTTTGGCTTGTAAACAGTGCTTGATCTGTGCAGATTTCTCTCCTGATTCAGGCGAGATTACTTTTTCACTGGAGAAAGCAATATTATGGATAGAGGACTTTCTTGCAAACACAGATTTTGGCTTCACAAGATGTTCACTGATGGACTGGAGTGGTGTGGATTACTTGTGGATTATTGTGATGTTTTTATCAGCTGTTTGGACTCTCATTCTGACGGCACCCATTCACTGCAGAGCATCCATTGGTGAGCAAGAGATGGAATGCTGCATTTCACCAAATCTGTTCCCTTGAAGAAACAAACTCATCTACAGTACATCTTGGATGGCCTGAGGGTGAGTACATTTTCAAAAAAGTTCATTTTTGGGTGAACTATACCTTTAATATTCAAAACACAATGCAGTTTCATGCAAATCACCTGAACGTCACTGCCGTTGATGTGCATGCGTCGAATCATACTGCCTTGAGTCGTCACATCTGTCCAATAGATCATCTGCTGCCTGTAGTCGAAGTCCAACGCAACAGCATTGTTCAGACCCTGGGAATGAAGAGCATTCATGAGGAAGCAGACAAACCACTGGAACGAAATGTTCTGGCACAGAGTTTGAAAAACTAGTGTCAAATCATACCTGCTTTAAAAGTGTGTAGTTTGAGCCGTCCAAGTTGAGCTTTCTCAGGTAATACCGGTTAGCAAAGATGAGGAACGGCTCCTCGTCTATACAATGAAGTGAGAGGAAATGAAGACCAATGACAGTAAAAAAAGAAACAACAGAAAAGGACACTTATTTAAAAAGTGAACTATTTGTAACTAAAATCCAAATGCTTCTTTTATAATGATTGATCAACATTGCAAATGGCAAATCCAGTGCTGAATTCTTTTGGAAAGTGTACTTTTCGTATTTTCACAAGCGGCCCTCAAGCCAAGCATCTAGTTTAACCATCCTACAATGCAACACATCTGTAACAGTAATGGACAGATTGGCCGTCAGACTCGTACCGGAGGTGGACTTGCAGACGGTGGGGTCAGAGGGGCTGAGCTGGAAGCCGTCCACACACACACAGCGGAAGCTGCCATGTGTGTTGATGCAGTGCTGTGTGCAGGGATACGTGGTGGAGCACTCGTCCACATCTACACACGTCTTCCCATCATCCTTCAGTCTAAAGCCAGGGTGGCATCTGCACTGTAGAGAGGAACACACAAGAACGGTAAGCATCGGATTGTGCCAGTGTGAGGGATACCTGTTCATTTTATGATCGCAGTGTTTTGATTGCATTTATATGAAGGAACCAACAAAGGCACAACAGCATGCTTCTTTTACTCCAGACACTCTTTTTTTGCTGATTTATACATTTATTTATATTATTTATTGCACTTTTTGCTACTTTATAAATGCTTTTTATTTGTAGACTTCATCGTTTTACCCTTGTCTCATACCCAAGCTTTGGTAACACTTTAGTATAGGGACCAATTCTCACTATTAGTTTATTAGCATGACTATTATTAACATATTGGCTGTTTATTAGTACTTATAAAGCACATATTGTGCATTACCATATTTTACATCCCTCAAGGCAAATCAAAAAGCAAAGCAAAAATAAAAATGCTAAATTTATATTGCATTAGGGATGTTTAACTCTTTCCCTGCCATTGGCGGAATTTTCTGTCTTTCCGTGTTTTCACTGTTATACGGTAGGATGCGCTATTACACATCTTCTGAAAGAGTACTGAATCTCGGGATCAAAATACAGCGAAGAAGAAGCAGAAACAAATGATTGTGCCTGTAAGCAAATGCATATGTGAAATAGCACAATCATCAAACATTAAACAGCATATATATCAAAACCGCCTTATGTTACCGAATGAAATGTCGACCCAGGAAGTGGTTTAGGACTGTGAAGTCTTGGGAAGCCGTCTACTCCTTCTGTGTTTTAATCATCAATCTGAATCCAATCTGGACGTAGTCTTTCTCAGTTTTTTGTTCAAAATGTTTTTTTGTTTTTTAAGCAGACTCTCTGTTCTGGGGGCCATGAAAGTTTTGTGAAAATAATCAAAAATGCTAGTGTTGTTTTTTTTTTTTTTTTTTTAAATGCAGGTGGGGAAAGAGTTAAATTAACAAAAATACTAATTAAGAGAAAAAATATCGGTAATGCAATGGGCAAATTTACTAAATGATGAGTTGTGAAAGTAAAGAACAATGAAATAAATAAAAGTATGCTGTAAAACAAAAGTTCCACACTAACATGATCTACAAATCTTTACCTTGAATCCGATCTTCAGGTCCTCACACAGCTGAGAGCAGCCGCTCAGTTTACTGTTCAGGCATTCATTAATGAAGCAGTTCAGCTCATCCGTACCGTCGCCACAGTCATCATTGTGATTGCACAGTAACGTCTCACTTATGCAGTTACCGTTCCCACACGCATACGTCGTGTCATTACATTTATTTTCTGCTTGAAAGAAAAAGAGAGAGAACCGTTAAATGCATGCACAGATTCGACCGGCCCTGCAGGTTTCTACTGTAACCAAAGCCTTTTCAAAGTTACTCAGTCTGAGTTAGTATATTTTATTAGTTTGTCTGCATTGTTCTGTGACTCAGCACTAGTTTAGCCCCATCCCAAATGCTCTCAGTTCTTTCAGTCCTCCTTCACACTTTGGTAGCATGAAGCCACATAGACTGTCGAACAGACGGTGAGCTTTGTCATTTGGAACGGGGCCGGAGATATCTTGCCGGATTAGCATTTAGTTCATACCAGGCCCGTTGCAGTGAGGATTTTTGGGAGCTTCATCTGAGTGATCGTGACAGTCGAACTCTCCGTCACACTCCCAGGATTTCTGGATCAGACAGCGGCCGTTATCACAGCGGAACTCATTGGCCTTGCATGCAGGATACTCTGCAAAGACAAATACAGACCCATGATCACAAATAATACAGTGAAGTTGAATTTATTAAAAACATGCACTTATGTAGTTATGGGTACCAAAATAGTAAAATAGCTTCCCTGATGTTTTATTTTCTCTTATACCTTGCTCTGTCTGAATACTCGATTCTGATTGGCTAATTTGCAAAACCATTAAATGCACAACTAGCCATGGATTATGCCTTGCTTCTTTCAGTTTAGTTTTAATAATATTGTCCTTGAGGTGTGGTTACACTGCAAAATAACTTTAGACATGGCAACGGATATTAACTAAAGTCAGTGTTATTTTAATATCATTGATATACTATATATACTATCCTCTGCACAATTCTGACTTGTGTTGCAATCTGGAATCAAAACACACCATGCTGGTTCATCTGGCCAGAGGAGAACTGCCCCCCCGAACTGAGCCTGGTTTATCCCAAGGTTTTTTTTTCTCCATTCTGTCACTGATGGAGTTTTGGTTTCTTGCTACTGTCACCTCTGGCTTGCTTAGTTGGGTACATTTACTTTCTGGCAATATTGCATTTTTTTTTTTTTTTTTTATTACTATCATCCTCTTGCAATATCGTCACACTATTTTCCTGATTAATACTGTAAAATAGCACTATATAAATAAAGGTGACTTGACTTGATTTGACTATTATAGCTTTTGTTAATATTTAGAATTTTGAAGATTTTTATTTTATATTTTCTGTTTCCACTTTAATTTTAGTTAAAGTTTTAGTAACTGTGTCATTTTGATTATTTTTTATTTTATTACTTTAATATGTATTTTAGTATGGTAGTTATTAATTTTTTCTTTATTACTTTTTGTTATTTTAGTACTTTGACTTTAAATAAAAGGTGCACTAAGCAATTTTTGAAAAACGCTTTTGACCGCAGTGTCAGACCATGTCCCAAAACACACTTGCAGCCAATCAGCAGTAAGGAGGCGTGTCTTGTAATGATAGAGAGAAGAGAGCGCTCAATTTGAGTGCACAGACGGATATTAGCAGATTATAGACAGAGAGAAATGGAAGATAAAAAAAGAGGAAAAACATTAAAAAGAAGGGTTACGATCAGGCTAGGGGTAGGAGCCGCGTAAATATCAGAGCAGCTTCCCAGCGGTGGACAGAACTCAAGGAGCGAGAAGGGCTCGAAGCAGAAACAGAGGTTGCGTTGTTTTTCTTCTTGATATGTGAGTAACGTTGGTTTTGCTTTGTTTCACACAACTTATCTGTGTTGGCTTTTGTTTGAATATGCTTGTGCATCATCTTCGCTTGTTTCTGCCATCGTTGCTATGCCAGGGTTTTGTATGTACGTGTGGGGCGGCGATATCAAAATAGGAGCGAGGTCTTGTTGGGTTATGGGCGTGTTTGTTTTGGTGCTTTCAAATATCAACATCATTTGGCAAAAATCGCTTAGTGCACCTTTAAATAAAAAAGAGAAATGCTGCTTTGGCAACAAGCTGAAATAAAATAGCTTATCAGTTTTCAGTTAAAGTTTATTTAAGTAATTTAATTAATTTAGTTAGTTTTTGTTTTTAACGGTTTTAGTTTTAGTTTAGATCAGAGCATCGGAGCGGAGCGGAGCGAGCGGGGAGCGGAGCGTGCGAAATATAGTCGGAGCGCGGAGCGGGTTTTTAACCAAAGGCCGGAGCGATCGCTCTGTCTCGCTCCGGTTCCGCTCACACCACGAGTCTAGGGCATGCAAAAATCCACCCAGAATGCTGCGTGTTGATTTTCCTTTCTGCGCCTATGTTAACAGATTAGAGCAGCCACACTGCCTGCGGAATACGCGCGTATCAGGTGCAGTCCAACCACACCGCAACCTCGGCCCCGCGACAGAATAGAAGTGAAGCGGATTTTTTCCGCAGCAGTCATGCAACAAACCCGCTCCACGTCCGTCACGCAGACAGTGTGTCCCAAGGCTTCGGTTGAAAACGGCAGGTGTTAGGCATGCAGAGGAATTTTAAATTTGAGCGAGCGTGGAGCGATTTCACCGGAGCGGGATGAAATTGTAGGTGAGCGGAGAGCGGAAATGAGCGGAGCGGTCTGGTGCGACTTTGAGCGGTGGAGCGGGGGGAGCGAACACCCACGTGAGCGGGGAGCGGGAATTCTCACCGCTCAGCTCCGCTCACATGCTCTGGTTTAGATAACCAGGAATATATGACGTCACAGTCTAGGGCTCCTTTTTAATACGTGATAAAATAAAATGTATTCATTTGTGCCTATATTTTCGTTCTCCTGCATTCATTTCAATATGAACGTCGTGTGAACATACCTTATAGAAGGCAATATATACTGTATTGTAAATTTGCAATATTTTAAAATGATAACTCATTTAATCGTGTAATTAGGTAAACAATTTCTGTATGCAAATACTCTGAACAATTCTAATTCTTCTGTACTTACTTTTGTTTTGTATGACAAAAGCCTTGATTTAATTCAAGTGAGAGTGAAGTATTGACATCTTACAAATCATTAGCCATAATTCATCTCATTATTTGGTAATTATGAGATAATAATCTTGGTTTGAAATAATCAGGAACATACCGCACTCCAGAGACTCGTCGGAGCCGTCGCCGCAGTCGTTGTCGTGGTCACACACGAAGTGTTTGGGGATGCACTGTCTGTTCTGGCACATGAACTCTCCCGCCTTACACGTGTTATTGAACACTGAGTGAAAAAGAAACAACAATGCACTCGAACGTGAGTGATTTACGCAGTATTTGCACCAAAGAGAATAATGGATGTGATCACTCACCGCAGCCGGCCTTCACGCTCTCGTCAGCTCCGTCCGGACAGTCTCTGTCTCCGTCACACACCCAGCGCTGCGGGACACACTTGTGTGAGTCGGGACAGTGGAACGCGTCCGCACTGCACGTCTTATTCTCTGAGTCAAAAACACACACCGTTCAGCAACATAGAGAAAAATTCACTCTCATTTATGATGTTGATAAATGTCTGCGGTCTTATTCTCTGATTCATCAGTCACGCTACTGGTCACACTTTGAAATGTCATATTTCATGCTGTTTTTAAGGATCAGCACTCACTGCATCTGCTATCCTCATCTGTTCCATCTCCACAGTCGTCCGCCCCGTCACACACCCAGCTGCTGGAAATACAGCGATGATTCCCGCACTCAAACTGTGTCGCCGAGCAGAACTTATCTGAGCAGAATCATTAAGTGATCTGTTAGTTAATTATTCAAAAGATTCCTCACAGAAAGAACTCATTTAAAACATTCTGGAAAGACTGACCTCAAATGAACTGTGCAAAGCTGGGAACAACATTTAAGTGAAATAAATCTGACAAAACCTGACAAAACCTCATTTGGAAAAATGAATAGATGTTTATAAATGCCTTTGGTATTACGAAAAAACCCCACACAAAGACACAGAATACATAAGAGTTTGTTTTGTAATGTTGATTTGTATCTTGTTTACTCTTCAGCTTAATGATAATACTATTAATAAAGAATAGTTTGGTAACACATTTGTTTAGGGACCAGTTCTCCTTATAAACTAGTTGCTTATTAGCATGCATATTACTAGCATACTGGTTGTTTATTAGTACTTATAAATCAGATATCAATGCCTTATTCTGCATGAGCATTAAATCTCTTAATCCTACACCATACCTAAACTACCTTACTAAATAAGAAATAAAAATAAAATAAAAATGCAAATTAGGAGCTTATTTGTAGCAAAAGTTGTAGTTAATAGTCATTTCATAGTGAGAATTGATCCCCAAACTAAAGAGTGACCAAAAAAATGTATTTTATATAACGTCTTTAAAGAAAGCTTATCAAGGCACTTACTAAAAAAAGAGAACAATAAAACAATGCATAAATAGTTAGTTAAGTTAGTTAAGTATAGTTCCGTTTTCTTGGTTTCTGTATTATTATTATTATTATTAAACTTCATGTATTTGGATTCTGGTTTTCCTTGTGTCAGAATCTGTCTATGTTCTTACTGTCTGTGATTCTTTATTCACGCCATTCATGACACTTTAAAATGCACTATTTGATGCTGTTTTTAATTAATACAATTACAATTTTAATCACTTCATGCTGTTTGTCCATTTATAAAGAATGTTTTTAATCCTAAAAAATGTCTTTTTTATCCTAGATAGTTTTTTAGCTTGTAGGTTATGATAAGTCAAATTCATTCAGCTTTATATAAAAACAATAAAACCCACAGTATGTCCCCATTTTAAAGGAGTAGCCAATCTTCTATGAGGAAAGCCGCTTAATAAACATACTATATGTTTATTAATAATGTCTAAATAATAAAAAAATGCCAAAAATAAGGGGTAGTGTAGTGTTAGGGGATGGTATAACCACAGCAGAAGATGACAGAAATACAAACTCACCACAGTGCGCCTCGTCGTCTCCGTTCTCACAGTCGTTCTCCTTGTCACAGGTCCAGCTCATAGGGATACAGCGACCGTTGGGACAAGCAAAGAAGTTTGATGGACACTTTCTCTTTTTCTTATCTGATGAGTGAAAAGAAACAAGAGAGAAGTGTTTAGAGGTTTAAAGGCTGTTTTGTTCATTTAAAAGCTCTCTTAAGTCTACTGTACATATACCTAATTACAAAAAGAAAAGATTTCAGTGTCATTACTTTAAAAGGAAAAGACAGTAAAGACGTCAGTTTCACAGGGTGTATGCAGCTCACAGCTGAAGTATGCGTGTGCTCACCTGGGCAGTTTCTCTCATCTGAATAGTCTCCACAGTCGTTTGCACCGTCACAGATCCATGATGGAGCGTAACACAGCGTAGTGAACTCACACCGCTGATAGGTCACGCCTTTCACACCCAGACGGAAATAACTGGAACAATCGGAGGCCGCTGAAAAACAACACATATGACAAATGCTTAAAGGGATAGTTCACTCAAAAATGAAAATTCTGTCATTAATTACTCACCCTCATGTCGTTACATCAGGGGTTCAACCGTAATTTTACGAAGGTATGAGAATACTTTTTGTACCCAAATAAAACAATAATAACAATTTATTCAACAATTCTTCTCCCTGGTCTTCCACCATTTTGGAGAGTATCTACTGAACGTAAACAACGCTGATTACGACGGTAACTTGGGGAGAAGAACTTGTTGAATAAATTGTTATTTTTGTTTTCTTTGCGCATAAAAAGTATTCTCATAGCTTCGTAAAATTACGGTTGAACCCCTGATGTCACATGGACTATTTTACTGATGTCCTTGCTATGTTTCTGAGCCTTGATCGTGTTAGGATCATTGCTGTCTATGGAGGGTCAGAGAGCTCTCAGATTCCATCAAAAATATCTTCATTTGTGTTCTGAAGATGATCAAAGGTCTTACAGGGTTTGGAACGACATGAGGGTGAGTAATTAATGACAGAATTTTCATTTTTGGGTGAACTATCCCTTTAAGAAATCAAAGAACAGTACAGTATGTGCGACATTCAAGGAATCTCTTGTTACCATGTATGTTTTGGTTATGGATAAACTTTTACAAAAGTATGATAAATGCAGATTTATTTCAGTTTATTACACTGTGAGCCGTTCATTTTTATAAACTGAGGGATGTTAAAATCATTGCCTTTTTTAATCAACAGAATGTCACAGGTACATATACTAATCCAAGTCTGAACTTTAAGTAAAAGGCTGAATATTATTATTAATCTACATGTAAATAATCAATTCAAGAGTGGAAGCAAATTATCTGATTTTGATTAAAGATTACCAAAACAAACTATTTTAATTGATTAATTTGCACAGATTAATTGTTCACCTTAAGACTAACAATGTGCGTAACAAAATACATATTGTAAATTTTGATTTCATGAGGACTTTAACGAACAAACTCACAGCAGTTCATTTCATCGCTGGCGTCCTCACAGTCCATCACCTGATTACAGCGACTGGAGTTTGACACACATGATCCGTCTCTGCACTGAAACTGATCCGCCGTGCACAGGGTTGCTGGAACACATACAGTACAAACCGTGCTAAACAAACAAATACTACTACGACTACTATTACTAATAATAACTATAATCATAAAACATATTTTTAGGACCACAGCAACAGTCCTAACAATTGTTTTTTGATAGTTCTCAATGGTGGATTCATCCGGTAGCACTTTATTTTAGGGTCTCTTAACTAGTTGCTTATTAGCATGCATATTACTAGAATATTAGCCATTTATTAGTACTCATTAAACACATATTAATGCTTTATTCTACATGACCTTATTCTACATCCCTAATCCTACCCAATACCTAAACTTAACAACTACCGCACTAACTATTAATAAGCAGCAACTTAGGAATGTATTGAGGGAAAAGTCATAGTTAATAGTGAATAAGTGTTCCCTATTCTAAAGTGCTACCATTCAGGGTATTCTACAAATGATTACTGAACGTTATTTTTTTATTTATTTAATTAATTAGTTAATTAATTAATTTTTTAAATAATTAAGTAATTAGTTCACTCATTCATTTTCTTTCTTTCTTTCAACATAAAAATGACAAATACTGTATGTTGCTCATAAATTCAGCTGCTGCAAAACCTCTCATCTGCATCAGATTAGTCAAACAATATTCTATAGCCATGCAGACATACCAGCCACTTGACAATCAAACTGACCAAATGTTCAGAATCATTATAGTTTTTAATTTAGCTTTGATTTTGGGGGAAAATATAATGGTTCACCCATAAAGTTTGGACTTTTCATGTTTAATTTTTACGTTTTTAGCAGGCTTAACATCAACATCAGTTGAACCAAAGCGCTTTACAATTCAAAAGACAAAAACACCAGCACCCGCTGTAATAGAGCAGGAAGAGGAAAACAAAACTGTACAACATCAGAAAGTTTGAAAGCTGTAGAATTCAAAGGGGCCTTCAGGCTGCAGCATTACAGATGTGTATGAACAGATGCACTTACCATTACAGAAGAGTTCATCAGAGTTATCCCCGCAATCATCTCGCCCGTTACACCAGGAACTGTGTCCGACACAGCGTCCGTTCACACAGCGCTTATAGCCCTTCTTACACACACGGTTAGCTGGACACAAACACAGACCGATAAGAGTGGCAGGCCTTCATAACCGCCGTGAACATTCAGAATATCACACTCACTGCAGTAGGACTGCTTCTCGTCTGACTTGTCTTTACAGTGGGCCATGCCATCACAGGTGAGCGTGTATTTGATACAGTCTCCATTCCCACACTCAAAGTCATCCATACTGCTGCACGACGTGTTCTGAGCTGAGAGACACAAGGAGACAGCTATTAACATACTGTAGTGCAAGCCACTATTCCTGCTTGTAGCGTGTTGATCACAACCTCCTCATGTACAGGCATGTAGTGATATTTTGTCCAAAAACAGTATTTACCACTGATATATTGTTTTAGATTAGTAGCAGCTTTAGGACATCAACACAATTAAATGTGTACAATTAAACAATCGGTAAGAAAGAACAAACACGTCCGAGCTTCTGTGTGCCCTTTGTATGTGCACTGAAAAGTGTGAATAAAAGCCCAAACTGAAAATTATAATTAAAAGTATCTTTATTTCCCTGCTGAAAAAAACAATAGACACCATTACAAAATGTGGTTTTAATGGAAACTGTAATGGACCCTGTGGGTCTCTACTGGTAATTAGTCGCCTTCTATTGGTGGCTTGTTAAAACCACTAAATCCCAATAAATGTCCCAAAACACACTACAGAAAAACATTTTTTTTTTTAATGGTTTTAATGGTTAAGACTCGATGGTTTATAATGTTTGTAATGGTATTTGTAGTGGAAACCATTAGAATATTCTGTGATAGTTTCTATTGTTTTTTTTCAGCAGGGTTGTGTTTCAAAGATGAACAAAACTTTTAACTGGGGCTGCCTCCATAAGTGTTAGTCAACAAGAAGAGGCTAAGTTGATTAAAATGATATTGGTTAGTTGCAAAAACTGTCCGTGTCCACGATGGACGGATGGTAAACGGCTGGTCCTTGAGGTAATTACAGTATATCAGGCTGGAAATCATTCATTGACCTCAAATATAGCTTTCTGTTGAAACACATAAGCTTTACACGGACGTCTGCTCTAACATCAGCCTAGATAAATGTGTGCTATAAGGTGCATATCCAATGTTTGTGTGGAGCGTGCAAGCTATCAGTGCGCCACTGCATGACATGGAGGCATTTTCTTCTTGATAACAGAGAACACAACTTAAAATACGCCGTCATTTTTGCTGTTACAAAACTTTTTGACGCACTTTCTGCCGTCTTAGTCTCCGTGCACTGGAGCACGGAGTATAGGCTACTTGCCTCCCAAACATGTGAAATATACTGTATCTACAGAAAGCTTGAAATGTCTACTTTAAAATGAACTAAATCAAATTGAAAACTAACACTATCTGATTATCTGAAGGTGCATTTCTCTCTGAAGGTGCATCCACTGGCGAGTCAGCATCGTTAACTTCATCTTTGCAGCTGACACTGATTAAAACACTAGTTTATTAATAAATAACTCAATTTTCTCCTTACTATTTTTCCCCAACACACTCACAGTCATTACTTTTGTGGCAAGCTTTATATGTGCACTTGAGCATGGAACAGGCTATATATTAAAGCCCCCCCCCCCCCCGTATATTTAAGTAAATAAATGAACATAAACGTGCTTAGTTTACTAATGGCTTAAATGAACAACGATTAGTTGACTAGAAAAATCTTTAGTCTGAAGCAGCCCTAGTTTTTACAGTATGACAATTCAAATATGACAATTTCAATTTTGTGAACTATCCCTTTTAAGGTAGCAAAAGTAATATGTTTTTAAGAGTGTTTATTCCACCAGATCACCCAGAGATGAATGAAAGTTTCAGTCTTGGTTCATATCAGTGATCTAATTTACTCACTATTGTCACTCTGCTTTTGAGCAGGAACATTCAAGCCTGCCTCTGTTTAAAGCTGTTCATCTCCATACGATCAGTTAACTGTGAACACTGTATTTTAACGAGAATACTTGCATATGCAGATATATGTTGTATGAAATCTGTGATTGGTCGGCGGTGTCTCACCTATGCAGGTGTTGTCCTCCAGCAGTTTCCTCTCTCCGCGGCAGCTACAGTTGACCCGTCCGTCTGATGTGAGCAGACACAGATCCTGACAGCCTCCATTATTCACCCGACAGGGCGAGAACTCACCTGCGCACACGCACACGCACACGCACACACGCACGCGCGCACACACACACACACACACACACACACACACACACACACGCGCACACACACACACACACAGGAATTTAGCATCCCCAGAAGCTCTTGACATTGAGAAGTCACAAGAAGCATTATGTGTACTCGTTATGCAGCGCTTCATGAAACACACAAACAGATGCAAATAAACCACTTAACATTCACTACCCACTTACAGACAATTATTTCCTATTCACAGCACACAGATGTAAACACGAAAACAGTAGTTCTCACAGTGGTGTGCAGATGAAAGTTACTACATAGTGAAGCTGCAGAAGTCTACTTATAGGGTCAAAAAAAAGGTCTTGTCACATTTCACCACAATCATCGTAAATGAAAGAAAAATTGTACCATGTATTTAATTCATTTTAAAATGTATATAATAAAGTGTTACATTTTTATGCATTACAGTAAATAGATTGTGAGCTGGGGTGCTTAATTCAGGGCTCTACGGTAAAATCATTTAGTTATTAAACACATAATTCATAACAGATTAATTCCTGAATTAACAAACTAAACTACTACAATTAAATATAAACTATAAAAACTGGTTTGTGATACATTTTGTTTTCAGGATTCTTTGATGAATAGAAAGTTCAAAAGAACTTCATTCATTTGAAACAGAAATCTTTTGTAACACTGTAAATGTCAATTAATGCATTCTTGCTAAATAAGTATATATGTAAGGGATAATCAACGGTTTGCCATTAAATGATTTTAAATGCACGACGTGGAGGCCAAGAACCACCCGACGCAAAGCGAAATATTTGCGCAATATTTGACCGAATGGGTAAAAATGACAGTTATTTTCGTCAGTTATAGCACGTTAGCTCTAGCATTCTGCCCGCTTCAAATCAGACACAGAGATTAAATAGAGCGGTAAGATCACATTTATTTGAATGAAGTATAGCATTTATTTCAATTTATTATCGATTGAGAGAGAGAGAGAGATTTTACCACCTCATTGAATATAATGTAGCAATCTAGTATCTAGGGTATTTTAATAATAAAAATCGCGGGGAAGCATTGACAACAAGTTTATTTGTGTGCGCAGCACAATCTGTGATCTCCGACCTCTCTCTCTCTCTCTGTGTGTGTGTGTGGGTTTGTGTGCGAGTGATGT
Organism: Schizothorax lantsangensis; assembly: GCA_027422415.1. Taxonomy (NCBI): domain Eukaryota; kingdom Metazoa; phylum Chordata; class Actinopteri; order Cypriniformes; family Cyprinidae; genus Schizothorax; species Schizothorax lantsangensis. The sequence continues at coordinate 3,676,380 of CM049847.1, read as the reverse complement.
GTGTTAGTTTGTGTGCATCAATTAAAGCAGCGCATTAATATAGAACGGTGATTAAACTGACTTGGAACTACCTGTGCATTAAACGGTTTTACTGCATACCTGCCAGCCAATCAGAATCCAGTATTCAGACATATATTTATTTACTTTTACTCCATATTTCCAAGTAAAACAGGGTATTTAATTGTAAAAATAACTAAATAAATACCTTAGTTTCTTCAAATCTAGCAGCTATTGGCTATTTGTTGGGTTTTGTTTGGGTTAATGTTTTAGTTGGGAGGACAGTAAATGGGGGCTTCAGAACAGGCAGAGATGTTGTCTTTGGGGGTTTGAGTGCTTGAGAATTGCTTCTATCACACTTCGATAAGCATGATGAAAGATATTGATTGTGTCATTCCCAAGCGTTATAGAGTTCTTCTCGGTTCTGTGACAATCACAGATTACTTTTGGCACATAATTACATGGTTGAGATGACAGGACACTGCAAGGCAATCGCTCTCTCACACAGTTGATTTAGAGTACTCTTGACCATGCTGCCATTACAGCCGTTCACTCACAGCTATTTGTGTCATTGGCCACAGCGACGATCCCCATTGGCTGTTGTGGAATATCAGCTCTTAACACCTTCATGTCTCCACCAACATATTTGTCAGCTCTGAGGACGGCTCTGCGCACCCAGTCTGTCCAGAAGATGTGGTCACCATACACGGCCAAACCGAAAGGATGCACTGGCTCATTCTTCAGAACCACCTACAGACGCCAAAACAGATAGAAAGTAACCATTTGTTTTGTCGAAATGTTAAAATTTAAAAAGTTCTCTACCATTTTTTTTTTTTTTTTTTTCACTTGAGACTAAATGAACTTATTCTTCTGAACTTTTTGGCTGGAATTATGCAGTAGTTGGGGAAAACACCTATTTAGGGCCCTTACAATCAGAATATATGTGATGTTTACTGTACAGCAGGTTCAGAATTTAACAGGGGCAAAAATACCACTAAAATGCCCCTAAATTCACAATTAAACTAAAACTATTACAGCTGTTCGCCCTAATTCACCCAAAAATGAAAATTAAGCCATCATTTACTGAAAATGATTATTCATTTATTATGCCCTTCTTTCTATTTCAGACCACAAAAGGAGAAATTTAAAGAAATGTCCCACTCACGCCTCCCCATATAATGGCAGCGGATAGCACTTTTGGGTTTGGTGACTGAAATTTAATTTATTATTTAACAAAAATCCTGACATTGCTTTGTGTGCACGATTGCACGTTCACGTTCACCTCCCAGGAAAAGCACACAAGTTGCGAGAAAATCAAGATGAATAAATCTGAATCAAGTGTCGATTGCTGCATTACATTTAGATTTGTTCAAATACAATCATAAGCATCATAAACAATCACACTCATTTCTGTTGAGCTTATGAATGCAGTGGCCAATCAGAGGCAATCAGATTATTCATCGCTAAAAAACTGACTGGCTAAATTCTGCAAAGTACTAAGTACAGCCTCAGTGGTTATAACAGGAGTCTTTGTGAAATTGCAGTCATGGAGCGCTTAGTATACAGTATATAAAAAAAAGCCAAGAAATCAATTCCATATTATATATATTGCCTTAATGGAAAAGTTCATTTCTGACAGCTATGTTTTTGGACTAGTGAGATTTAACTAAGCTATCAAAATACAATGAAATGTCTTACTGCACATCATGATTGCAGCTGGTCTGGACGCATTGGGATTTGACTTGTTGGAGTCATGGTGCAAGTTAAGCAAAATGGACACTCATGGGTGCAAGTTCTGACTTACATAACGACGGGAGCCATCGTACTCGCAGCGCTCAATCTTATCAAGTGTAGCGTCTGAGAAATAGATCTTCTCAGCACGATGGTCGATGGCGAGTCCGTTGGGAGTGCGGATGTCACTGCTGATGATCACCAGGACATTGGCTCCGGACAGCTGAGCGCGCATGATACTGGGTGACTGCTCATTCCAGTTGGTCCAAAACATCAAGCTGGTGAAAAGCAGAGGAATGTGAGTCAATGACAAACATTGAGTGTGATATCATCTTCACCTCTTCCTAGCAGTGGCATCCTGAAAGCAACAGGACATCTAAAAGGGAACAGTTAGTGAATGTGAATACGTTTTGAAAGTTGAAATAATGAGTTTGTTGTGAAATGAAAATCTCACTTCTGACACTCATCCAGGACGAACGCCCGCGGGTGGTCGTCCCCTGACATGGTGACCACAGTGTCCCGGTCGAAAGCCCCCCAGCGGCTCTGGTCCACAGTGTGACGGGTGATGGTGGACGTGCTGTAACTAGTCCAGTATAAAGTGTCCAAGGCCCGATGATAAGCCAACCCCTCCACTGACCCAACATCTGCAGACAGAAACATATGGGGAAAACATGATTAAAAAATAGATTTTAACTAAACATTTTAGAAATCATAGACAGCACTTTCATGGAATCTGTCACATGCTGTTGAGCTGCTCGGGTGGTCTGCTTGGTCAGTATAGAGATTGTGATTATTTAACTTGACTACCCATTGACTTTGGAAACATACGTTTATACGTTTTAGAGTGAGAGAGAGAGAGAAATAAAAAATTAGATTAGATTAAATTATATTAGAATTCTAGGAAAAACATTATTTTGTTTATTACAAAGACTAAATCTGTCTGTTAACAAAGTTATTTTTCTTTCTTCCCTTTACACTAAAGATTATAAAATAAAATAAAAAGATTTACCATTATACATTTCTTACTGTTTTTAACTTTTGAAGGAAATATCCTTTGAATTTAATTAATATTTCTTCACGTTATATTTCTTCATTTTAGTCAGTTTTACTCGGTATCAAACGGCACTAAATATTAGTCAACAGCATTTATGTTGACGGAAAACTGCAAAATTAAACTAAACATCCACATATTTTAGATAATGTTTATATAATTTAAACATGTAGGGCTATCAACAAAAACTGTGAAAACTGCTTTTGTTGTGGAAACCTGCTCTCCTGAAGAAAAAAATACTACTACTACAGTATGTGTGCAAACAATACTGTCAATTCTTTATGCTTTAGTTATTTATTGCACGTTTAATGTGTTGTTACAAGAATAGCACATTCACACTGTGACTTCACATTCAGTCTAGCAAGTTGTAATATCAGTGCTGCATATACATCTGATTAATCTCAAATATCATTGGTTCTCGTGATGCACAAAGTAGAACATGTAGAAAAAAAGCATAATAAATCATATGGACTATGACTTGATTTTAATGCACTAATTAAGGCAATATTTGTGTTAGTTTTGATGATCACCTATGCAGTCACCTTCTTTCACTGTAAGCAAAAGAGCAGCATGGACATTCTTCAGATGTTCATGTTTCACAGAAGAAAGTCCATCAAACAGGGTTAAAACAACGTTGGGGTGAGAATATGGTGACAGATTTAATTTGGGGCTGAACTATCCCTTTAACAAATAAAAATAACAAAAACAGAGCGCAACTATGATGAAGTAATGATAAAAAAAATAAACGGTAATAAATAAATCATCTGGACTTGAGTTAATGTCTCAGGACAGGTGATTTCTCCACAGACTAAGCTTTGACCGAGCGTGAAGCGACAGCTGCAGAAAGCTTCACATCCATGTGGAACTAGCTTGTTGTGTAGAGTGCTGCTCTATTTTGCACCATGTTTACATGCAATATCCAAATACACGTGTTAGTCATGAGTCAATTATATCTGGCCAAAACAACCTCGAAAAACGGGGGGGGGGGGGGGAATGATTCATTGTTTGTTTGTTTGTTCATTCATTACTGATGACGGTTCAAAGACAGATGTGTAGGATGTAAGAACTGAAATGCTTTGTTTTTTTAATCGCTAGATTTATGCCTGGCTTTAATTACATAACCGGTTCATAACAAGTGTAATGAACACCACATGGTAAGAAAACAAAAAACATTTAACAAAAAATCCAAAAAGAATACATATTGTAAATGACGGAAAGAGCTTAACTGCAAAAAACAAACAAACAAAAAAAATAGCCCACCTTTACAGAAAAATATGTGGCAAGTAGATAATTTGTCTTATAATTTTGCTGTATTAAACTAGTAAATAAATACTACATGACCACATTTCAGGGTCTTGGATAATAGTGCAAACAATTGGATAATATATTTGTACAGGGCAGGACTCTTTAAATGAATCTATAAAACCAAACACTATTGTTCATAACCACATTTCTGCCTAAAATAAGAGTAAATAAAACAAAAGGATGTATAGCGAATCTGCTTTTGATTGTAGTTTCAATCAGACCAACTTTTTCACTTCAGCACAAGGAAGCCAACATTCTTTCAGGAGGCATTTTGGTGGAGAGTTTGCAATTATCATAATTATCCTTCATTCATATGGTGTTTGTGGCAACAGAAGAATAAACAGATACGCACATCTTTCTTTGCTCAGTTCTCCAGCTATGAGAGCCAAATGTCTTATGAAAGAATGAGTTTATTGTGCTCTCACAAAGGAACTGGCCGTGACTTCAGACTTTCCCAGTCCGGTTTGATCGTGTGTCTGCTGTGAGCTGGTAATGGAGAATCAAACCTCTACAAAACACTACTCCATATTCAAACACAGAGACTTGTTTTGGGGACTGCAAAATAACTACAGTACACATAAACTCTATGACAGACTCTACTATCTTTTTTTCAACAATCTGAGATATCGTTGATGTCTGTACCATAAACAGTGTGCATAAAATGCTAAATTTTTAATTCTTAATCATTAAGATACTATTAAAGTTTTTAAATTAATCCCTGGTGAAAAATAAATATACTAAAATGTATTTGAAATACATTTATTCCATGCTAAGTATACTACTAATACATTTACATATTTATGTACTTAATAAAAATAACCTGCAATTGTACTTTTGGTATACTAAACCGGTAAACTTAAAGTCTGCTAAATTAGAAAAACAAATTTTCTACTTAATTCAATTGTGTGGAAGTAGTGCTGAAGTCCAGCTAAAGATATGCTGAAGAATATCTGATTGTGCTGAAGTGGAACTATTGTAAGTATACTTCAGATACACTTTAAATATCTCGCATTTAAAGACAGATATTATTCAAAGATCATACAATCCTCATCAATAGTGACATTAAATCACATTTTATGCTTAATATTAAGAAATGTGCATTGTGCACAAGTAGTACTCCAAATAAAGTTTAATTATAATTTTATATCAGTGAGTCTTGAGCAATATGTCAGTATATGTGTTAACAGATTTGAACAATTCTTAGTCTGAAATACATGTATTGTAAATATATTACTTTTTTACTAGGGATATTTTGAATTCATTTATATTTTCCGTTATCATTTTTATTTTTGTTAAAATTTTAAGAATTCTGTTGTGTGTTTTTGTTTTTATTATTTGTCTATATTGCTTTTTTTATTAATTTAATGTCAGTTTTAGTTTGAATTATTTTAGTACATCAAGTCGACATCTAGCCAAAAAACAAAACCTAGAGAATTAAGGTAGAAAGACATCATTATTTGAAACTCACTCTCGACCACTGTCTTCCGGTCTGACCCGTCGTCATTGATCTGCTGAATATTTCCAAAGTGGATGTCGCTGTAGAAGATCCGATTGGCTCCTTTTCCGCCGCCTCCACGGTAATCGAACGTTAGCGCGATGACGTTCTTCATGTGGTCGGGATCTTCAAACGGTTTGATGGGTGCGTTGAGGTTGTATTCATCCGATAAGTGCACGCTCTTTAATATCGTACGTTCTGAATACAGCAGGTATCCGTCGTAGTCACGGCAACTCTGACCGTCCTCCGCTAGCATTCCGTGAGCGCAAGCACACGTTCTCTGTCCGTTACCACGGTAAAGACACAGCTGCTGGCAGCCACCGTTGTTGTTCTTGCAGATATTAGTTCCTGCAGAGAGATTGGTTTGAAAGAATTAAGAAGTACTGCAACTAAGACAAATCTGAATCTAGTTCATAGATTCAATGCTGTTGACATTCGCATGAAAACAATATGCAAAGTTAGTGACTTAGTTAATCAATCAAGAATTGAGATATCAACATGTTGACTATTTTATTTAAAACTGTTGTTTTGAACAATAAAGAAAAAGGGGGAAAATCTGAATATAAATAGTTAATGAATTTTGTTATTAATATATATTCATATAATAAAATAATGTATTATACTTACTGTATATATGTTAAAATGATATATTATTATAAAGTTTTCAAAATACTATGAAGCAGTGAAGCAGAGAAGTACAGTAACAATAAAACATTACCAGTGCTACTTTAAAAATAAAACAAACCAGTGCTGTTTTAGTATCATTGATCATTTTTGATTGAGATTAATAGGTTTTTACACATTTATTTTTATTTATAGATTTTGAATTAGTTTTTATTTTTGTATTTTCCATTTTAAATTTGGTTAAAGTTTTAGTAATATTTTGTTATTTTTTATGTCTAGATATTTTTATTCATTTTTTATATAAGTATTAATTTTATTTATTTTAGTACATCAAGTTAAACAAAATGAAAATGAGAAATGATTGCCTTAATTTTTTTTAAATATAAACATTTCTCTGCATAATTAATGTTGTATTAGAGGTTGTTTTACAGCACATTCTTTCAAGAACAAAGTCATTGAACACTCACCTTGTTGTCGCGCTCTGTTAAAGACCTTGATGTCTTTGAGTTGGACACCGATGCCTGTCCTCAGACTTACTGAATCAGTTGCATTGTCTTTACTGCCACGCTTTATTGAACCATTCGCATGAGTCCTAAATAAATAACATGTTCTTTTTTAATAAATAAATACAATAATAATTGTGATGTGCAATTTACAAATATATAGTTATTTGTAATATTTTTAACATATATAAATTGGACACTTCGCTTTAACATCATCTGGCTGAACAAAGTTCAAAGGCTCTTTAAATAGGGATAGCAAATAAAATAAAGTTGTATTAAACAATGCTGTAGATTAAACATCATGTTGGTGATGAGGAATCAAGTGTACAAGCTTGCACTGACCGGTCGCTCCAGTATATGTAGCTCTCAAACACAGATACGGAGAACATGTCCATGTTGTTGCTGGAAAGCACCACCTCTCTGTTCTCACCCGTCTCCAGGTTAATGCGCTCAATCTTATCCGTGCGCGCGTCACACCAGTACAGAAAACTCTCCTGCAGGACACACAGACAATGAACACAAATTTAAGTCGTCAGTTAATAAGAGGAAGCTGCTTGAAGTTTCTAGTACACTTATTCATGTAATATGCAAATATGTCATCAGCTTTTTTCAAACTATAGTAAGCTGCCCACCTAGACAGAACAAACAGCAGCCATCAACCAAGTGTTAAATCATGCAAGAAACATGCTAAAACATGCAAACAATGTGCTTAATTCAGTGTTATCTGTGTCTGTCTATCTATCTATCTATCTATCTATCTATCTATCTATCTATCTATCTATCTATCTATCTATCTACCTACCTACCTACCTACCTACCTACCTATCTATCTATCTATCTATCTAGCTATCTAGCTATCAATCTATCATTTTGCTGTCTGATAGACTACATGGTCTTAAAACCTTCAAACTACAAGCTTTTAAAACTGCTTCAAACCTAAAATCTTCAGACTTCCACTAATCTACTTCTATCTTTCTGAACAGGCTTTCTCAAACCAACATCAAAGTTTGCCTGTCACACTTTACTATCTAGTTTAGTACAGTTTTTCTCAGTTGCTTTGGTGCATTTCTCAGAACAGAAATGAAATTTTCAAAACTACTTGTTCAACCTCCACATCATCTCGTCACTTGTGCATATCATAAAAGCAGTTTCTCATTCTTTTGAACAAGTTGTGATTGCTTTGGTACATTCATGCAATTGATTATGTACATTTGTCTGCTGTTTCCTACATTATCAGTTGCTATTGTCATGTTGCTCAAAATGTATTATACAGTTCTGCTATTGTCTTACCGCTCAAAACATCTAGTCATTAGTTCATCTTATAAGTCATTAGATGCAAAACGGTTGATCTAGTTGTCATAAACTGTCAAGCATATTTTCTACACATCTCTATTACACTTTTTGTAAATTTGCCATGAATTGTGCAAGTGAATCTTGACTCTCACTAATGAAGAGAATATAGATCAACCAATGACAAACCAGTTCTCTGAAATAGCTCAAAGGTGCATTTCATGACCCTTCAATTGGAAAACATATATAGACAGAGGACAACACAAAAGTTACAAATTCTGAAGATGGATGAACATCCAGAAAACGATCAGGGTCAGCAGCCGAGAGGAAGAAGAGGAGTAAGGATGCATGGAAGTGTACAGAGGCAAAACAGAGGAAGAGGAAGAAGAGGCCAAGGACAGAGGCGCATATCAGATGAAATAATGTTGTCAATCATGGCTTACAATGGCTGAAGGGTCCAGCTAAAAAGTGGGAGATCTACCATATCCTCAATAATTCAAACATTTTGAAACAGTCTCTTTCAATCAATATCCCACATACAGTAATGTGTAAATTTGTACTTTTGAAAGGAAATATGGCATACATAAGAAGTGCAGCCTTCTGTATTTCAGTACAGTAACTGTCATCCAAACTGTTGCCATAGTTTACATCAGGTAATACAGTACTACAGTAACAGAGTGCACTGTTACACTTCACACTACTTTACATGTAATACATTCGTACAAAAATAAATGTACTTATAAATACAAATGTTCTTATACTTTTTTTCTATGTACTATTGACTCTTCTCAACAAATATCAGATTTTATTTTATAAAACCTTAATTTCCATGGTTGACTGTCGCAGTGAAAAAACAACTAAACATTTTGACCAGTGTGGCTCACACGATGACAAAAATACTTTATATTTTGGTGGCCTTGGCCAAATTACTGACACGATAACTAGGTTTTGAAGCATGAATGAAATGTTTTGGGTGAGTAACTACATTTTGCAGACATGCAATAAAGTTCTGAAGTTCCAGCAAACAGTTGTGACATTTGCACTCACAGTTTAGAGAATGTTAAGACTGTTTCGAAAAATGTGCCAAAGCAATTGAGAAAAACTGTAACAGTGATAATATCACAATTCTAGCTTTATTGAGCGCTGGTGCCAACTGTCTCTTTGTGGCACCTGGTGGTGATTTGTTGAACGGGTTTCACATGTAACTGGGTTGTATTTACCTCCGTGGACAAAGGTGAAAAAAACATTATGAATGAATGAATAAATAAATAAATAAATAATGAATAAAAAAAATTTATCAATCTAATTAAAATGGATTTCATCCAATATGTCACTATATATACTTTTATGCTTATTTAAGTATTGCATAATAAGCTTAGCAATATGCTACTGTGGGTAGACAGCGAATCGATTCATGATTCATTTTCAATTTGGTTCAGGAATGCAAATTCAGAACGATTTGATTAGGTCCAATTCATAATAATATTCAGTTCAGTTCAATTTTGATTAATAATTCAATTTTTAAATTACGGTATGGAAATGCTTCTCCTGATACATTTATTCTATAGAAAATGCCATGAGTTTTTCATGTTTAAAAAAAAACATTTTAAATTATTATTGACTGAAGCAAGTGATTCACGATTTAGAATTCATGCTTCAAGATCAATGAATTGACAAAATTTTCAATCGATGCATCAATAAACAAGTGAATGGTTACACCACTAGTGCTTACTAGAGTTTAAAAGTATTAGATTGACACAGGGTTGACATAAATGTGTCCTACGCACCTGATAGTCAATGGAGATGCCGTTGGGCCAGCTAATACTGACGTTCACCAGCATGGCTCTGTTAGTTCCATCCAGACGAGATCTTTCTATGCGTGGATACTGTCCCCACTCCGTCCAAAACAGATACCTGCACACACAACCAGCCATGAGGAGAGCGCTGCTTCATTCATGCTGCAGAAACGCACAAAAACAGACAGGAAGTTACTCAGATCTCACCCTTTCTCAGGATGTACAGCAATGGCCCGAGGTTTGTCCAGTCCTTGGGAGATGACCACATATCGACACGAGCCATTCAATCTGGCAACCTCAATCACATCAAAGCCCTGGTCCGTCCAGTAGATGTTTCCTACAGCACACAGAGGAACAAGGCAAGGTTTTGCTCATCAGTATTGTAATAAAGCTCTAAACGCACCTGAAAGTGTCAAACGTGTCTGTGCTTGAGACTCACCGGCGATCCAGTCGACAGCGATGCCCTCCACACGGCCGATGCCGTTAGTGATGATGTCCTCTCTCCACGTCTGATCTCTCTTAGCTCTGCTAATGGTGCTCAAACCCATGTCAACCCAATAGATGGTGTCATTATCTACACGACAACAGAAAGAACACACGTATGAATTATTAAAAAGATTAAAGACAGTTACTGGGGACAGTTACTGGATTTTTTTATTTTTATGTTTATAATATATTGTATATTGACACCAGAACCTAAAAATAACTCATGGCTGTTAGATAGTTGCTGGATGCTACTGCAGCACTGCTAAATCACACAATATAATAACAGATATGACATGAAATACTCATCATCTGGCTGCATAGCATCCTTTGAAGCCACTACAGTTTTCCCAATATCAGAAAATATATATCAGGAACCAGTACATTTTTACAATTCTTGATACCTATTTGAATATCCTCATATGCCACAATATGCTACTGAACTCACTCACTCACTCAAAAAATAAAAAAAATGAACGCAACAGAATGTAGTTAAGAAATTCACAAACAAACCAATAAAAATAAACAATGCTTCCAGTAATTATTAAAGTACATAATAATAAAATTAATTAAAAGGCAAAACTACAGGCAAGAGAATGAATTATAAAAAAATATACAAGGATACAAATGAAGTAAATTGTGTTTAATTTTTTTTTCATACATCACAAAGTATATAAGACACAGGGTGCTTTTTGAAGCCAAAATATATGTACTACAACAGCAAAAACCAGACTGGAACATATTCATAAATTTTTAATTTACTGACAGACAAACATCATTTATTCTTATTTGCAATATGTTTCAGACTTTTCCAGCCCAATTTAACACCTGATCATATACCACTCTTGTTCATCTGAAAACATGGGGGTTATAAATCATGAGTGTTGAGACTCACCGGCATGAAAATCAATCCCGACGGCGAGTGATGTTCCTGAAACCGGTACAAGGGCATCAGATTTGTCAGCGGGGTCCAGTGGGATTCCTCTAATGCCCTCATGAACAGAGTACAGCAGGAAAGAGCCCACACCTGAAATCAACACAACGATCACCACGCTTCAGGCTGCTTCTTCAAATACAGGCCTTCCTTCATTTCTACTTTTCAAATTCCTTTATGTATAGATTTGATTGTTTTATCCTCGTTTTTCCCTCCAAAACTAATCTTAATATACATTGCCGTTCAAGGTTTTGAAGGTTTGCTCACCAAAGTTGCAGTAAAAACAGTAATAATGTAAATAATATAATACCTTTTTTCAATTGTAATTCATTCCTGTGATCAAAACTGAATTTTCAGCATCATTACTCCAGTCTTCAGTGTCACATGATCTTCAGAAATCATTCCAATATGCTGATTTATCAATACTGAAAACAGTTGATGCTGCATATTTGATGTAAACCGTGACACTTTCATTTTTTTCTTTGATGAATAGAAAGTTCAAAAGAACAGTATTTATTTGAAATGGAAATCTTTTATAACATTATATATGTCTTCACTGTCACTTTTGATCAATTTAATGTGTCCTTGATGAATTTCTTCTTCATCAAAAAAAAAAGTTAATAATTGACAAATTATAAAAAGTGTGAAAGTTTGATTATGTGTACTTAATATACATAAAATGCTATGTATAAAGACAGCAAGAGAAATGGGTCTGTTTTGTCAGGTAAAAACATCCATAGTTAAAGCAACCATGCATTTATGCTGTTACAATTTACTGTGGGATTTTTTTTTTTTAAATAAATGTATTAGCTATTATTTAAAACCTTTTTTGTTGTTGTTGACTACAAAACATTTTGTAGAATCTTTAACTAATAAATAGAGAGTTGCAGAAAAAAAATAGAAAAACCTACAGCATTGAACTGACTTCTAATCTTATTGTGCTGTTTTCTGCTCCTCTGTACGTTTGGTATGGTGTTTCCAGCTGTTCTCTGAAGGAAATGCAAACACTGTGGTCTATTGTACCTCCATGTCATTTTCTCAAAAGGAAGTCACACATAATTGAGAGTCTGAATGTCAGGTGTGTATTGTGTGTGAATGTCAGGTTCGTACCCTCACAGGACTGCTGTCCGCTCCTCAGGCTGTATCCTGCGGTGCACATGCAGGAGCGGGTGGTGGGAGATGTGGGCAGACACAGCTGAGAGCAGTCACCATTGTTGTTACTGCACAAGTTTGAACCTGATGATACAACACACATACTCAAGGCCAGCAAACTCAGTTTACCAGGGGACGAATTTCAGTACAAAAGCGCTGCATATAACAAACCACCCACAATTCGGTTTAACCAGCGGTCATCTGCACTAACTCTGTAAAGTAATGTGCCATAAGCATTCAAATTAAGGAATAGTTAATGAAAATATTCTGAAAATGTACTAACCTTCAGGCCATCCAAGATGAAGAGAGAAATGCAGCATTCAATCACTGTCTCACCAGTGGATCCTCTGCAGTGAATGGGTGCCGTCAGAATGAGAGTCCAAACAGCTGATAAAAACATCACAATAATCCACAAGTGATCCACAACACTCCAGTCTATCAATTAACATCTGGTGAAGGGAAACGCTGTGTGCTTTTAAGAAATAAATCCATCATTATTACATTTTTAAGACATTGTTTTGGAGTCCACAATCCATAATATTGCTTTCTCCAGTGAAAAAGTCATCTGGTCTGAATCAGGAGAGACATCTGCACAGATCAAGCACTGTTTACAAACCAAATCTGTTCAAAACAGATCTAACAAATATGTGGGTGGATTTTGACAACAAGGGAGAAGCTTTTCACTGGAGGAAGCGTTAATATTATGGACTCGTATTTTAGCCAAAGTTAAAACACTTTAATGATGAATTTGTTTCATACAAACATGCAGCTTTTTGCTTCACAAGATGTTCATTGATGGACTGGAGTTGTGTGGTTTACTTGTGGATTATGGTGATGTTTTTATCAGCTGTTTGGACTCTCATTCTGACGGCACCCATTCACTGTAAAGAATCCACTGGTGAGCAAGAGATGTAATGATAAGTTTCATGAAATCTGTTCAGATGAAGAAACAAACTCATCTACATCTTGGATGGCTTGAAAGTGAGTACATATTCAGCAAATTTCATTTTTGTGTGAACTATCGCTTTAAATTAAGTCAAGGTCATTATTTTCAGCACAAACAATCCTTTTTTCAATGCTAATGAGGCTCAATGTAGGCACAAGGAACTAGCCTGAAAATTGCAATTTGCACTCAGCACAGATTTCTTTGGCTGTCAACTGATTAATTCCTTAGACACTGCATGCAGTTGATTCTTTAACCTGTCTGCACGGTCTCATTGTAGATCTTCATGTGCATCATGGGAGACGTGCTGTTTCTCAAGACCTTCCAGTCTCCTCCATCACTCTTATCACAGGTGCCGATCTCATCCGTGCCCTGATCCGCCCACCACAGCTTATCCCCTACACAACATCAGTCAAAACATTAGTATTTCAAAAAAGAGAGCCAATGAAACGATCAGTGCTATATTTACCCATGATAGCCAGCGCAGAGGCTTTGTTCAGTTTGCCTTTGACCGCGTCTAACACCTCCAGTCCTGATCCGTCCAGCTTACAGCGGTTAATGGTGCTGTTTCCTGAGCTGATCCAGTACAGGTGCTCTGTGTCATAGTCTATGGACAGACCTGCAGCACAGACACAGACCAACAGCTCAAAAGAACGCAGATGTGCTTAAGGTAACGCTTGTTTTTTGTTTGTCCACTTTAGACATTCTACTAACAGTAAGTAACTTTGCAACTACAAGTCAACTAGCAGTCATTAGAATATTAGTAGACTGTCTGCTTAATAATATCTTCTAACACTTTATTTTGATGGGTCCACAACATACGATATACTGACTGTGAGAAACTTTGCAAGTATATGTCAACTTATTCTACTAACCCTAAACTTAACCTAACAGTCTACTCTGAGAGTTAGTAGACATGCAGTTGCAAATTAATGAGAATTAGTTGACATGTACACTGCCCTCCAAAAGTTTGGAAACACCCCTGGAAAAGTGTGGTTTTGGACGATATCAGCATAAATCCTTATCATTTTTGGGTGTAAATACATTAAAGTAACTTGACATTATCATTGAAGACCAGCAATAAAACATAATAATGGCAATATATACATGTCAAAGTCAGACATGCCCCTTTGCCAGCTGTGATGCCTGGTTACTGGTTTAAACTTGGCCCAGGTTTTTAAAAGATTTTTGGTCAGCACACCTTAATACTGTAGCTTCAACAATTGATTACCAATTCAAAGTCAATGTTTGAATAAACTGACAGCTCGGATGCCCAGATTATGCAGAGCTGTAATAGCTAATGGTGGATATTTTGATGAATTGCAAATTGAATTTTTTTCTATGTATAAAATATTTATGTAATAAAATATGTTTTTGTAGTTTGTGTTGTCCCTTATCAGTGCCAAATTATCACAAATTAAAAAGGATTCATGCCAATATTGTCCAAAACCCCACTTTTCTAGGGCGTTTCCAAACTTTTGGAGGGCAGTGTAGTTGCAAAGTTATTTATAGTTAGTAGAACGTCTAAAGTGGACTATCAAAATAAAGTATAACCATGCTTTATAATTCTCAATGGTTTCTGAACTGTTTAAAAATGTTTTACTGTTTTATACTAAAGCACTGTACAAGTTATTATAAAGAAGGTCATCAGACACATTGGGTCTCATTTACTAACCACACATATAAACATACAGGTAACAGTTTACAATAAGGTTCCATTTGTTAACTACATTAATTAACATTAACTAACAAGGAAAAATACTTCTAAAGCATTATACATAATTAAAACTAATAGTTGCTTCTGGTACAACCCGAATTCTGGAAATGTTGGGATATTTTTTTAAATTTGAATAAAATGAAAACTAAAAGAATTTCAAATCACATGAGCCAATATTTTATTCACAATATAACATAGATAACATAAATGTTTAAACTGATACATTTTACAATTTTATGCACAAAATGAGCTCATTTCAAATTTGATGCCTGCTACAGGTCTCAAAATAGTTGGGACGGGGGCATGTTTACCATGGTGTAGCATCTCCTCTTCTTTTCAAAACAGTTTGAAGACGTCTGGGCATCGAGGTTATGAGTTTCTGGAGTTTTGGTGTTGGAATTTGGTCCCATTCTTGCATGACATAGGTTTCCAGCTGCTGAAGAGTTTGTGGTCGTCTTTGATGTTTTTTTCGTTTAATGATGTGCCAAATGTTCTCTATAGGTGAAAGATCTGGACTGCAGGCAGGCCAATTCAGCACCTGGACTCTTCTACTACGAAGCCATACTGTTGTAATAGCTGCAGTATGTGGTTTTGCATTGTCCTGCTGAAATACAAAAGGCCTTCCCTGAAATAGATGTCATCTGGAGGGGAGCATATGTTGCTCTAAAACCTTTATATACCTTTCAGCATTCATAGTGCCTTCCAAAACATGCAAGCTGCCCATACCGTATGCACTTATGCACCCCCATACCATCAGAGATGCTGGCTTTTGATCTGAACACTGATAACACTGATAACAAGCTGTAAGGTCTCCCTCCTCTTTATCTCGGAGGACACGGCGTCTGTGATTTCCAACAAGAATGTCAAATTTGGACTCGTCTGACCATAGAACACTTTTCCACTTTGAAACAGTCCATTTTAAATGAGCCTTGGCCCACAGGACATGACGTTCTGGACCATGTTCACATATGGCTTCCTTTTTGCATGATAGAGATTTAGTTGGCATCTGCAGATGGCACGGCAGATTGTGTTTACAGACAGTGGTTTCTGGAAGTATTCCTGGGCCCATTTAGTAATGTCAATGACAGAATCATGCAGATGAGTGATGCAGTGTCGTCTGA
The DNA here is from genome assembly GCA_027422415.1 of Schizothorax lantsangensis. Lineage (NCBI taxonomy): Eukaryota > Metazoa > Chordata > Actinopteri > Cypriniformes > Cyprinidae > Schizothorax > Schizothorax lantsangensis. The sequence goes on along the minus strand of CM049847.1, from coordinate 3,660,238 downwards.
GGGCCCGAAGACCACAGGGCATCCAACAAAGGTCTTCGGCCTTGTCCCTTACGCACAGAGATTTATCCAGTTTCTCTGAATCTTTTGATGATGTTATGCACTGTAGATGATGAATTTGCAAAGCCTTTGCAATTTGACGTTGAGGAACGTTGTTTAATGTAATCCACAATCTTTTTACGCACTCTTTCACAGATTGGAGAGCCTCTGCCCATCTTTATTTCTGAGAGACTCTGCCTCTCTAAGACATCCCTTTTATAGCTAATCATGTTACAGACCTGATGTCAATTAACTTCATTAGTTGCTAGATGTTCTCCCAGCTGAATCTTTTCAAGATTTTTTACTTTTTCAGCCCTTTGTTGCCCCCGTGCCAACTTTTTTGAGACCTGTAGGCATCAAATTTGAAATGAGCTCATTTAGTGGATAAAAGTGTAAAATTTCTCCGTTTAAACAAATGTTATGTTCTCTATGTTCTATTGTGAATAAAATATTGGCTCATGTGATTTGAAAGTCTTTTAGTTTTCATTTTATTCAAATTTAAAAAAACGTCCCAACATTTCCAGAATTTGGGTTGTAATATTAGTCAATGGATTGAGCTAACATGAACTATGTATTTTTAACGTTGAAAAAAGATTAATAAATACTGTAACAAATGTATTGCTCATTGTTATTTCATGTTGGTAACGTTAACAAATAGAACCTATTGTAAACTCTTACCAGACTGTGTGTGAAAATATGATCAAACCAGTATCACAGTCCTCTTGTTATAAAAGACACACTTTGTTACCTCCATTAATCCTGCAACTGTTCTACTAGTGTCAGGAAACAGACTCATTCGGTGAAACAACAGTGGATGATTTATTGTGGAAATCAGAGCATAAGGTAACAACAGAGCGAGGGTGAAAAATAATGTCCATGGAAGGAGGTGAGTAGCACCACACAAACACACACTCATGGATCTCGGTAGTTGAAAGATAATAAATGGCAGTCTTATCTTACAGGGTCATGGAGAACACAAGGGGAGCTGGAGACTGGAGGGGGAATCAGGAAGGAGGGTTATATTCCTCTTGCAGGTCTTAATAGGCGAACAGTTGGGAACTGGAGACTGGAGAAGGAGACCGGAGCTTCAGAGATGAGGAAGAATCCACAAGGTGAGAATCCAGGTGAGCAGATGGCGGGAGTAACAGGAGTAGTCCTAAGCCCTATTCTAAACTATGTTTGAGTTTCGATTCTTAGCACCCGATGTCTGTGATTTTCTTGTACCAATTCGGACGGGACTAACATCTCCATGTTTATAACAGAAGGTGGGAGGGTCTGTTTTGTACATCTGGGCTTTGCAGAGTTCATGTGCTCTGTATGCGTGCATTGCATGTAGTCATTCGGATTGATTGTGCTATGGCTCGTATAGCAAAACCATGGTTCATTTGTGGTTACTTTATTTTAACTATTTTAATTTTTTTATTTGTAGTAAAACGTAAGCAAATTTCAGGTATGGGGCCCCAACACAATAATTACATGCTCTTTTACGCCCAACTCTTATTTTGCTTGCTTTCTCTCTCATTGGTTATAGCTATAACTAGTTTATTTCACAACTTAAGTAAATAATTTGTCAACCTGATACTGTTCTAAATCCATATTAGGCTACCTTATTTTTTTCGGATCACAAAAGAAGACATTATAGAAAAAAAATGCTTGCACTTGTCCATTTAATGAATTGTAAACTTCTTCAATCTTTTTAGAAAAAGGATTCAAATGTCATAAAAATTATCCCATGCAACTTGTTCCATATTCCAAGTGTTCTTAAGTCATACGGATTGCCGAGATTAAAAATCGAAAATGTAATCTATTATTAAGCGGAAAATCTTGTCGCATTCGTGCATTTATATGAGTGCACGGCAGTTTGTGCCGGCATGCCTAGGAAAAGCACACAAGAGAGTCATTTTTAAAACATCAAGACAAATAAAATTATGACTTGAAGCACAATACTTACTTTACAGAGGAATATCTCTGTTCTGAGACAGACAGTAGGCTATTATACAGCTTTGAATGCGCGCAAAGAGTGCTCCGTCTAATCACTAAAAGCTGTCACTCACTTCAATTCATTGCGATCTCACAACGTTCTGTTAATAAGCTCTCTGAACAATGAATCACTTATTTACATCGTATCTACACATTGTTACAATGAGAGGATTTGCGAGCTTGCAGAACGCAGCACCTGACAAAAACTCAGCGTTTTGAGTGGTGAGTGAACATTTTACGCTCTCCATATACACACTGCAGCATTTGCCAAACATGTTTCGCCAATATCAGATGGGGCCCCCTGATTCCCCGGGGCCCTAAGAGGCCGCTTACCTCACTTATTGGTTAAGTCCGCCCCAGATTACAGAATTATTATTTTTTATTTCTTTGCCAGTAGGCAAACATATCAAAAATGCGCGTGGTAAGAGTGTCTATGGTAGTTCACGTTGGCCAAAACACACAAGGAAACGCGTTGTGAATTTTTTTTTTTCGGTAATCCCAGACATTCGCATTCGGATGGGATTTGTTTTCTCAGAGGATCACTGAGTTTGCCGGAAAACAGTAGGTAATTTGCTCTAGAATTATTACAGAGGTTGTGTGAGAAAAACACAGACATGGCAGATTCGGACGGGATTAAAATCACAAAGTTTGCCTGTGAAACACAAATTTCTCTAACGACCCTCTGGAAAACGAGTCCCATCCGAATAGGGCTCCAGTCATAGACCAGACATAATGGAGTGTGTGGTGCAGACATATATAGGGCTGAGGTGATGAGGTGATTGAAGGCAGGTGACAGTGATTATCAAGTGCTTGCAGGTGGGAGCCAGGAGAGGTGCTGGGAAATGCAGTGACAGGTGATCGAGACATTACTCCCCCTCCCGGATCTCACGCCTAACAGAATCCAACCAGGGAGGGAGGGTGGGCCATGGAGGAGCAGGCAGTACTGGAGACCAAGGTGGTGCTGGCGACAGCAGGCCACCTGTATTTATAGATAAAGCCTCCCTGGCCGTAACAAGGGAGCTAGGAACACAGGGAATACAGGAGTTAGGATTGACCTCCGTGGCCGTGACGAAGGAACTAGGAGAACATGAGATTTGATCGACCTCTGTGGCATAGGTATCCGGATGCCACACAATCATGGAGTGTGTGGTGCAGACTCGGCTGAGGTGACGAGGTGATTGAAGGCAGGTGTGTGTGCAGGGGGGAGTCAGGAAGGGTTCTGGGAAATGTAGTGAAGTGGTGATAAGGTGATTGTGACAACTAGTACTAGCATTTTTTTGTTGTTGAAATTACCTCAGCTTAACAAGTGTTTTATCGTCTTTGACTAATTAAATACAGGGCTCAACAGTAGTGATTCAGTCTGCTTGCCCAATCAGGCAATGCCCCAACATAATTTATACATTAAATAAAATGTATTTATTTATTTAATTTAATAATGTAAAGTTATAATTTTATATTTACATACATTAAATGTATTAATTTATGAAAAAAAGCAATAATTTTAAAATGTATCATTTGAAATTCATTGTTTTTAATATTCTATGTATTATACATAATTGTAAAATTATTTAATGATTTATTATACATTTTTCACATAAATTATGTTTTTTCATTAAATGCTAAGTTTAAAATTGGCATTAACATATCATAACATATCACATGATATTAAAATGTTACATCACCCTATAAGAAAAGACTGCCATCTAGGAAACTCCAAAACAAGTTTTGTTGAATTTCACAACAGGAATGTCATAGAAAACCAAAAGTTTAATTTTAAAAATGTAAATAAATTGTTTAAAATAAAATAAGTTAATACATAAAATGGTGAGCTGACAGGAAGCAATGGGTGGAGAGACTGGAACAGGATCAGGAGAGGATCTCAAGCTGGGAATTCAGGTCGCTCAAACCATCCACAAGACGTGGTTCCAACATGTACATGTGGTATTTATTATTTTTTTATTTTTTTTATTTTATAGGCCAAAAATAAAAACTAACAAAACAGTAGAAGAATGTAATACACTGAATCACCTGATCCTCTCATGCTGGTAAATGGTTGTTGTTAGCTCAGAAGTACACAAAGGAAATGATAATTAGGAGGATGATTCTAATATTATCCATATCTGTTCATATCTGAATGAACACCAGAGGGAAATGACCCACAGGACAGTCTCAGCTGTCACTCACCCACTGGTCCTTTCTGATTGGTGAAGATCACGGTACGGTTCGTGCCGTCAGTGTTGGCCATGCTGATGTTATTTCCATCAGTCCAGTACAGTTTCCTGGACATGAAACAGTTAAGAAAAGAAGAATGTTAAGCAGGTTATATCCCTTCACCAAACATTCAACTTAATTAACCAGAATAAAATAAAGCAATAAGCCCCAAGAAGCCGTGGTTTACAGTGAATTTATAACAGGGGCATTGTTAGGCCTAAAACCCCCTTAGCTGTTAGAAATTCACTGTAAACCACGGCATCACGGGGCTTATTGCTTTTATAAAACGGTTATTCCATATACTTAGTAAGGTTTCACAAAATAAAACAAATAAGTGTAATGATATTAATAAAAACAGTATTCTTCCACCAAACAATGTAGTTCCTCAGAAACAGTTGTGGTTGGAACCTATGGTTGGAACAAAGTGGTTGCCAAGCAACACACAAAGTAAACAAAGGTGTAGGTTTGTAGTGTAATTTACAACGGCTTCGAATGTGGCTCAACCAATCAGAATCAAGGACCGGAACCAGTACCGCCGTTCCCTATACGCAGAGTACACAGTTTGCATAGGGCATCAACTCCCAGGGGGGGGCACCACCCCAGTTGCTCAAAAAAAAAAAAAACGTGATGCGCCATTCCCGCATCTGCGCCCGCGACCGCTCGCGGCTGAATGCAAATGATCATAATTGATGGACAACTATGCCTGTGAAAAGACATCAGAAATACGGAGCCAAGAAAAAAAAAAAAAAAAGACGAAGACCCTATTGCGTGTGTCACTTTCAGACATTCATAATCCTGTGAAACTTTTTTGGGTTTTAATGTCGGAAATAATTTCACCACCACCAACGCATCTAATATTCTCTCCGAGTTTCCATGTTCCCTTACGAAAGTTAGCCATGGTTTTAACACGAAAAAAAAAAAAAAAATCTTGGTTCTTATAGCCATGGTAACCGCATATATATTAACCATGGTTTTGTTACTTCAAATAATAATATACAAAGAAGTATTAAGATAATATTTTTTGTGGTTATAAAAACTAAGCCAACAACAGCCTTTAAAATGACTTAAAATGCATTATATAAAAACAATGAGGTAACCCTGCTGAAAAAAAACAATATAACCATCACAGAAAATCCTAATACCATCACAAATGAATCACAAATACCATTACAAACATTACAAACCATCAATTTGTAACCATTAAAACCCATTAAAAAATGGTTTTCTGTAGTGTGTTTTAGGACATATTATAGTGTGTTATAGGATTTATTGGTTTTAACAAGCCACCAATAGAAGGTGACCAATTATCAGTAGAGACCAACAGGGTCCATTACAGTTTCCATTAAAACCAATACAAGTCCCATTAGAACCAGTAAAACCATGACACATTCTGTGATGGTGTCTATTGTTTTTGTTTTTGTTTTTTCAACATTACATGTTATAAATGCCTGTAAAGGGCGCCAAAGGCCTGGTAATTACTGCTGTTACACTTACAGGACGATCATATCCTTGTTTAATAAGCTATTGACCAAACATTTAATTCAAATATCCACGTAATCTTTCATTTCTGGCCACCTTTTTGCTATAGATGACACAGCCTCTATAATTTCTTCAACAAAAACATGTGGACATCACAACCCTTACAAAAATTAACCATGGTATTATCGTAGTAAAACTGCTTAGTTTTCTTTTGTGTGATTTCTGAATGCTTGAGATCAAAAATCAATCAGACAACAGTATTAATAAAATAATAGCTAGCCATAGGTAACTGTCTGTAACTAGCTACAACTGTAATTTGTAAATAATACAATTTAATTACAATTGATTTATTTATTTACTTTTATATTTTATTAAAGTTCTATTTTGACCCCTATAGTAGGTGTTTTTTTTACTTCCATAATATTTGAGGAAGGGGCACAACAATACAATCCTGCTTAGGGCACCCATTTGGCCAGCAGCAGCCCTGACCGGAACTATCTGTGTTATAATTGAAATCGCAATATGGCCTTGTGCGATTATTAAATCATGATTTAATTATTTATGCAGCATGTGCTAAGTGCTTCAAAGTGAATGTGCTGCAGTGGTGTTTCTACTGCAAATGAATCCCTGAACAAATCATTTTAAATGAATTATTTAAGTGAACGAATGGTTCACATCAGGTGTTTATTTTTTGTTATCAACATTTTTTTATCATCAGGTGTTTATGAGTGTCTCCTGTACAGATCAGTTTCTGGTATGGGCCACATTTAAAAACTCATGTGAAAATTTAAGCCTCTTCAATATATAAATATTTTTAAAATTGTGTTTCTTTGTCTTTTTGCTGCATATTATATATATATTTTTTTCTCTTTTTCATGCAAAAAACAATCTAATGGAAACTTTCCTAAAGCCTGTACTCTATGTCATTTTGTCTTCCAGTAAAACATGAGAAAACCAGAGTGCACGTGGATGTGCATGTGACTCTTTAGGAAGGCAGATGTGTTGTTGTGTTAGCGTTCTGGGGTAAACGTCACTAGTGTTTGTGGCACGCGTGGACTCACCCCAGTATGGGATGCAGCACGAGGCAGTGGGGTTTGTCCAGGCCCTGAATAACAGCGTTCTTGAAGGAGCCATCCAGTCTGGCGACGTTGATCTGTTTCTTATTGCCGTCATAGCTGGTCCAGAAGAGATTACGTGACACCCAGTCCACCGCCAGACCATGTGCGTTGGGAATATCTGATCACACGCAAGACACACAAAATAACCATTTCCAGATATTAATTCTTTGAATCAATATAATCACATGACAGACAAAGAAATCCAAAGATTCAGTGCATTTCCACAGGGATAAACATCTGGATGAAGAGAAAGACGGATGGTACAGTGTGAGTCATTATTTCATCATAAAACCCAACATGTCTGTAATTTGGTTTTGAGGGCTGTGCTAATTTTACTTAAACAGCACTCTCTAAAAACACACTTGACTGTAAACACGACAGCATTTCTGCACTGTAAACAACGACTGAGATTCTCATACACACAATAACATAAGATTTAAACAACAACATCCTGATATTCTAAAGCCTTGTGTAAATTATGGGATTGAATATCAATGGGATAGTTCACCAAAAACTGACATTCTGTCATCATTTATTTGCACCCATGTCAACGTTTTGTTGTTTCCCCGAAAATCTTAGAAATCGTAGCTGACAGAATGACAGACTTCTGAGAAACACAAAAGATGATATTTTAAATAATAGTTCAACTGTTTTTGTCCATATAATGAAATTCAGTGGGGTCCATCACAACACTGGCTTGCACTGTATGAACAAAAAACACTAAGACATTCTTCAGAACATATATTTTTTGATCCACAGAAGAAAGAAAATCATACAGATTACACAGATGCATAAGATTTTCCTCTCAATTGAACAAACTGGGGATAGTCTATATGAAGCCAATTATGCTTTTAATCCCACAGAATTACATTTGGACTGTGATAACAATTAATCATATCAAGTATCTGCTTTGAAATTTAAACTTTAAACCTGAATTTGTCAAAAGTACGATTTCTTAAGATTTAGTAAGATATTTTTTTAGGTTTTAGTATTCGAAAGTCTCTTCTGCTCATCAAGGCAAATGTATTTATTTGATTAAAAAAATACAAAAAACTGTAATATTGTGAAATATAATTACAATAAAAAAAAAAATTCAATGTGAATATATTGTAAATTGTAATTTATTCCTGTGATGCGCAGCTGTATTTTCAGCATCATTACTCCAGTCTTCAGTGTCACATGATCTTCAGAAATCATTCTAATATGACGATTTGCTGCTCGAGAAACATTTCTGATTATTATCAATGTTGAACACAGTTGTGCTGCACAATATTTTTGTGGAAACCGTCACACATTTTATTTTTTAGGATTTTTTAATGAAGAAAAAGTTAAAAATTACCTCATTTATTTGAAATAAAAATATTTGGTTGCATTATAAATGCTTTTACTGTGACTTTTGACTAATTTAATTTACCTTGCTTAATAAAAGTATTAATTTCTTAAAAGAAAAAAACATACTGACCCCAAACTTTTGAAAGGTAGTGCATTTAAAATTAAACTGTAATTATGTAATTGTAATGTAATTATGTGCTAGTAACACTGAAAGCTAAAACAGCTTGTGTAGCAGTCAACATCAGCTGCAGAACATTAAGTGTGATTAAGTGTCCAGCAATGTACATTTCTAATATATTCATCCCAGGAAGCAAATCCACTAGCAAAGGAACAAAGTCATTCCCATATTAAAGCAACCCAATAAAACACAACAAATAAAAGCACTGTTATTTTGTGTTGTACAAGTGCAATTGTTTTTATTCCAATCAAACTGAAGTCTGTGAATGAATGCAGTACCTGCAGACACCACCGTCTCTATTCCTGTGCCGTTGATGAAGGCTCTCTTGATGGTCTGAGTCCGAACATCCGACCAATAGATGCGCTTCTCCAGAGCGTCGTAATCCACAACCGTGACGTTGTCGATGTCAGGGACGGTGAAGGAGATGATGTAGTTGTAGTATGGATTATAGATGTCCACTCCTCTTATCTCAATCTGACGGGCGTACAGCAGGAACTGACGTGACTCTGGAAGAGACACAGAGACACCCGTCATGACTGGGGCCAAAAAGGAGTCAAATCAAACCGGACATAAGGTCACTGTGAAAAAGATTCCCCCGTGGTAAAGAACTGAAATGTCAGCAGGCAATGAAGATGCATTGACTGGGAATGTCAAACTGAAACATAACTTCTGGGGAAAATAAATCTATTAATTATAAGAAAGGCTGATATATTTGTGTCTAGAATCTTTAAAACAGTCTGCACTGTAAGAAAAACAAATAATGTCCTGGATAAAAATTACATTACATTTTCTGTTAATAGAAATTTCCTCCAACCCTAAACACAACAAAATGCAATTTGCATAATTCAAAGTACATTATTCTGTGTTAATAAGATATACACACATGTATACCCTATTTTTACAGAATTTCTTAGGGTGTGATTGCAGTTTTAATATGGGGCAGCAGAGATAAATGGCCTTTCTTCAAAGAGTTCAAACAGAGAGTTTTTAATATTATTTTTAATTTTTTTTATATCATGTTTGAAATTGCAGGCATTTTGAAGCAAAGATCTATGAGAAATTTGATCTGTGCTAAAGTGGAACTATTGTAAGTATACTTCAGGTACACTTTAAATATCTTGCATTTAAAGACCGATGTTATTCAAAAGTCATACAATCATCATCGATAGTGACATTAAAACACATTTTAGGCTTAATATTAAAGGGGTCATATGATGTTGCTAAAAATAACATTATTTTGTGTATTTGGTGTAATGCAATGTGTTTACATGGTTTGAGGTTCAAAGAACACATTATTTTCCACATACTGTACATTATTGTTCCTCCTCTATGCTCCGCCTTTCTGAAACACGTCGACTTTTACAAAGCTCATCGTTCTGAGAACCGAGGCGTGCTCTGATTGGCCAGCTATCCAGTGTATTGTGTGATTGGCCGAATACCTCAAGCATGTGATGCAAATGTTACGCCCCTTACCATGTTGTGATGCCATGTCCCGGGCCGGCGCGACGAGACTAAAACAATAAAACCCATTATAAACGAGGCATTTGTTGCATCCAGTGAGGACATAATTACTGATTATAATGATTCATTCGGTCGTTTTACGCGTTGTGCCGCGTAAACATTACCATGTCTGCATTTGTGAACGTAGAAACGCCAAACAAGCATTACTCTACACTGCTCAAAACTCGCGTTTGAATAGTTAGTGGCAAATTCTTTAAATAAGAAAACATATTTACAGGCTGTGAGTCAGAAGCACCAGACTGTCCTTGCGACGTTGGAATTGCCCCACTTTATAGTGTTCACAACACAGCCATTCATAGTGTTCACATTGTAAGCTACTCTCCCAGGTTCAGGAAACAGTCCTCCATAAAATGTGCTGCACACAGTCTAATATTTGGGTTGAACTGTTCTGGAACAGTGTTGTAAATATAATTTAACCACTGATTTCTAGTTGTGTACTCATTTGGTAGGCCAAACAAAGTACTTTCACTTTCACAACAAAACACACAGCGTCTCCAGGACATGGTGCCGGCGGCAGCAACAATACTACAGCTAGAATAAAAATCACGCCCTCTTTCATTGCGTATATGTTTGGGTGGTGTTATGCAAATCTTCCCACACCGTGACGTAGACATGTGGGGCGTGTTTGAATGAGCTGTTTTAGGAAGGCGTGGCAGAGTCTTAACTTTGATAAAGAATATCTCTTTGGGTTTGAGACTTTAGTCTTTGCAACTTTACAGATCTTATATATGCATAAACAGCTTGTAACACTCCAAAGACAAAGGAAAACATGAAATCGCACCATATGACCCCTTTAAGAAATGTGCATTGTGCACAATTAGTAAGTTTATTTAATTTTTTATAGCAGTAAGTCTTGAGCAATATGTCAGTAAATATGTTAATAGATTTGAACTATACTTGGTATGAAATAAATGTATTTTCAAAATACGGAATACAGAATTTTCTGAAAAAAATCTACTTTTTCGAACTTGTCATAGACAGTTTTTCAAATTTTCACCAAAATCAGAGCATTCTGGCAAAAAAAAATAAAAAAATAAATCAAAATCTTTTTGATATACCAAACCAAGCGTGTTAAGAAACTTGATGAAGTTTGTGCAAAAATGGACATGAGGCTATATCCCCACAACGCTCTAGCAGATTCTGACCAAACTTGATATTTGTTATAACAAGCATGACCTGAAGGCACATGAGTCGTTTTGGCACAGCACCACCTACTGGTCAAAAGATGTGAAAAATTGACATTTCTGCTTATAACTTCTGAACAGAAAAGTCTCGTTAGATTCGGAATGCCAGTAGCAGGGTTGGAGAACCCTGGCCTTTACTGAGTAATTAAAGACAGTTCCTTAGCTCTTCATTTTACCTCTGTTGTGCTTGGACACTTAATTGCTGCTTGCATCTATGTTTATATTTTATTTCATTATTTCAATTTACAAAAAACATTTTTAATAGTTTTAGTTTTAATTAACATTATCACTGCTAGTTTTAATTCATGCAGGAAGCCCATAAAAAAAGTAAGATGTAAAACTGCATACAACACAGATTCTGTCAAGTTGCAAATAAATCTTAAGATGAGCTCTAGTTCATACCGTAGCAGGTGTTGTTGTCCTCACTCAGTCTCATGAGGTGTGGGCAGGCACAGGAGAACGTCTGATTGTAGTTGATCAAGCACAGGTGAGAACATGGGCCCAAACCACCGTTAGCAGCACACGGGTTCGGCGCTGGAGAGAGATGAGAGGCAGTGAAGTATTGAACTTTATTGTGTCATTACCACCTTCAAATTTATTGCCGCCACCAAAATACCAAACCAGCTGAGACAGGAACCAATGATAGACTAATGCAGATTGATGCCGACGTTTGGTTATTTTGAGGTTATTGGCATTTGCGCTTATTTGAATGATTCATGATCTATATCTATGCTGTTTAAAAGGGTAGGCAGTATGATGAAAAAGTAAGTAAGAATAAGAAATCCAAAGGTTATGGGTTCAGAGCAGATAGTGGAACTTTTGAAAGCATGTCCAAACCAATTCATCCTGTGTGTTTGCTCCTGTCAGACATGAATAAACAGATGTCTGCCTCTCTAAGATGAAGTCACTGAGCTAAACTATCATGACAAGTTCATTCACATGCTGCTTTATTAAGTGCCAAACACCATCAACACATGTGTCCATCAAGCAGACTGGCTCCTCCCTCAATTTGACCTGTGATCTTTCACAAAATTAAAGTTTACTCAACAATTAATCAAACAATTTTAAATGTACTCAACAATAAAACTTGAAATGAAATGAAAACAAAAAAAAAACGAAATGATCTATGTCCAGACAACAAGGCTGTAGCTCAAAGTGACACTCCATATTGAACACTGTGATATCTGTAATCAATTTTGGGGTGTTTAAAATGAAAACGGATCAAATAAATCACTAGAAACGTCTTCAGCGTTACATGTTTCCTTCATGAATAAGGATCCCAGAATGCATTGCGATGAGCTCAATTCTCAAAAAGAAAATCAAAAATAATTCAATAAAAACGCACAAATTTTCCCAATATGTGTGTTCAATGTATCTTTTGCAGTTAAGACGACTGCTGTTAGCTTAGGAACATGCTAACATCCCAAGCGCTAACTTCACAAACCAGTTAAGCTCAAACCCAACCCCACAGCCGAATTCATGGCTCAATCATGCTGTCAACAATAGTTTAGACTTCATGTATTCAAAAATCACAGATGGATCTGAAGACAACAAACAGTACTAATATCTATCAATATGTGCTACCAATGCTATACTAAGGTTAAGCATAGGAGTTAGTATTTGTTTCAGTTTTATGTAGACATTCAGCACTGTGATTGACATGACCAATGTAATCTTCAGAATCGGTTATAAGGCGAGGTTTGCATTTAACTGGTTTAGGGAAAAATCATGCTTTTGGAATCCATTAGAATGAAGTGTTTTGAATCAGTTACTCTTTACGAAAAGATCCTGTGGTGGTACTGTACATTGACGTATTAGATGGTTATAACTTTGATATATGACACTGTTTTCCTTTGCCGTGTGAAATAGCCATTAGTAATATCGCTATCAAAGTAACTTGAAATGAAGCTTGAAGATTACCTTGTGGTTGTCTAGATGGGTGGTACACCTGCAGATCAAAAGGTTGTGTGTTTGTTCTCTGAACCACAGTGACATTGTTTCCTGTCCATTTGTTGGCCTTGGCCAGTGTGTTTGTGCGCCAGTCTGTCCAGTAAACCTCTCCGCCATACATCGTCACAGCGAACGGATGCGAGAGATACTCATGTCCTCTGAGCACCTCGATCAGTCCCGACCCGTCATACTTGGCTGAATAGATTGCATCAGATCTGAGACAGAAGACATGCATAATTCATTTCCATGGTCATTCATTTCTGATAGGAAGCACAAAATGAAATTTTGATATTAGGTAGATTTAGTACTCTATGATATTAGGTAGATTTTAGCTACCAAATTTAAAAAACTTTAAATTCCAATCCTGCTCCTGGAGTGTCCATTTCCAGCAAGCCTGAACCAACTAAGGTCATCAGGATCACTAGAAACGTCCAGAAAGGTGTGCTGGAGCTAAACTCTGCAGGTCAGTGGCCATCCAGGAGTGAGACTGAACATCATTGGGTTAGAGATTGGCATTGGGTCAGGGAACTGTTTGGTTTGTTCTAGGACCAACTTCCATTGATCCAGGAGCTTGTCAATACACCACATTGGCCTTGTACACACTGCAAGGTTTCAGAAGTGACAACCGCATTTAAATACGGGAGTGACACCCCTAAATTACAGTTTCGTTTGTATACAGAATATAACTCACTTTCTAAATTGCGATAACTGACACCATTGTAATCTAAGCATCGATTTTCCATCTCACGCATTTGGAATTAGCTATTTTTGACCAAATTAATATTACAGCGACCAAAGACTCATCATGTTTGGTGATTTTAATGAAACCACTGTCGACAGAGCTGTCATTATTTGTTTATTTTTGAAAGGCTACTTTGCAGAGCACGCTCTAGAAGTGTTGCCTTGTCCACATATTAGTGGTTGACCGATATATCGCCATTGACGTTATCTGCCATTTTTCAAATATCGGCATTGGCCGATAAGTTTTTCTGTTTGGCCGATATGTTCGAGACTTTTATTTTGATGGCGCTGAGAACAGCAGCGCCTGCGCACACAGCGCTCACGTTCTCCCTCTTTATTTTTTGCTGTAGAACTGTTGGACAAATGAATTAAAAGGCATACAAAACAGTATTATAATGATTGCTTTTATATTATTAGTAATAGAAAGGCAAACATTATAATACTTTATCGTTTACCGTCAGTTTTCAGCAAATACACATTTATATAATTTAAACAAATATCTAAAACATTTAATTCCACAGACCTGGCAGACTTAGTCGAATCTAGTTGTGAGATCTTGTGAAGTGTGCATTTGTATCCTGCATGATCACGTTTACTCTGCGTGACGGTCGGTCCGTGCGAATTGAATGCGGACAGGAGGAAAGTTCAGATTCACTGGAGACGTGCGATCGACAAACTTTCGAACACCGTATTGGGATGCGGCGGATTGCGGGGGGTCTATCAGCCATCGGCGATGGACGATGGCATCGTCTATCGGCCCAACCCTAGCTGGTGCAGGTGCAGGTTGTGATATTCTGGTATGTGGCTTATTTCCAAGATACTGTGTTCGGATTTAAGTTTACTACAGGCTTGTTCTTATTTGCTGTTTTTTTACAGAGTCAAGATGTACCTACATAAAATTTCTGCAAATGTGGTTGCCACTACCTGCATTCTTCAGGAGTCAATTCAGTTGTAGAATGCGGTAAATTACTGCCGCAAATTACAGAATTGCAGGTGTACAGAACAGGATTAAGTACAGTACTAGAAGGTGAATTAACAGCCGAATTTTGCTGCAGTGTGTACGTTTATGAGTCTTCAAAGGTTACCTGGCATCTATCCACAGAATGCGGCGCTCCAGATAGTCCACAGTCAGTCCGTTGGGCCATCCTCCACTGCCCGTCTCCTTATGGATGGTGCGTCTGCCATGTCCACTCATGGATGCAGCCTCTATCCTGGGCATGGTGGCGTCCCAGTCTGTCCAGAATAGGATTCTACAGAATCAAAGGACAGATGAGGCCTATTTTTAATGCTGCTGTCAAAAGTGTTCTGGTCCCAGCATTCTTTATAGCGCTTGTATTCCTTTGCTGTTTGGAAAAGCATCAACATCAACATTCTTTAGAATTTGTTTTGTATTTGGAACAACATAAGGATGAGTAAATTATTTCCATTTTCATTTTCATTCTTGGGTGAACTATTCCTTTAAGGGCACTTGAAACATTCAAAATTAAAAAGTGACTATACAGTGAAATCAAAGTACAACAATTCTCCAGAGTTCAGTGAGCACCTACACAGGCATCTTACAACATTGTTGCTACTGTTAACTAAAAAGTTTTAAAGTTTAAAGTTTTAAATAATGTTTATTCATTTCAACATGAAATAAAATTAAATATAAATGATGAAAACTTAAACCTACAAAATGAAGAAGATCAAAAATGTTGCTTGGCTCCCTAAAGTTAAATGTACCTATTGAAATATATAAATACAGAATAATATAGAAATATATAAAAAATACAATATTAAATATGACAAACACATAACAAATTTACTAAAACCTCAATTAAATTTCAAATTGAACCTGAAAATTAGAACCTAAAAATGAGATCTAATTCAAAACGGTAATAAATACATTATAAAAACAGAGTGAGGCCAGTGGTACGAGTGCTAATGAGCTTCATGGAGGACCTCCGGAAGGAAAGAGAGGTCAAGGCCTGGGAGACAACAGCTGCCTCTTGTTTTGTTTATTATGAGTTTGTAATTAAAGTTTATGTTTATGTTGAGCCTCCTTCTTTCCGAATCTATGAACCTACAAGTACATAAACAATACTACAATAACACAGTTTACAAAACATGTTATCCTGATGAGGCTCAATACAAGTTTCAGAACTAATAATGATGGACATCTTACCCCTCTCTGGGGTCCAGGGCGATGGCCCGTGGATGCTCCACATCTCCAGCTAGTAGAGTGGTGCGCATCGTCCCGTCCAGTTTGGCCACTTCGATCTGATCTAGGTTACTCTCCACCCAGTAGATGTTTCCAGCGATCCAGTCTACAGCCAGACCCTCAGGAGTAGCTAATCCATACTGGATCACCACGTCAAAACTTGTCAGTGCTGCTGTGTGAAATGGAAAGAGAGGGAAATACAAAGAAAACACATGCATGGGATTTTTTTTTACCTAACTATTAGTAAATTGAAAAGGTCCATATTATGATTATTTATGTGTTCATTGTCTGATATAATTTTGGAGGGATTAAAACTCCTGAGATTCATACATTTTAAAACACCAGAATACATATATATGCTGTACATATAACTTACCACCATTCTCTGACAGCTTTCCACGGTAAATTTTGTCCTCAACAACATCAGTCCAGTAGAGCGAGCTCTCGTTGAGGTGGAAGTCGAGTGCGATGGTGTTCCTCAGGCCTGGCACTAACACACTGAACTCTCCTTTGTGAAGATCAATCCGTCGGATCTCATGACGGTTGGAGAAGATGATGAAGGGTTTAAATGGATCTGGAAAAACAATGAACTCACTGTAAGAATGCCATAACTCATGACTCGCTATAAAGTAAGGTGCTCAACTGGGCAAACGCTCTGATATTTTCCAACATCATCTGTTCCACAACATGTCTGTAAAATGACGTGAGACTGGCAATCCCATACATGCCTGTGACGTTACCTCTGTTTATCTAAAATGTTTTTATTTCTGAAGGGAATGTGAAATACGTCCTGCAATCCATAATTCATCGTTTGATTGGCTGAGTGGGCTGCTGTGCCTCCTCCTGTCACAGTAAGTCTTCAACCCCACCTCCTTCTTCTGGCATTTGCATTCTTTCATTACAAAAATAAACCACCTATTATGCTGCTAAAGAGTTTTTCACCAGCCTTTACCGATTCTTTTTATCTGTTTGTGGATATATTTTGGCAGATACTGTTAAACAATTTTCAATCCAAGACAATTTCAAAATCTTTGTTTTTCCATTTTATGTATGTATGCATGCATGTATTTATTTTCTAGCATCAGTGCTTATGGCAGAAAAAAAGGGAAAAAAGCATGTCAAAAAGCCAAAACAAAACAAAGCAAAAAACAAAACCATCCATTTGGATTTCACATATATAATGTTTTTTAACATAAACTAATAACATACTAATAAACAAACTAATAAACCTGTAAGACTTATAAGACTAAATGTAAAACTGACAAATATGCATCACATTTATTCGTTTATTATCACATTATACGTTTATTAGTAAAAAAAAAAAAAAAAAATTATTCCTGAATGACTTTTAGAAGGCTTTGGAAGAACTGATCTCACCTGTGCTCCTGCAGCTCTCCATGTCAGGTTCGAGGGCCCAGCCATCATAGCAGGAACACTTCACATTGAACTTGTCCTGTTCACAGCGCTGGCTGCACTTCAGGTGTTTGGCACAGAAGCCCTGGATCTGACACGTTTTGTTGTCAGTGCCCAGTTCCATTCCTAGTGGGCACGAGCACAGAATGCCCTCACCTGGGGCCACTGTACAGTTATGACTGCAGCCACCATTGTCCAGAGAACACAGATCTAAACCAAGAAACAATGCAGTTAGATGGTAAAGACCTAGGCTGAGAGTATTTAAAACCCTTCACATTAACATTATAAAGCCTATAATCCCCCCCCCCAAATAATTTTAATTAATTAATTAATTAATTTAACTCAACTGCGGACCACTCAAAATGTAGATGAGTTTGTTTGTTCATGGCAAGGCCGCAGTTTAATCACTGTAATGATAATAATGAGCTGTATTCGTTGACGCACACACACACGCTCACACACACAGAGATCGTGCTGCATACACACAGAAACATTCAGAAACACAGCAACTTGTCACCGCTGCCCTGTGACTTCTATTAATAAAATAGCTTCGATACTGAATCACTACACTTATATTTCTCAGCAACAAGGGCAAATAGCTGTTTTTGAAGTAACTATACTCACAGTTTCATTGTTTGCAGAGAGAGACACACAGACGCAGGTAATTCACACATGCAACTCTCTCTGTCTGTCTCTCTCTATCTCTAAATTGCCATATTTGAGAAAAAAGTCAAGCAGTTGCATCACTGGATATAGCTGTCAATCATTTACCATTTCTATTCTAATTATTGGGCGGGAATTGTCCCCAGCCCCAGTCTCTACGGTGGTAACAGCCCTAGTTCATGAGAACACATTTGGAGAAATTTAGCCTTACATCACTAGCTACATCACTTCCCAAGTGTTGGGCATTACTTTAAAAAGTTAATTGATAAAATAGTAACTGGAGTGGTTACATCATTATAAAAGTAACTAATTACCAGGATCACTTACTTTTTAAAAAAAAAAAGTCAAATAAATGTCCAAATGATTATTATTAAACATGTGATGTGGACACTTTTATTATTATAAAACATTGTACTTAATCGACACTTTTCTACTGAATGGCCTGAGGGTGAGGACATTGTCAGCAATTATTCTTTATAAATATACTATTCCTAAGTCAGATGTATAACAAGGTCTATAAAGCTAGGCTTTTTTAACTTACTTACAATTATGAAATTAGATATGTTTAATAATATAAATTCATAAAACACTTTATTTCCATAAATTAGAACTTTTCTAGAATTGTGTTTATTTATAACGTATTCCCATCACTGTCAAGATGTTAATTGATAAACAATGTGGATTATTGTGATGTTTTTATCAGCTTTTAAAAATAAATATACATTTATAACAGTATCAGGCACCACTAATTATGTACTAAAACACTTTATTTCATAAATTAGAACTTTTCGTGTGTGTAGTGTAGTCCTGCTTTTAAAAACATTGTGTGACCACTAATTATGTTTTCCGTGTCCTGCTAGTGTGAGTTTTAGTCTGCACTCAATGAACATCATCTGAGCCTCATGTAACAGTGATGAATCTTACCACAGAGTTTCTCATCGGAGCCATCAGGACAGTCGTCTTTGCCATCACACAGTTTCTCAGCAGGCAGACAAACGCTGGTGTCATTAGCACACACGTGATGGGAGAGTTTACACACCAGCGCCTCACAGTTATCTTCATCAGAGTTATCTTCACAATCGCTGTCACCATCACATACCCAAGCCTTACTGATACACCGCGCTACATAACAATCACACAAAATATGTCTGTTAACATGATAACTGACAAAAGTAGCGAACTACAATGAATACCTTGTGATCGTGTGAACAATGAAATCTGGGAAAGATCTCATCTTCATACATTATAACATTAACATTTAACATTTATGCATTTAGCAGACGCTTTTATCCAAAGCGACTTACAGTCATACTTTTTATTTGTGTGTTCCCTGGGATGAACCCACAACCTGCGCTGCTAACGCAATGAATGAACAGGAACACTTTATAAGAATGAACTTTTTATAAATAATGAATGAATGAATGAATGAATGAATGAATGAATGAATGAATAAATAAATAAACAAATATGTTGAAGCAAATTTGAGTGATGATTTGAGTAAATTTGAGTGAAAATTTGAGTAAATTATTTAGATTACAAAAATAAGTAAACATCTGAATAAACCTCTGAATAAACTGAAAACCAAAGAATGCTTTAAAAGAGAGAGGGCATTTTATAAGAATGTTTTATTATTGCCTCATCTCACTTGTTTACTGAGTTTACTGAGCATTTAATTCTGAAAATAATTATCAAGATTGTGATGATTATGACCCATTCACTCGTAAACTCATTTTACTTATGGATCACTGAATCTCAAGATAAGACAGAATCCATTAATTAAATTGAGAACATGTATAATTTCTTCATCATTACCAGAATCCCTGCAGCCAAACTTTACTGCTGGATCACACATGTGTGTTACACCCTCGCAGTTCTTCTCATCGCTCAGATCCATGCAGTCAGTGTCTCCATCACACCGCCAGCGGAGGGGAATACACAACCCGTCCACACGACACTGGAACTCATCGGTGTGACAGCCACCGGGAGGACGGGTTGCTGTGGAGAGGAAAAAGAGGAATTAAACAGAGATTGTATGTAGGGCTGCACAATTAATCGAATTTCTAATCGCGATTACGATTATGGATGCCACGATTACATAATCGTTCAAAGCCGCGATTACTAAAATAAATAATTAAAAATGTCCACTTGCATTATTATGTGTGCTTAAGAGGTGTTTGCAGCGCGGGGTTTAACAAATTCAAACACACTGGATAAAATACATTTTGTCTAACTGATAGTCGTTGTCACTCTGTTGTGCATGATAGATATGTTAAACGCCAAACGTGTCAAAAGCGGAACAAAAAAGCGGAACTCGTTTGAACTGCGCCCCACACAGACCTTTTATCCGCGCGCCTCAAAAGAAAACCCGAGCTTAGAGCGTATGCGTTTATTACAGTGACCAGTCGCGATCACGCGCTAAACAACGCTGTGAAATCCGGTAAGAAGCACAGCGCAGAGTTCTCCAGTACAAATCACGTCTCTTTAAACTAGTTTAAAGCCAAATAAATCGGAGCTGTTATTCTGCTGTTATGCAGAAACAGTGCAACAATGATCCAGTTAGAAGACGTTCAATCCACAAATCACCCACATTTACCATAGTTTTACTCTAGTAACACTAAGGTTAACAATGGTAAGGTGGCAGAAAAGTAGGATATTCATATTGAGTATTATTAATATACTAAATATGTTAAAGGAGTAATGGAATATAATTACATTATTTTGTTAATTATTCTATCAGTTGATGTGGATTTGTAATTGACTGAATGTCTTTAAGCTACTGTTTTTCAATGCAAACACCATAGAAACCATATAGTTAGGCTACTTTTTTTACCATGGTAATGAGGTGCTGTACTTTTGGTTATGTATAAAAGATGAGGCTGTTACAGTTTTCACAATGGTACTGTCAAATGTACATCTGCATCCCAACTCAAGCTCCTGCTACTCTGAACTCAAGCTGCTGTTCTAATGTGCATTTCTAAGAGACAAAACTTGTAATATTACATGTTCAGTGCTACCAAATCAGGTGCTGGTGCCACTGCTCTCCAATGTTAGTCTGGAGCCCTGATCATATAAATTGTACTGTAAAATGTTCTGTTTAATTGTAAATGAAATATATAGCTTTAGTAAACCATTTTTTCTTTTAGTTTTAGTATAACAATATTATACCATGCATAATTTTACCTTTTTTTTGTTTAAAGAAGAAACCAAACCAATGTATAGTTCACATTTGTGGCTCAATGCTATAGAAAAGCAATAAAAGTTCAGGAAGAGTGTTTTCAGGCTTTTTTATATATATTTTATATAAAAATATGGCATGCAGCTTCAAACAATGGCATAAATCTGTTCAAAATAATCGTTATTAATAATCGCAATTACAATCTCAAGGGAATAATCGACAATTATGATTTTTGTCATAATCGTGCAGCCCTAATTGTATGGCAATATATCTAAACAACTACACAATCCATAGGTTCATAATTTTCATTCAAGATACTTGGTTACAGTATACACTCTGCAAAAGATCCCAGATAGCGTAGCTTAACCTGGAGAGAAGGAGTGTTTAAATCACATGAAAAACATCAGGGTTCAATGCTTGGCCCTCTCCTTTTATCAATACACACCACATCACAAGGACCTATTCAGCCAAACTTATATTCCTAGCAGTACTACACCAATGACAAACAGCTCTAGTTTGAATGCCATTTCCATCTCCAACTTTGTGAAGACAGAGCCCCTCATCTTCCCAGCTAGCTAGCAATTCAACACAACATCACAGCAACAACAAGAATCTAATCTGCCCCCCCCTGCAACCCCCCTTCCTCCCTCCCCCCCACCATTCTACCTGCGCTTAAAATCTGTGTAGAGGATGTGAACCGGGTCTTCAGAAAACAGAAATCTAGGAAAGCTTCAGGACCAGACGGTATTTCACCTGCCTGTCTAAAAGTCTGTGCTGACCAACTGGCCCCCATCTTTACACAGATCTTCAACAGATCTCTGGAGCTGTGTGAAGTTCCCTGCTGCTTCAAACACTCCACCATCATTCCCGTCCCAAAAAGCCAAAAATCACTGGCCTTAACGACTATAGACCTATCGCTCTCAAGTCTGTGGTCATGAAGTCATTTGAGCGACTGGTCCTGGCCTACCTGAAGGACATCACTGGACCCTTGCTGGATCCTCTTCAGTTTGCCTACAGAGCAAACAGGTCTGTGGATGACGTTGTCAATATGGGACTGCATTACATCCTGCAGCACCTTGACAAACCTGGGAATTACGCAAGGATCTTATTTGTGGACTTCAGCTCAGCCTTCAATACCATCATGCCTGACCTTCTCTCAGACAAACTCACACAGCTCTCTGTGCCCACCTCCATCTGTCAGTTGATCACCAGCTTCCTGACAGACAGGCAGCAGCTAGTGAGGCTGGGCAAACTCACAACCAGGACTCTCACCATCAGCACTGGCGCCCCTCAGGGATGTGTTCTCTCCCCACTGCTCTTCTCCCTCTACACAAATGACTGCACATCTAAAGAACCCTCTGTCAAGCTCCTGAAGTTTGCGGATGACACTACAGTCATCGGCCTCATCAAGGACGGAGACGAGTCTGCTTACAGACAGGAGGTTGAGCAGCTGGCTGTCTGGTGCAGTCACAACAACTTGGAGCTCAACACGCTCAAAACAGTGGAGATGATAGTAGACTTCAGGAGGAACCCCCCTGCACTCCCCCCACTCACCATCATGGACAGCACTGTGGCTGCATTAGAGTCTTTCAGGTTCCTGGGCACCACCATCTCCCAGGACCTGAAGTGGGACATTCACATAGAACTGCTGAAACAGTTCTACTCTGCCATCATCGAGTCTGTCCTGTGTTCATCTATAACTGTTTGGTTTGGCTCAGCTACCAAAACAGACATCAGAAGACTACAACGGACAGTCAGGACTGCTGAGAGGATTATCGGTGCCCCTCTACCCAACCTCCAAGATCTTTATATCTCCAGAGTGAGGAAAGGGGCTAAGAAAGTCACTCTGGACCCCTCACACCCAGCTCACTCTGTCTTTGAACTGCTGCCCTCTGGCCGGTGCTACAGATCACTGAGCACCAAAACAGCTAGACACAAGAACAGTTTTTCCCCCCAGGCCTTATCCCACCTGAACAACACATAACACACCCCAGTACTGTACATCTGTAAATAACTCAAACCTTCATCTGTACATAGGACACATGCACATTCACAGTTCTGTCTATGGACATTTTTCTTTTCTGTATATTTAAATTTTTATTACTGTTGTTATTTATAATATTTATAATACAGGGTACACTGTAGCTCCGTCAAGTCAATTCTTTATCGTCTATTTTCTATCTTAAAATCAATTTTATACACCATAATTTTTCATTTCTATAACGTGTGAATATATCCCCTATCGCATTCTACAACAAAAACAATCAGAGCGCCTTGTTATCACTAGTTTTATTTTGATTTCCCAAGTCCGCTATTAGCTTATAGCGCGTTAGCACCGCCAGCGCGGTGGCCGCTAAACTCGCTAACACCGCTAATACCCTATTCACACACATTACCATTGTTTCACTGTTACTTGCTTTAATGGCGGATTTATGTCTACCTTTGAGTGCAGATGAGGACGCGTTCGAGCTGCATTCGGTGCAGCTGGAGCTGGAGGCCGTGGAGAAGCAGATACCCGCGATCCTGAAGGGCGACGAGAGCGTTGCAGCTGTTGTGATTCACGCGGGGGTTAACGACACCAAGATGCGGCAGACGGAGACACTGAAGAGGGACTTCAGGAGCCTGATCGAGACGGTACGCAGCACATCGCCCGCTACGACGATCATCATGTCAGGACCGCTTCCCACGTATCGACGAGGACACGAAAGGTTCAGTAGACTGTTTGCTTTAAACGAATGGTTATTGTCATGGGGCAAAGAACAGAAACTGCTCTTTGTTAATAACTGGAATCTTTTCTGGGAGCGTCCTAGGCTCTTTCGTGCTGATGGCCTGCACCCCAGCAGAGTCGGGGCGGAACTCCTGTCAGACAACATCTCCAGGACGCTACGCTCCATTTGACTAGTAAGCCAATTCTCAAATAACTGCTATGATGACTTTTGTTCTACCCACTTAAATGATAGAAGTACTTGCATTGTCCAATCTATACAGACTGTGTCTGTTCCCCGATTAGTGAGGTCAATATATAAATCTTATGCAGGATCTAGAAAAAATCTGATCGTGATTAAACCAGAAAAATGCAAATTAAATGAACAAAAACAATTTTTAAAGCTTGGGCTCCCAAACGGTGTCGCAACAATATATAGTGATATTCTCAATGTTACTCAGAAAACAGGATACAGGTTTAACTCATTCGAAATACTTCTGCTTAATGTTACACTGTCAGATATGCAAAAGAAATCTGTCCTATCTCTTGCTCTGGCTACTGTGTATAGACCGCCAGGGCCATATACAGATTTTCTAAAAGAATTTGCAGATTTCCTCTCAGATCTATTGGTTAATGTTGATAAAGCGCTAATTGTAGGAGATTTTAACATTCACGTTGATAATACAAATGATGCATTAGGACTTGCGTTTACTGACCTAATAAACTCTTTTGGAGTCAAGCAAAACGTCACTGGGCCCACTCATCGTTTTAATCATATGCTAGATTTAATTATATCACATGGAATTGATCTTACTGATATAGATATCGTACCTCAAAGTGATGATGTTACTGACCATTTCCTTGTATCGTGCATGCTGCGTATTACTGATATTAACTATATGGCTCCGCGTTATCGTCCAGGCAGAACTATTGTTCCAGCCACTAAAGACAGATTCACAAATAACCTGCCTGATTTATCTCGGCTGTTCTGTGTACCCATAAATACAAATGAACTAGACAAAATGACTAGCAACATGGGCACTATCTTCTCTAATACGTTAGAAACTGTTGCCCCCACCAAATTAAAAAAGGTTAGAGAAAAACGTGCTGCACCATGGTACAACAGTTATACCCATTCTCTCAAGAAAGAAACTCGTAATCTTGAGCGCAAATGGAGAAAAACTAACTTGGAAGTTTTTAGAATTGCGTGGAAAACGTCTTAGGTTACGTATGTAACCCTAGTTCCTCGAAGGAACGAGACGCTGCGTCCAGAGACGCTAGGGGAACGCCACCAGCGTGACCGTGCTCTGAACACATGTGTAATCTGTCCAACAGATGGGCGAGACGTCACAGGCGGGTGACGTAATCGGCCAGGCAGTATAAAAGCACATGCGGTGGAACCGGCGTCAGCTTCAGGAATGAAGCAACCACTCGCAGGGATGCCAGAAGTGTGGCCTCGTGACGCAGCGTCTCGTTCCTTCGAGGAACTAGGGTTACATACGTAACCTAAGACGTTCCTCTTCAGGAACTCGAGCTGCTTCCAGAGACGCTAGGGGAACGAGATACCCACGGCACCAGACTGACAAATCCCTGCCTAGTGTGAATGGAGCACAGCTAGGGCGAGAGAAAAACAGAGTGGCTAAGAGGGCGGGGCCTGCGTCCCGAAGGCCAACTTCTGAGAAGTGAGTCTTGATCCCCAAGAGGGGAGAGCAGAGGACTCGAGGCTATGGAATAGCATCCTGATCCACCACATAGCATAAGCCGTCTGGCCGGAGGCCTCAGTCTCTGGAGGAAACGTGTAACTAGGGGGTGTCTACCCACAGATAGGCCACCGAGAGGGGCGCGGTAGGCCGGTAAAGCCGCCACGTAGGCCTCCAGGGTGGAGTGGTTAACCCTGCGGAGGAACGGACCTGCACGAATTCCAGAACTGTACCAAACGGGCAGTTGACTGGGTCGAGCTGGCGATCTCCGCACCATGAAGTGCTACACTTCAGGGCGTACAGTTTCCTCGTCTTGAGAGGAGGCTCACCTACCATACACACAGCTGTGGAGGAAATGTGTACCCAGGGGGTGATTGCCCACTGATTGCTCACCAAGAGAGGTGTGGTAGGCCGCTATTGCCGTCACGTAACCTTCAAGGTGGAGTGGGTTAACCCTGTGGAGGAACAGGCCTGCACGAACTCCAGAACTGTACCAAACGGGCAGTTGACTGGGTTGAGCTGGCAACCTCCGCACCATGAAGTGAAAGTTCCTACTTCAAGGCGTACAGTTTCCTCGCTGAGGGAGCTCTGGATTGGAGTATGGTCCCAACAACCTCGGTTGAGAGACCGGAAGCTATGAGTTGCGCCCCCTCAGGGGCCACACCCAAAACTTCCACATCTTCCGGGCGGGGGTGAAGACCCCCGCTTGTGAGAGGAGATCCCTCCTGACGGGAATCTCACATGGAGAGCCATCGAGGAGAGAAATCAGGTCCGAGAACCGTACTTGGCCCGGCCAGAACGGTGCTACCAGAAGTAGACTGACCTCATCCCGGTGCACTCTCGCCAGAACTCCCGGGAGCAGAGCGATCGGGGAACCACGTACAGACGAAGCGTCGGCCGCGTCTGTACCATGGCATCCAGTCCCAGTGGAGTCGGATGAATTAGAGAGTACCAGAGGGGACATTGCACTGTGTACTTACCTGAGTAGCGAAGAGGTCCACCTGAGCCTGGCCATAACACTCTCCAGATCTGCTTCACCACCTCGGGGTGAAGCATCCATTCCCCGGGCCTCGGCCCCTGCCCTTTTTATTGACAGGATGTCTGCTCCCTGAGACAAGAACCAAGGCTGTCTCCACATGTCTAAGGCACGTAGGCACCGCCGCGTGACCTTGATCATGCGAAGCGGGTTTCCCCTCGGGGAAAACCCCTTAGTCTTGAGCCACCACTGTAGGGGTCTCATGTACAGCAGGCCAATAGATATCACGTTGGACGCAGCTGCCATCAGACCCAGCAGCCTCTGAAACTGCTTGACAGTGAGTGACTGGCCTTCTCTCACTCTCCTGACTGCCGCGAGGATCGACTCGATCCGAGCAGGGGACAAACGTGCCTGCATCGTGGTCGAATCCCACACTACCCCAAGATAAGTGGTTCTCTGTAATGGAGAAAGCACACTCTTCTTGGCGTTTAGTCTTAACCCCAACACTTTCAAGTGAGCGAGAACAACATCTCGGTGTTGAGCCGCCACCCGCTCTAATTGAGCGATAACCAACCAATCGTCGATGTAATTGAATATGCGGATGCCTTGTAGCCGCAACGGAGCTAACGCAGCATCCACACACTTTGTAAAAGTGCGGGGTGAGAGTGCTAGGCCGAAGGGAAGAACCCGATACTGGTAAGCTTCGCCCCTGAAAGCAAACCTCAGGAACTCCCTGTGAGTGGGAAGGATGGAGATATGGAAGTCTACGTCTTTTAGATCGACAAACCAGTCCTCGGACTTGATCTGAGATACTTACCTGTGAGCATCTTGAACTTCAGTCTGCTGACTGAGCGGTTCAACTGATGCAGATCTAAAATGGGACGCAACCCTCCATCCTTCTTGGGAACTATGAAGTACCGGCTGTAGAACCCGGACTAACTTTCGTGAGGAGGGACCACCTTGGTGGCCTCCTTTCTCAAGAGAGTACTCTACTTCTCGTTCCATTACCAGAGCCTGCTCGGGGCCCACCAGAGTGGGATTCACCCCGTTGAATCGAGGTGGAGGAGAACCCATCTGGATTCTGTAGCCTCTCTCTACAGTGTGCAGGACCCATGGAGACACACTTAGCAGTAGTTTCCACGCTGCCAAATAGTCTACTAAGGGAACCAGTCTCTCGAGACTGGCCTCTGGTGTAATTAGAGTGGCTAGTTTGGTATCCTGGAACGGCACACCGGCAGGAGAAAGCCGAACTAGCTGCTGCAGAGACCCCCGAAGGGGTGGCGAGCATCTCAGCTCCGCTACGTTTCCGGGTGGAAGAGACTGAGATGTGTGCTCGCTGGAGACCGCTGCGCCCTGGAACACCATATGTGGCAGGGTTGGCAGACCGATCTCCTGAGGGCACTGAGGAGAGACGGGCACCGTATCCTCATAAGTCCTGGGCAATGGGCACCAGGACTGCCTCAGCCGAAGTCTCCTATTGAAGCGACGGTCCTCAGACCCGCGTCATCTCCTAAGAAGACTAGACTGGTAAAACCAAAGCCTGCAGGCAGGACCCTATGAGACACGCTTGGCAGGGGCTCCCACACCGCCAGGTGCCTACTAAGGGAACCAGTCTCTGGAGACTGGCCTCTGGCGTAATCAGAGCGGCCAGTTTGGTATCCTGGAACGGCACACCGGCAGGAGAAAGCCGAACTAGCTGCTCTAGAGACCCCCGAAGGGGTGGCGAGCATCTCAGCTCCGCTACGTTTCCAGGCGGAAGACTGAGATGTGTGCTCGCTGGAGATCGCTGCGCCCTGGAACACCGTACGTGGCAGGGTTGGCAGACCGATCTCCTGAGGGCACTGAGGAGAGACGGACACTGTGTACCGCATGTACGCCGCTCTTCCCCAGAGGGGCCGGCCCTCATTAAAATAAGGAGCCGGAACACGGTTGGGGCTGCTCCGCCCAGCAGCCCCTGCTTGACCACCTCAATCTCCTTGGAAGGAGAGAGGTCACAAATCGTGATCCTACTTCTTATATATATCAACCTTCCCAAGTTAGATGAAATACGGCATTCAATTCCTCAAAATTAAATGCAGCCAAACACCCAGACCAGTAACATGGTCTGATATGAAAGATTCATCTATAAACCCGAGAACGTTTCAATGCATGCGTTGCCTCGGCAGCGCGTGCTGCAGCAGCTGGCTCTTACTCAAAAAAGGGGAGGGAAGGGCCGCTTTAGGGCGGGCTTCCCCGAGAGAGCGCTAGATCTGAGGAATGCAGGTGGAGATAGGGCGAGCCCGTCTCCAACCCGTCCGCCAGATCCATGTGCGATCCCCGCGATCTAAATCGCCGCCGTGTCTCAGCAGCAGCGGGACCGCGACCGCGAGATCACACGCTAAAGTTTCATATAATGAACCGAAAATGACCGTAATGCGTGCGTCGCTGCAACAGCGCGCTCTCACCCACGGGGGGAATACCCTTTCCTTACGCGGGCTTCCAGCCCCGAGTGAGAGCGCTAGATCTGAGCAATGCAGGTGGAGATAGGGCGAGCCCGTCTCCAACCCATTTGCCAGATCCATGTGCAACGACCCGCGATCTCAGTCGCCACCGTGCCTCAGCAACAGCGGGACCGGAACCGCGAGATCATACGGCGGGGAGGAGCACAATCAGCCCATTAATTCCCTATGGGCTGACAGCGCGAACTCCATTCTCTCGTTCATAACATCTTATGAAACAATGCTTGCTGATTACAAAGCTCATCGACGTCCTCCACGTCCACCTCAGGCAGGCGGAGCGTCGAGCCCTCTCTCCGGGGGGAAAGAACCGCAGGGTGGGCTTCCGAACCCCGAGAGCGGGCGTTGGATCTGATGGGAAAAGAAAGAAGATAGGGACTCACCCGTCTTCGTTCCTTACACCTGATCCATCTGCGATTCCCACGAGCGCAGCCAGCGCGAAAACGGGCCGGCACCGCGAGGAACGCAGGTGAAGGCTCAAAGAACGCCTCCGAGAGCGAGCATGCAGTGTCTTTTTTTTTTTTTTTTTACACGGGCAGTCAGCTCCCTCGAGAGCTGACTCCGCTTGCTCTGCTCTCAAGCAGACAACACACAGACTGTGTGTATCCCCAGCAGAGAAAGTGTGAGACACAGCCAACAGAAATAAGCTCACAACAGAGATCGACAGACACACACAGAGTAGCGGTTGCTGAATGACAAAAGCTGACGCCGGTTCCACCGCACGTTCTTTTATACTGCCTGACCGATTACGTCACCCGCCTGTGATGTCTCGCCCATCTGTTGGACAGATTACACATGTGTTCAGAGCACGGTCACGCTGGTGGCGTTCCCCTAGCGTCTCTGGACGCAGCTCGAGTTCCTGAAGAGGAACCAGTATGTCCAGCTATAGACAGGCTCTAAAAGCTGCCAAGACCGAGCATATCCACTAAAACTCATAGATAATAACAAAAATAATCCAAGGTTTTTATTTAGCACAGTGGCTAGATTAACAAATAACCAGACATCACCC
The DNA here is from genome assembly GCA_027422415.1 of Schizothorax lantsangensis. NCBI lineage: Eukaryota > Metazoa > Chordata > Actinopteri > Cypriniformes > Cyprinidae > Schizothorax > Schizothorax lantsangensis. The sequence goes on along the minus strand of CM049847.1, from coordinate 3,630,173 downwards.
GATCTAAATATTCCCTCACAGTTTAATAGTAATGACTTTATGAATTTCTTCACTGATAAAATAGATAACATCAGAAATACAATAGCAAATGTAGGTTCTATGGCGTCTAGTACTTCAGCTTCATTCATCGCACCCAAAGAAAAACTGCAGTGCTTTACAACTATAGGACAGGAAGCGCGAAATAAACTTATCACTGCATCTAAACCAACAACATGCCTATTAGATCCTGTATCCACTAAATTACTGAAAGAGTTGTCACCAGTAGCAGAAGAACCGCTTCTCAATATTATTAACTCATCGTTATCTTTAGGTCACGTCCCAAAACCATTCAAGCTGGCGGTTATTAAGCCTCTCATTAAGAAACCACAACTAGATCCTAGTGAACTGGCAAATTACAGACCCATTTCAAATCTTCCGTTTATGTCTAAAATTTTAGAAAAAGTTGTGTCTGCTCAATTGTGCTCATTCTTGCAAAAAAAGATCTCTGTGAAGAATTTCAGTCAGGTTTCAGGCCCCACCATAGCACAGAAACTGCACTTGTTAAGATTACAAATGACTTGCTTCTTGCATCAGACCAAGGCTGCATCTCATTGCTAGTTTTACTTGATCTTAGTGCTGCGTTTGACACTATAGATCATGACATACTCATAGATCGATTACAAAACTATACGGGTATTCAAGGGCAGGCTTTAAGATGGTTTAGATCCTACCTGTCCGATCGCTACCACTTTGTTTATTTAAACGGGGAGTCATCTCAATTATCACCAGTAAAGTATGGAGTACCACAAGGATCTGTCTTAGGTCCTCTGCTATTTTCAATATACATGTTGCCCCTTGGTAATATTATTAGAAAAATCAAAATTTCTAATATATTAGAAAATGGATTAGTTTCCATTTTTATGCTGATGATACTCAACTATATATCTCAACAAGACCTGATGAAACTTCTAAATTATCTAAGCTAACAGAGTGTGTTAAAAATGTAAAAGATTGGATGACCAATAATTTTCTCCTATTAAATTCAGATAAGACAGAGATATTACTTATTGGACCAAAAAACAGTACACAGAATCTCTTGGATTACAATTTGCATCTAGACGGATGTACTGTTACTTCCTCTACAAAAATATGGGTGTTATATTAGATAGCAACTTTTCTTTTGAAAATCATATTTCCAATGTTACAAAAACAGCATTCTTCCATCTTAGAAACATTGGCAAGCTACAGAACATGTTACCTGTTTCTGATGCAGAAAAGCTAGTTCATGCATTCATGACCTCTAGACTGGACTATTGTAATGCACTGCTAGGTGGTTGTCCTGCATCTTCAATAAACAAGCTACAGATAGTACAAAATGCAGTGGCAAGAGTCCTTACCAGGTCAAGAAAATATGATCATATTACCCCAATTTTACACTGGCTACCTATTAAGTTCCGTATCAGTTACAAAATATTATTACTTACCTATAAGGCCCTAAATGGTTTAGCTCCTGCGTACCTAACTAGTTTTCTATCACACTACAATCCAACCCACTCCCTAAGGTCGCAAAACTCTGGACTCTTGGTAGTACCTAGGATAGCAAAGTCCACTAAAGGAGGTAGAGCTTTTTCATATTTGGCTCCCAAACTCTGGAATAGCCTTCCTGATAACGTTCGGGGTTCAGACACACTCTCTCTCTTTAAATCTAGATTAAAGACACATCTCTTTAGCCAAGCATTCATATAATGCATCTCATAATCTTGTACTGCAGTTATATCTGATCAAACGCACATTGTTATTCTTTAGCTTTGGTTGAACAAATAATTTTTGCTTGGATGGAACAACAGCTATGCTAATTATGTCTCTATTTGTTTCTCTGTTTCTAACTAACTAGGAAACTAGGAATTACACAAGCTTCAGTCTGGATCCAACCCTTAAATGATCTGAGATGACCAAACACCTGAGAAGAGATGATGCCAACCCCTCAGAGGACCTCAGAGGATGCCAACCCTCAGACAACATACAGAATTACCAAATTTTGCCATAAGTTAAATATATTAAGTTTCTACAGTATATAAATATATTGTAGAAACTTAATTTCCTGTAAAGCTGCTTTGCAACGATTGTATCGTAAAAGGCGCTGTAAGAATCTCTAGTCTGCCTCGACCCAGCTTCCACTCCACAACATGTTTTATCATGCTCATTTCCCAAAATGGTTTAATTATTATAGAGAAGAAGAAAGTCAACAGAACTGTTGACTGTAGACCATTTGGGGTGCTCACATCCTGAGCAAATGGTCACAATTGTAGAATGGGAACAGGTGTGGGTCACCGAGAACTACCTCAGACAAAGGGGTGTCAGAACTTAATTAACATACAGACTACAGCTGTTAGGGAGCGACTTCATTTACATGAAGGGTAGTAAACTGAAACTGTATAAAAGGTTTGAACTTAGGATGTTCTGGGTTCATTTCGACTCCGTTGGACCCAAGGTACTACATGTGCTTTGTCACTGCTATGCTGCAATAAACATCTTCATCAAGATCTTCAAAGTCATCATCATTTTTTCTTACATTGGCGAGCCACCCAGCGCGGGGATTTGAAAAAGCAGGGAAAGGTAAGAAAAGCGGTTTCTTTCTTTTCGCTGGTTTTGTCAGAAAACCCCCTTGTTTAAAAAAATCTAGAAAATAAATGGTAAGGATAGAAGACAATTTAGTTTATTCAGTATTAGCAGGAGGAGTTTTTAAGCCTATTCTGTACAAATTCTGTTTAAGATTCTAACGGAACTGAATCAGCCCGAAGCAGTGTGGTGGCAGAATTTGTATTAGAATTGTTGTTTCTAAAGTAATTGAAGCAAAGTGCTTAAGTCAAGGTTTCTAAAGTAACTGAAACTTGGTGTTGGTCTGTTATAATTCTGTTAAGATTCTAAAGTAATTGAATCAGCCCGACGTAGTGTGGTAGCAGAACTGTATTAGACCTATTGTTTCTAAAGTAACTGAAACAGAGTTGTAAGTTTCTAATGTAATTGGAACTGACTGTGAAGTTGTGATAGTTCTGATGAAATTCTAAAGTAACTGAATTGACCCGATGCAGTGTGGTCACAGAATTATTTCATAACTGGTGTGTTATAGTTTAGTGAGTCCGACGCACCGTGACTCTGTGAAGTTTAAAACCTGAAGAAGTGTTGATTTGCCCAACGTACTGTGGCTAAGTAAACTGTTTTAAAAATATAACATAAACCCGAAGTAGTGTGGTTTTGTCCGACGTACTGTGACAGTGTTGCATTTTTAACAGTTTAGTGTAGTGAAGTTTAAGGCCCGACGGAGTGTGGCCGTGTGCAAAGAAGTGAAAATGTTGGTTTAGAAGCCCGACGTAGTGTGGCTGTTTTATTCATTTGCGTCCAAAGCACAGGAGCTGTGAATAATTAGACTAACAGGTATCTAAAAGTAACTAGATAATGTTCAGTCAGTGGAGGAAAAGAAGCCTATTGAATTGCTGAAGACAATTTTTTAAGATTGTGAAAATGGAAGAGCTTATAGTTAAATACATCGCTAAGCACAGCTCAGTGGGAATGTTTGATGGGATAGAGAAAGCAGACGACCCCTACGAGTGGGCTCTGTCTCAATTCAAAAATTGTCCCAGAATGCCTAAAAACAAAGAGGGAAAAGTTGCTAATGCACTTCAAGCTCTTTTTGCCTCATACAAGGTAACTAAGAAAAGATTAGAGGAAATGAAAACTGAAAACAAGTTACTAAATTCTCAAGTCAGCGGCTATGTCATGCCATTGAGAAATTGTGAGACTGAAGAGATCCTTTTGAAGGAACAGATAGTGAAATTGAGAAAAGAAATGTCAAAGTCTGAAACAGAGAGGGAAACATTTAGATGTTTGTATGAAGGGACAGCTAGACAGTTGGTACATGCCCAATCCAATTCTGAATATTGTGAAAATAACTGCAAGGAAGTCTTTAGTCCAAGATATAATTCTTCAGATGATTCTGTGAGGTTCCCAGTAGCACCAGTGCGAACAAGACAGACTGGAAATAGAAATGAGAGGGTTCTTGATCAAAGAACTGAAAATGGCCAAGCTGTTAGACAGCTGTCTTTTATGGACTTTCAAAGTCTTGTTACAGCAGTGGGTACTTTTGACCCTGATAACATGGATCCTGTAGAGTTCTTGTCAAAACTGGAGAAGGTATAGTGGATGTTTATAATGTGTCAGACGAAGATGCTTGTAGAATTCTTATGATCTGCATTCCTCACTCATTAACTAGTGCTCTCTCACAGGAAGTTCGTGACAAAAGAGCAGACAGAGGGGCAAGGAGAGAAGCTCTACTTAGACTTGCTGGGACTGATTTGGTTAACTTGAGAAAGATAACTGAGGTGACAATGGAAATTGGAGAGCATCCTCTGGCATTTGCGTCCAGGTTGTGGGAAATGTTTAGCTGTTACAGTGGTTTGCCCAATGCAACTAAACAAAGTCTCATGTTTAAGTCTGCATTAATTGCACAGAGCAGTTCACACATGCGAGAAGCCATTGCTCTACATGTAGATGTAAATACACCATACGAGCAAATCATTTCCAAAATGACACAGCATTTCAATGCAAGAAGTCAATTGAAAGCTGCAGAATCTAGACATCCAGTCGCTGCCTTTGGCGAGAGAAAATGTTCTAGATTATCTAATGGTTTCCATCAGAGATCATGGAGATTTGAAAGACTAAATTCAGAAGGTGTTACTCTCTGTTATGCATGTGGAAAAAGTGGTCACATTGCCAGGCATTGTCAAGACAATGAGAGACCTCATCAAAGCTTCGTTTGTCATGCATGTGGAAAATATGGTCACATAGCAAGGAATTGTTTGGAGAAAGGTAGGAAAGATCAGGAAGTTGTTTGTTTTGCTTGTGGAAGGATGAGACACAAGGCAAGACAGTGTCACTTTTCACACAAAAGAAGGATGGGATACCGTGATTTGATTAAGAAGATAGGCAGTTTAGAAACCCAGTTGGCACTGTTGAAAGGAAATAAGGAAGAAGCCATTCACACCTTGCCAGACACAGCACTGCATGAACATGACTGTAGTTCAGTCACAAGCAGATGCTGATGTGAATTGGAGGAATTGTTTTATGATAGTTTTATATTTTAGGAAAATATGTTTACTATCAAAAGGGGGGTGATTCTTTATAATTTATAAGAAATGTGTTAATGGCATTGATATTGGTGATTCTTTAAAATTTATAGTGATTCTTTATAATTTATAAGAAATGTGTTAATGGCATTGATATTGGTGATTCTTTAAAATTTATAATAAATGTGTTAATGGCATTGATATTTAAATATAATGTATGAGAAATGATTTATTTGCATTCTGTGATTAAATCTGTAACAATGATGTTTTAAATGTGAAAAGATTCTTGTGGGGGAAAGGGGGAACAACCACTTCTTTTTGATCTTGTTTCAGGTATAAGCATTGAGATGTTTGCTTGAAAGGTGTAACCTCCTGGAGAATGATGATCCGGTCATCTGAAGGACAAGAAGGCCAGCAGAACATGGAGAGATCAAACCATTTCAGAGACTATGGACAGCAGTTGTTCCACCAAGATGGAAAACAAGTGGGCAAAGGACATACCCACACAAAGAAATGCTCAAAGACACAGACTCCCTGCACACGACAATAGAAGGACACAAATATATGCATACTCAAATGCAGAAAATATATTATTGTCTATTGAATGCACACATGTGGACAAAGGATGTTCACATTGATAAAAGGGACAGAACACACGTGAAGAAAACACAGTACATGTGCACACACACACACACACACACACACACACACACACACACGCACACACAATGTTGCCTGTTGATTGATGTTTTTGCTTTTTTGGCTGTTGGCTGTTTGTACTGTCATAATGTTTAGTACATTTAGAAAATTCCTTTTGCTGGTGTGGTTCTCAAGTGCTCCTCTCCCAAAAAAAAAAAAGTTTGTATGTAATTTTGCCAAATTTGAGAAAAAGTATCTATGATAAATTTTGCCTGATTGGATGGAGCAATAACCGGTGTGCATGAAGTGTCGACCCAATGACGGGTAAGATACTCCTTTGGCCAGAGGGGACAACCTAAGGCAGGGCTTCACCGCCACTGGGCACCTGTCCAAGAAGGGAGGTGTAATCTGTTGAAGGGAGTGGATGTGATGCTTCTTTTGGGCCAAGAGCATCAGAGAGGGGACTGTAAGAATCTCTAGTCTGCCTCGACCCAGCTTCCACTCCACAACATGTTTTATCATGCTCATTTCCCAAAATGGTTTAATTATTATAGAGAAGAAGAAAGTCAACAGAACTGTTGACTGTAGACCATTTGGGGTGCTCACATCCTGAGCAAATGGTCACAATTGTAGAATGGGAACAGGTGTGGGTCACCGAGAACTACCTCAGACAAAGGGGTGTCAGAACTTAATTAACATACAGACTACAGCTGTTAGGGAGCGACTTCATTTACATAAAGGGTAGTAAACTGAAACTGTATAAAAGGTTTGAACTTAGGATGTTCTGGGTTCATTTCGACTCCGTTGGACCCAAGGTACTACATGTGCTTTGTCACTGCTATGCTGCAATGAACATCTTCATCAAGATCTTCAAAGTCATCATAATTTTTTCTTACAGCGCTATACAAATAAACTTGAATTGAATTTATTGTATATTCACTTCATTATTAGTGTTTTATTACCTTAATTATGTGTTGTCTGCACTATGTTTTTACTTCTGTACTGGAAGCTCCTAACACCAAGACTAATTCCTTGTGTGTGAAAACACACTTGGCAATAAAGCTCTTCTGATTCTGATTCTGAAGAAGTGAGCTATGAAATTTGGGGTAACATTTCATAAAAACAGTAATCACAGTAAGATTTGAGTTCTACAATGTCTGGAACTTTATTAATACAATTTCCTACTATTTCCCTGTTGTTTAACTGAATTACATCCACATCCATGTCTAAGCCTTTTATTTTCTTTAACTCACATGTATTGTGTGACTTCTCGTGTTACTGTCTCTAACAACTTGCGTTGTTATATTCATCATTTGTAAGTCATTTTGTAAGTATCTCCTAAATTAACAAAGGTAAACACTGTGAGTTCTCTGAAGGCAAATAAAACTGTTATTGTGGTGGTTGTGCGAGGTGGGATTTGTTTGTATTAATCCGTTTTTAAATTCATCATCACCCTGTAATGTGGCTCATATCTGACTCTATAGAGCTAACCGAGCCACTGGCAAAGACGTTTATCCCAATGAGAGAGAAGTCTATATTTGGGTAAAAATAGCTGTGGTGTATATGAATGCAAGGATTACTCATTAATTAACATGTGATTTGTAATAGCAGAAACTTCACACCATGACTTACAAAGAGCAGCACTATATCAAAGCCTAACAGAGGTATATGGTGAGATAAAGTAGTTTCATAAATCTGGTCCTGGAGCACACATAACACTGCATATTTTGGATGTTTTGTATTTGGATGACTGTCCAATGAAAGAAGAATGAATAAAGTTTTTACACTATAAAGCTGTACCATGGTTAATTTCCCTTATGAAAATTATCTATGGTTTTATTATAGTAAAAGTGTAGTAGCCATGTTTTTAGCGTATTTCTTACCATTTGTATAACCACAGTTTTACTACAAATACATGGTTAAACTCTGGTTAGTCTAGCAAAATCATGGTTAATTTGTGGTTACCATGGTTTACTATAGTAACTATATATTTTTTTGGTTTTATTTGTGGTAAAACCGTGGTTAATTTTTGTAAGGTTAAATTTTGGTGCAAAGCTTCTTGGTATCATCTGACCAAAAAAAATAAATAAATAAAAATAATTTTCCCATAAACAGCATTTTAGACAAATGTGTCACAATTATGCTTCAGGTCAAACTCAAGATCATGTGTCAAACATGCCTTCATGTGGTACTTTTTGAGTCATGACTTCTTTAAAGCCATGCTCCTATAAAGGCCAGTGTTAACCAGCACTCAGGTTAGTTCTGATGAGCTTTGGTTAACTAATGCACCCTTCAGTGAATGAACTCTGTAGCTCCTTCACATTCATCATTGGTCTCTCTGTGTATATACAGTGGGGAAAATAATAATTTGATCCCCTGCTGATTTTGTAAGTTTGCCCACTTAACAAAAAGAAGGGTTTATAATTTTTATGGTAGGTTTATTTTAACTGACAGAGACAGAATATCAAACAAAAAATCCAGAATAAAGCAGCATACAAATGTTAAAAAAGATTTACATTTTAGTAAGTCAAATAAGTATTTGATCCCCAAGCAAAACATGGCTTATTACTTGGTGCATTAACCCTTGTTGGCAAGCACAGAGGTAAGACATTTCTTGTAGCTGGTCACCAGGTTTGCACACATCTCAGGAGGGATTTTGGTCCACTTTCTTTACAGATCCTCTCTAAATCATTAAGGTTTCTTAGCTGTCTCTTGTAAACTCAAAGTTTCAGCTCCCTCCACAGATTTTCTATAGGATTAAGCTCTGGAGACTGGCTAGGCCACTCCAGGACCGTAATGTGCTTCTTCTTGAGCCACTCCTTTGTTCATGCTGGAAGACCCATCCATGACCCATCTTCAGTGTTCTGGCTGAGGTTCCCATCCAAGATTTTACAGTACATGGCCCCGTCCATTTGCCCCTCAATGTGGTAAAGTCGTCCTGTACCCTTAGCAGAAAAACAGCCCCAAACATAATGTTTCCACCTCCATGCTTGACTGTAGGGATGGTGTTCTTGGGGTGATAGTCAGCATTTCTCTTACTCCAAACACAACGAGTCGAGTTGATGCCAATTTTGGTCTCATCTGACCACAGCACATTCTCCCAAGCCTTCTCTGAATCATTTAGATGTTCATTGGCAAACTTCAGATGGGCCTGTACACGTGACTTCTTGAGCAGAGGGACTTTGCGGGCACTGCAGGATTTCAGTCCTTCACGGCGTAGTGTGTTACCAATGTTTTGCTTGGTGATTGTGGTCCCAGCTGCCTTGAGATCATTAACAAGCTCCTCCCGTGTAGTTCGGGGCTGACCCCTACTTTTCTCATGATCATCCTTACCCCATGAGGCAAGATCTTGCACAGAGCTCCAGACCAAAGCCGATTGATGGTTGTTTTGTATTTCTTCCATTTCCGAATAATTGCACCAACAGTTGTCTCCTTCTCACCAAGCTTCTTGGTAATGGTCTTGTAGCCCATTCCACTTGTGCAGGTCTACAATCTTGTCCCTGATGTCCTCTTTGGTCTTGCCCATGGTAGTGGAGAGATTGGAATGGAAGATACAGATTCTATGGACAGGAGTCTTTTATACACACAGCTAGCTGAAATTAGGAGTATCTTCTTAAAGTGACAGGACTAATCTGTGTTCCACATGTGCACATAACAATCTGTGGGAGCCAAAATTCCTGCTGGTTGGTAGGGGATCAAATACTTATTTGACTTACTAAAATGTAAATCTTTTTTTAACATTTGTATGGTGCTTTTTTTCTGGATCAGTTAAAATAAACCTACCATAAAAATGATAAACCCTTCTTTTTTTTTAAGTGGGCAAACTTACAAAATCAGCAGGGGATCAAATAATTATTTTCCCCACTGTATATATTTTTTGGTGCCTGGAGTTACTTTATGAGAGATGACTCTTTCTAAACAGTGTGCAAGGAGTTTGGTGTAGCTCTCACTTCCTGGTAATTGAACCAAAAGCAGGTGCTGCTTAAACATCCAAGAGCTTTCATAACGTTTTCCATTCCTACTTCAACACATTGATGCCGCCTGAGAATTAGTCCAAAAGAAGGCAGCGTAAGTTGGCATGGTGTGGCAAAAAATAGAGTCATGAACTCACCCTGGTTAGTGCAGTTGGCATGGGTCTCGTCGCTGTAGTCACCGCAGTCATTGTCTCCGTCACAGGTCCAGTAGTCGGGTATACAGCGACCACTGTTACATTTAAACTGAGCACTGGAGCAAGAATGACTGCAGCCGGCTTCGTCACTGTTGTCACCACAGTCATTGTCTGCAAGAGGTTAAATTGCCAAATATATGCTATCATCATTCAAAATATAAAGTAAGCCACGCTTTAAAGTACATCGTCAGCCAAAGGTTTGAACATGCTTGACTAAAGTTATGTTTCTTATGATCATAATAAACTTGTTGATATAAATAATTTTCATTGAAATTAGTTTTGCAGACAAATACTTGGGCTCCCAATATTGTTTAAATGCATCCCAGAATGCACCTCACAAAGTTAAGAGAATGAACAGATTTTTTTGAGATGGAATATAAGATCGTTTGGAATTGTTTTTGGTCACTACGTACATAATTCCTATACTGAAATTTGTGTTGCTAAATATAAATAATAAGTAAATATACTTTATAATAGCAAAGATATAGAAAAGGTGTGTCCAAACTTTTGACTGAAACTAAAAACTAAGTTTCAATCATTCGAAAAGGATGTTACAGGCAACTTTTAATACTTTACTAATATAAAAGTAGCAGCCATGCTGGGAAATATTTTCCCCAGATATACTTGGCCAACGTGGAACATGTCCATGTGAGCTATAGGCTATGATTTAATACAATCCATTTATAATACAAATATACAAACAAGTAAAATATAGGCTGAAATATGAGTATTTCACATAAATACAATATAGTAAATGTGGCAACTTGTCTTTAGAAACAAATTTCACAGTTAACAATTTGTAACAATAGAAAATGAATAATAAACATCACAGAAACTGCATAGATCACACATGCACCACTGGGAATGAACACTGGTTAATATTTAATGCTAATCTCTTCTTATGGATGTTACTAGAGGTGTTAGTTAAAGTGAGATGGCCAGCGGCTTGCTTGCTTATTTACTTATTTATATTTTATTTTATTATTATTTATTTTGTTTTTTTACTATCGTGGGGCAGGATTTTCCCATAATGTAAGGCATGTTTTAGAAATAATTAATTGCTGCAGATATTTTAGACTTTTCCACAGCCTTACATGTGTATGAAAATCCTGTTCAGACCTTATTATAATGTTATAACACACGTAAATTTATGGTGCATGTTGATCTATGCACTAACCGGTCGGGTTCGGACAATTGAACTCATCAGAGCTGTCCCCACAATCCTTTTCTGCAACACACAGCCCATGTGACACAGGGGGAGGGGCAAATGGTCAAGAGAAGAGGACATGACGTTACACAAAAGACACATGAAATGATCAACAAAGACAAATGAGGGAAATCTGTTGAAAAAGTGCAACAGACACAAGAAACAACAGAGATGAAAACATGTCAGCAGCTCACCGTTATCACAGCGCCAGTTGATGTTGATACAGCGTCCGTTATTACAGGTGAACTGAGTGAGCGGGAAACAGGTTGGGTATGCTGACGACACAAACATCATCATAAATAATCAATAAAAACAGAACATTAACCAAAATGCCTTATCACATATAACCAAAAGGATAATAAAGAACAATAATAATTTAATGCAACATAAAAGTATTTCAAGTGCAAATTTTTGCCAGTTGCATGTATATAATACAAGTATGACTTAGAGACTTTATGCTTTACAAGGTTCAATTCACAAAAGTTCATATCATCTTTTTTGATTATTTACATTTCCTCATTTTCCTCATCAGTATGAGTTTTACACAAAGAAACAGTCAGAGGTGGAAAGAGTACGAAAATATTCTACTCAAGTAAAAGTACCATTACATTAATGAAATTTTACTTGAGTACAAGTAAAAGTACCAGTCTAAAAATCTACTCAAGTAAAAGTAAAAAGTAGCTTGTTTAAAATTTACTCAGAGTAAAAATTACTTAGTTACATTTTAACAGTGGGAGAGAGGCAAAAATGGGATAGGCCAAGGGTGTCAAACTCAGTTCCTGCACTGTAAAAAAAAAAAAAAAAGTTGGGCAAACTTAAAATTGTAAGGCAACCAGCTTCAGCAGATTTTTGAGTTTTCTCAACTTCTTGTTTTAGGTTTATACAACAAAAATTTGAGAAATTTCCTAAAAAATAAGTTGAGAAAACTCAAAAATCTGCTTTAGCTGGTTGACTTAAAATTTTAAGGTAGCCCAACTTTTTTTTTTTTACAGTGTGGAGCGCAAGTTTAGATATAACCCTAATTAAACACATCTGATGCAGCTAATCTAATCATTTAGGCTTATTTGAAAACTACATGGTATGTGTGTTGGAGCAGGGTTGGAACTAAACTCTGCAGGGCTGCAGCCCTCCAGGGGCCTCATTTATAAAGCGTGCGTACGCTCAGATTTGATCTTAGAGTGTGCGTACGCTTAAATCCACGCCAAAGCTCATATTTATAAAGACGGTCTTTGACGTGGAAAAGTGCTTACCGCCACGTCAAGGTCTGAGCAGACGTACGCACTTTTCCTTGTGGCAAAGTCAGAGTACTGCAGCTATTTGAATATCTAATAAAAGAATTCATCAAACAACAAAGATGCAGTGTGAGAGATTAATTGTGCAGTGTAGTCAGATTTTTTTTTAACGGGAGTTTTTGCGAGATTAAACTGACCTTTTTAGTAGCCTAATGTTGAGAGTTCTTTACTCGCATTCTAGACTACACAGTTTATTCCTTGTTGTTTTTTATTATTTTATTTTACAAGAGAACTTGCGACTTCTTGTTTTACTACTATTGGGAAAAAAAAAAAGCATAAACATCTCCGACTGTTTTGTCTGTGTAGCCTATAAGAATCTATCGTTCAATAACGGTTTAAATATATTCTATTCAATAACATTGTTAACGGTTTTTATTTATGACATCTGCTGCTTTGCTTCTGTGAAAATGAATAGAGACATCAGCCTTAAACTTTGTTTTTGTCATTTACATCAGTTATATTTGTATAAAATACACTAGATATGTTTGTGTCAGTACATTAATGGCACATTTGAGCAGCATTAGTAAACTGTAAATATAAAGAAATTCCAAATCACATGCTGTTTTTTTCAGACCTGAGACCATAATCGTGTAATAATTAATTTTATTATGATATGAAACGTCCAATATTTTTCTTTCTATAATGTTTTTTTTTTTAAAGTTTTGCTAGAATTTTGTGATACTACACTTTTTATTAGTTGTCATAGCAAGTGATTTTAAAAGTAGGATGCTCACTTTTTATAAGATGACTGAAAATTTTACTTGAATTCGTAGTTTATTCATACTTTTGGAAACCTTATTGTTTAATAATTACTACTACTACCACCACTACTAATATTATTATTATTTCTGTTGTTTCTAGTAGTAATTTTGATAATAGTCAATAGAAAAAATCTAACCACACACACATTGTTTGTCCAAAGAATAATTACACATTATGAAATAATTTGGATCCACGCATGTTAATAATTCCTATGCATCTATGGCCTATAAAATGGCCTATAAGTAGTAGTTTGCAAGAAGCAGAATGGACCGTGCAATGAGAAGACAACGCGTTTTTTGGACTGTAATTTCAAGTCAGACCATTTTTTTTACGTCTTTTAGGGACCTTTGCTGCCCCCCCTACCTCGTTCACAGCCTGCGCTATACACTGCCATGCCACACATTTTGTTTTGTGTGAAAGCCCACTGGAGAGACTCCCAACCTGATCATGTAAAATAATCTATGAGGCAATGTGTGACTAATTATTATCACATATTTTTATATATGTTTTGTCAACTATTTATACTGTTTTTATTTTTTATGCACCTCGGGGTTGTCACAAGAGGAATTTCGTTGTGTACACAATGACAATAAAGTACTTGAACTTGAACTTGAGAGACTCCCAAAAAGCGTCCCCGCACGAACCTCTACCTCCGCCAGCAGGACCTCAATTTCAGACTCAGTAAAGTTTTTTTTTTCTTTGCGCTAGTCATTCTCAGGCATAGAAATTTGGATATTGGCGTGTGCTGTTTTATATGATAATGATATTAATTAGGGGGCGTTTACAAGGCGGAGATCTGACACCAGTCAGCTGCACACAATTTCAAGATCATTTGCGATTTATAAACGTCGCATCTGGAAGAGAGGCGTACGCACGTGTTTTTGTGCGCACGTTCGTTTTCTCTGAATCTCACTTACGCACTTTTGCGAAATGATCTTAGAACAAATTTAGGATGGTTTCTGCGCAACATTTTATAAATCTCAAACTAGTTGTTATTAACCTGCAGTTACAAATACAGAAATAATAAATAAAATAAAATAAAATAATAAAATAAAAAGATACTTTAAATGTGAAATTAAAACCGCCAGTAGGTGTCAGCAAGTCACTGTTAATAAGTGAGTCATTGCGATTGAACCTCATTTAAACGGTTGATTCATTCAGGAACAAAACACCATCATTGCTCAGAGATGCAAAACTGTGCTATGGTGGCTGTGTTTGGAATTATTTTTGTCGAAATAGAGCAGAAACAGGGAATATGGTGTCTAAAACCCAAGTCTCTTACTTAACTTCTTGTTGTAAAAAAATCTATATGTAATCATGCTGATTTTTGGAGGAAAAAATGGCACTCTTTGTGTGATTTTGAATTACTATATGAAATTATATAAATATATACATTTTCGGGGGGGGGGGTTGTTATTCAAAACATTCACAAAAGCATTAACTATATCATGAAAATCTCGATTGTCTATGCATAAAAACCTGTCTGTAACAGATATGGGTGTCATGCCATAACATATGCCTATTTTTAATACGACTGACTTTATATTTAATGTGAATATTAAAAACATTGTGAGTTAGGCTACTTATCATAACACTTTCATTGTACAGAAAGAGAGCAAAGTACATTTACATTATCAAAGAACATTTTCACTGACAGTCAAGAGTTCAAGCACTCTAAAAAACTCCCATTAAAATCACTGAAGCTGTTTACACTATGAAATGAATATCTTACTTACAGATTCATACACACATTTGCACTTTGTTGTTTCTAACGAAAGAATTCGCCAGAAAGAGTTATTCAGTCAGTGAGCAAGTGAAGAAAACACGACTCATCTGAACACCTCTGATTGGTCCTTGCATTCATAAGCTCAACAGCATCGTGTGTGATTGGTTATAATGCACAGTGCTGTAAAAACGCGTCTGTCTCTGGCTCGCCAGCCAGCGAACACCGATTTGAATTTAGCAGCTGATGATAGACGCATTGAACGATCTAATCACGCAGGTGTGATTGTATCAAATGTAGAAAATATTATTCTGCTATTTTTTGTCTTTTGGAAGCTGCATTCAAAATCTACTTGGCTCAAAAATCTGAGGTACGTGCTTTGAATGGGCATGACGCCTCTGACCTTACCTCTACATGCTCGCGAAGGGTTGATGTCGAGATTTTATAAGCTGCTAGTTTGGTCTCTCTAGGCAAACACAGTTTACACTGCATAATAGAGCTTTAATATGGCCAGGGGTTCACTTCATTTTCTTCTTGTTCAACTTCAGCAGAATACGACAGGGTTTCATTTTCAGCTGGGTCTGCACCATAACGCCTGTCTTGTCCGTCTGCATCTTTCTTGTGATTTTAGCGCCAATTTGTTCTCCTGCCCATTATCTACTGCAGTAGTTACAAGGGAGCGATTTTTTTTTTTTTTTACTCAGTAATTGAGGTGTTTTAAAATGTAGTGAAGTACAATACTTCTAAAAATATATACTTAAGTAAAAGTAAAATTACAGATTTTAAAAATTACTTTAAAAAGTAGAAGTACACAAAACAGCTACTCAATTACAGTAACGCGAGTAAATGTAATTCGTTACTTTCCACCTCTGAAACAGTAGTAGTAATATAATAGTTGTAGTACATGAAATGGCACTAAAATAGTATTAACAGTGATAATAGGAAGGTTTGAGTTTAATTTATCAATAATTAACTTTCTTGTGACATGAGCCATTACATTGATAAACGAAATAGATGTAATTCTAAATTTGGATTAAATTCACAAAATAAGGAAGGAATAAGGAATAAATTCATAAAATGTCAAACGTTTCCTTCAAAGCTGAAACTGACAAAACTTGCACTGAACTAGTTTTTCTAAAACTATCACATGCATACTAATGGCCAAATTTATTAATTTTAATAAGCTGGCATCAACATAAAGGGGCATCATTTACCGCAGGACGCAGGCTCATCGGAGCGGTCCCCACAGTCATCATCCAGGTCACATGTCCAGGCGATGGGAATACAGCGACCACTGGCACACGAGTACTGATTGGGAGGACACGTCCGAGCTGCAACAGAGAGCCACAACTCTCAAATCTAAATGTGTGTGGCCATCTGTGTGCCAGTAAACTGTGTGTGTTTTTTCAAGTTTAAAAGCAGCAGATATACACATGAAAAATGTATAGTCCTTCTCTTCCTAGAATTTGAATCCATTTACCATTGCTTTTCTGTGGAAATAGTTCATCTTCAATATATCTGCCATGACATATTCATTTTGTAGAGCACTTAACATATAAACCTTGGTGTTTTTATGAAAAAAAATGCAGTTTTACAAGTGAAGTCATATGTATTGTCTGTTGTAGGACTTCTTATGCATATGAAAATCTCACTGGATTATTACAGTTATGAATGTTTGTAAGTATAAACTGTTTTTAAGATGAAGCTAACTGAATTTACATGGCATAAGCTGTTTGGCCTCTCCTGGAGGGTCTCTGTCCTGCAGCAGTTAGCTCCAACCCTAATTAAACTGTGTGAACCAGCTAATCAACGCTTTCGGACTCACTAGAAACTTCTAGGCAAGCGTGTTGGAGCCGGATCTTCTGAAACCCTCCACCTCCCCCAGCTCCACCTGTCTTGATCTGCTATGTGATTTACATATGCCTATTATGCCTATTCATGCAGTGTGTAGCAGAACTAGATCACCAAGGCCAAATACATTAACAGTTTCATGTCCATTAACGTTAAAATAATTCAGAGAATTTTCAAGACTGCAATATAATTATTGCACTTGAATGTTACAAGTATGTCAGCACAGAAAAGAAAACTGTGTTTTCAAACCATTTCATTTTATTTCCAAACTCAGTTTCCCAGTTAATTCCGACATTTTATCTTAATTCATATTTTTATGCAATGGCTCTATTGCAGTCTAGAATTACTTGCAAATGCAGCATTATAGTCAGCCATATCCTTAAAATAGATGCAGTCTAAATTAAAGAGTGCAAACCATACAATTCAGCCATGAAGTAAAATATAGCACAACAGTTTGACGAAGAGCCCAGAACTGCGTCAGATATACCATGTGAGATAAACTCTATATTTATACATGGCTGTCTAGAAAACATTTCAGCTGACTCAGAGTTTAGGAGAAGGTCATGACAGAACATCACAACTCAAACCAGCCAAAGAAACAATTTCAGCTGGCCTTCCAGGTGGCATTTGTATGATATGAAGATGACAACTGAAGTTCCAATTATCAGATGTGTGATTAATGTAGATTTAAACTTAGACACTTCATGTCTGAGATGGACAAAATGTGTTGGACATTTGTGTTTATGTGCGTTTAAAGTGCACTACAAAATAAGTATTTATTGGGTGACTAGGTTTTTATTTCTATTGTATTGTGCAGGAAAGCTTTGCCCATTGGGAAATTCATTGGTCCAACTCCACCTAATTCCATATTACACAGTAAATGTTCTGATTTTTGATTGCAGTGTGAACTGACAAAAGACTTGCCTAGTTAGGACACATGGTAAAAAGGCATTTATCATCAGGTAGTATGGCTAGATTCTGATTCCTGGTCTTGGAACTGACTTGGGAATCAATTCCAAACTGTAGTTTTCAATTATTTTATTTTTTTAAACTTTCCACTGTGGAGTTCATGAGAGTTTACTTAATTGTAGGAAACTTCTCCAAGACATAGGCTAATTAATGTTTGTCAGTCTATTGTCAGTTCCCAATGACTAAGAAATTAGAAATTCATTCTTTTAGGAATCGAATCCCAGACCTTCATTTGGGATAGTCATGACATTATATAGGACATTTTCATGATTTATATAAAAAAGGTCAATTCTGGGCATTTCAGTGGTCAAATTAAGTACATTTTAAAATAGGTTATTTTTTTAAAAAAGTCCACAGGGAAAAGCACACCACAGAAACACTTATTTACATCAAAGTTGCCAAAATACAATCAAAACAGAGTGAATCTTTGGACTTTGTGTGAATAATGTCATAGTGCTGCAAATTCAGATTACTGTGCGTACCTGAGCATGTGGTGTTAGATTCATCTTCATCATTGCCGCAGTCGTTGTCTCCATCACACAGCCAACGCATTGGGATACAGCGGTTATTTTGACACTTAAAGCGGTCTGCAGGGCATGTGTGCTGATCTACAGATGGACAAACACCAAGCACTGCATTTGTGTGGTAGCTCGACACAACGAGGGAGTTTCAAGTTAAACGTGAGTGTGTTCTTACGGCACAGTTCGGCTGTCTCGTCGCTGTTGTCCAGACAGTCATTATCTCCGTCACATTTCCAGCGGTCTTGAATACAGCGGTTATTCTTACAGGCGAACTCTCCCGGCTGACACTGCGGAGGGGGGATGTAAGACGGGTTGGCTGTGGAGAAACACACACACACGAAATGTAAATAAGTCTGCTGAAAGCCAAGCTCTGTGAAAAGAAACATCTGAAGAGTTTCTGTTTCAAATATTCAGATACAGAAACCAAACCGCTTGATGTTCAATTCAGCTGATTGTATCAACAGTCAGTCACAAGATAAACCCTAGAAATAATGCATTATCTGCCAGTATGATCGAGCAGCTGGCACAAACCGATTTGTTTCAGCTCAGCAAGCGTTTCTTGCTTTGTTCTCTGTCAGGACTGAATGAACTCTTATCCCGCTGTATTCCTCACATTTCTCACCTGGCTCGCTCTGAATGGAGGATTCTACCATGTGATTTCCTCAACAGTACTTAATCCTCTTTTTAACCATTCATGGTACAAAGTTACATCTAAACCACCATAGTTAATCACCTTAGATACCTAAATTAGAAGTGTTGCAACATGCAGGTTTTGACAATAACTAATTGTTTAAAAAATTAAACACTGATAACATGTTAATACTACACATATGATAATATCGTAATTAATCCAGGACCACTGCTTGTCTTACAGCACATTAGTTGGCAGTACTAAAATATTGTTTGCTACCAGTCATAAAATGGAAAAGAACAAGTAAAAGAAGAAGACGCAGTGTGTAGCTACTACTGCCACGCATGTCAGAGAAGATGAGAGACTTTAAAAAAGATGAGTTTTTAAACACCCAAGTCTGCAAGAAGTGGTGTTTAAGAGTACTTTTTTATGTTTTTGTACAATTATGGTTTCAATTCTCTCTCTGCCTCCCTACATCATATTTTGGGTGTGATTCATTGGCCAAAACAATGCAACATAAAGTTCAAGAGGAATTTGACTGATAGCATAGCATTTTTTTTTTTCAAAACTTCTATAGATATCACAATAATATTCTTATTGTGACTATTCGGGCCACATTAATCATGTTGTAAAATTTTTAAATAATTAACCGGAATAAATTTAAAAATGCATTTAGGTTTTGGCTTACCGCCCCCCACACTAAGATGGCCGTCCGAGTAAATAAATCTGAAAACACAGTTTTTGTGTTGTAGCTTGAAAAATTAGTTTTTCTAAAACGAAAATGCAAGTTTAGTCACCAAAACAACCAAGTGAGCGGCCGATCATTGTGTATGCTATCCACTTTCTTATTGCTGGCAAAGATAAAAGGGCTACGGCATTGTAGACCTTACACTGAATGGCGATTTTGTGTGCGACCTGGGTGCACCAGTGAGTGGTGGGATATTTTGCTAGTGTGCGTTACCTTTACAGCTGGTGTTGTCTGCAGGGTCCAGTAATTGGTCCTCAGCGCAGGCACATGACCTGCCTGTGGGAGTGGCCAAACACAGACTACTACAGCCGCCGTTATTGGCTCTACACGCATTACTTCCTGTGATGAACACATGTAGGGATAACATCTGATTAACATTCAACAGCCAAACTGCATGGATTCCTACATTGTCTTGCATTGGCAGCCTACAAAAAAACAGGACAAAAAAACATTATTAAATTACCTAGCTGCTGTTGGGCATCATACATGCGGATCTCAAAGATGGGTGGCCGTTCATTGCGTAGCAAAGTGACCGTTTTGGTGTTCTGGTCCAGTTTATAGATGCTGCCACTGCGGTACTCGTTCCAGAACAGGAAGTGTTTGTAGTGGCACAGGCCAAAGGCATGGTTCAGCTCCTGTCCTTCATAAACCGTCTAAGAAGAAAGAATATGGTATTACGTGATTGACAACTGATGAGTAAATTGACTGTTGTAGTGTTACTAGTAGTGAGCTGTTATCTCTTGTTTTCCATTCTTAAATGCAAACATGTTCTCATATAAATATCTATTAGATCAGCAGTGTGAGAGCACCTTGCGTGCAGTGGTGTTGAGATAGACCATCTCGATTCGGTCGTAATAAGCATCCACCCAGTACAGGATGCCCTGAGGGATGTCCAGACTCAGGCCATTGGGCCACAGAACCGTCTTAGATGTCAACAGAACATTCCGGTTGGTTCCGTCCATCCAGGCCTTCTCAATCTTCCCTCGCTTGCTCTCTTTTGGGTCCTCCTCCCAGTCAGTCCAGTACATCCAGCTAAAAGAGGAAAAAAATGTTTCAACATTTGGAAGATCCTTGTTTATAAATTGATTTGTTGCTTTAGCAATAGTGTCTTTTGTCATATTTCTGTTGCTGCTGTTTTTTTTATAAGAAATAAGTCTCTTGTGGTTGTGCATACTGAAATTGTAGATTTTGGGCAACAAAATGTTATGATATTATAAATAACTCAACAACTGCTGTAAAACTTAACCTTATTTATTCGAGATCAGGAACTCACCCGTGCCGAGGGTCCACCACAATAGCTCGAGGATGGGTCATCTTGCCCTCAATGAGAGTCTTCCTGGTCTGAGAAGCTTTCTCAAGCCGAGCAACACTGATGGTCTTCTTGGGACCATCATCTGTCCAGTAAAGATTATTGGCCATCCAATCCACAGCGATTCCTTCGACAGTGTGAATACCTGAAAAATAAGAATAAGTCAGAATAATTACAGAATAAGGCATAACAACACTAATAATGCTAGTAATAAGACAAATTGGAAATAAAAAACAGCACCTTCTTTAAGAATGATGTCTCTTTCCGTGCCGTCAATCTTCTGTCGGCCAATCAGATAGCTGGTGGCATCAGCGAAGTAGATGAAGTTACTCTGTGCATGGAAGTCCAGAGCTCGAGGGTTCATCAGGTTCTCGATGGGGATCATGTATTCATCCTGAACTTTAGGGTTGATGTCCATACCACGGATAACGCCTGGACGACCCTTGCCGTACACCAGGAATAACTCATGCTCAGGCTCTGGGGATTTAATATATACCGAAAATTGAATTGAAAAAAAAGAAATTGAATTAAAAATTAAAAAAAAAAATTCAACTCAATTGATGTTTCTGCTCAAATATGATACAGAATTACTCAAATGAGTCAGTTTAGGGTTATACTGTAAGAATTTCAATCACAAAGAAAAGGAGGTGTTTAAAATATTTGAACACCTAGTTTGAAAGATGTACTGAGCTGTAGAAAGTGGTTTTATATGGCTTGACACAACCCCAAATCAGAAAAAGTTGGGACAGTATGGAAAACGCAAATAAAAAAAGAAAGTAGTGATTTCTAAATTTACTTTGACTTGTATTTCATTGCAGACAATATGAACACAAAATATTTCATGTTTTGTCTGGTCAACTTCATGTCATTTGTAAATATACATCCTTTCCTGTCATTCAGACCTGCAACACATTCCAAAAAAAGTTGGGACAGTAAAGCATTTACCACTTTGTAATGTTGCCATTCCTTTTCACAACACTTAAAAGACGTTTAGGGACTGAAGACACCAAGTGATGAAGTGTTTCAGGTGTAATTTTGTCCCATTCTTCCTGCAAACAAGTCTTAAGGTGGGCAACAGTACGGGGTCTTCGTTGTCGCATTTTGCGCTTCAAAATGCGCCACACATTCTCTATTGGAGACAGGTCGGGACTGCAGGCAGGCCAGTCAAGTACCCGTACCCTCTTCCTCCGCAGCCAGGACTTTGTAATGTGTGCAGAATGTGGTTTTGCATTGTCTTGTTGAAATATGCATGGACGACCATGGAAAAGATGTCTTCTTGAAGGCAGCATATTGTGCTCCAAAATCTCTATGTACTTTTCAGCATTAATGGTGCCATCACAGAAGTGCAAGTTACCTTTGCCAAGGGCACTGACACAACCCTATACCATGACAGACCCTGGCTTTTGGACTTGTTGCTGGTAACAGTCTGGATGATCCTTTTCTTCTTTGGTCCGGAGCACACGGCGTCCATTCCTCCCAAAAAATACCTGAAATACTGATTCATCTGACCACAGTACACGTTTCCACTGTGTGATGGTCCATCCCAGATGCCTCCGAGCCCAGAGAAGTCGACGGCGCTTCTGGACACTGTTAACATAGGGCTTCCTTTTGGCACAGTACAGTTTTAACTGGCATTTGTGGATGTAACTACGTATTGTGGTACTTGACAAAGGTTTGCCAAAGTAGTCCTGAGCCCATGTGGTGATATCGCTTATAGATGAATGACGATTCTTGATGCAGTGCCGCCTGAGGGATCGGAGATCACGGTTGTTCAGCTTAGGCTTGCGCCCTTGTCCTTTACGCACTGAAATTCCTCCAGATTCCTTGAATCTTTTAATTATGTTATGCACTGTTGAAGGTGAAATATCCAAATCTCTTCCTATCTTTCTTTGAGGAACATTGTTTTTAAACATTTCAATAATTTTCTCACGTATTTGTTGGCAAACTGGCGATCCTCGGCCCATCTTTGCTCCTAAAGGACTAGACCTTTCTTGGATGCTGCTTTTGTACCAAATCATAATTACAATCACCTGTTGACATCAACTGTTTCAAATCACATCATTATTTAACCAATTCACCTCATTACTAGCCCTAAAACTTTTTTTGGAATGTGTTGCAGGTCTGAATGACAGGAAAGGATGTATATTTACAAATGACATGAAGTTGACCAGACAAAACATAAAATATTTTGTGTTCATATTGTCTGCAATGAAATACAAGTCAAAGTAAATTTAGAAATCACTACTTTCTTTTTTTATTTGCGTTTTCCATACTGTCCCAACTTTTTCTGATTTGGGGTTGTAAAAAAAAAAAAAAAAAATACAATTTATCAGAACAATTTATATGGTGAATAGTAAGTCTATTATGATTGTATTAATGTGTTTCTTACAATCAATTACAATTCTTCTTCACTTTTTCAAGGTCATGTGTTCAGAGGTCACTGAAAAGTCACAAATCAGTGCTACCAACGGTTCACTGAATATTCAAAGCAAACCACTGGAAATCAATATTGGCAGTAAATGGAAAAGACTTTGCAAAATCTTTGTAAACAGATTCAGCTAAAGTGTGTGTCAAACCTCCAGTCTCACTGATATGCATCGACACCACTAAGAACTATAAGAATAGAAATGTGCAAGAGCTTAAAATTACTAATGCTCAATAAGTCTGAGCCAATCATGACTTACAATAATCCAGTTTTATAATGTACAAAATATGTGGCCCAAGTTTAAAATTGATATTCGCAGTTCTGTATGCACTGAACCATGCCTTTTCACAATAAAGCATGACATCTCATTCCTTACTGCTTAACTAATACCTTTGAAACCCATGATCCTCATATATTTAATTAAGAAACATCAGAATAACTTACGTTTTAGATACAATATTGACACATAGTGCCAAATAGTTCCACGCAAAGTCACAACAGAATCATTGTGTGTCTTCCAGCAACTAATGAAAGATTGCTCATTTTTAAGCAAATTGGTTGAGTGAATGATTCAGTCACTAACTCATAAGGGCCCTATTTCAATGACACACTTCATGTGCAGTTGTAGTCTAGTGGACTTACAATGGCCGCTGTGTACACATGTCTGTAAAGATTGTAGGGTGTCTCAATTGTCATTTTAGGTTTCAGAAAAATGCTCACAAGCACCCCGGTTTTGAGGCGAGCTCCGCAGCAGACTTAGGAGCAGATTTACTAACAGCTTGGTCCAGCGCAAACCCTCTATTGCTCTTAAAAAACTACTGTCAAGATTTCCCTGTTTCCCTGTTGAAACAGCTGGTTAGGTATGTTATGAAGGATGGCAGCTGGTTTGAGCTGGTTTAAGCTGGTCCCGAGCTGGTTATGAGCTGGTTTAAGCTGGTCATGTGCTGGTCCTAAGCAACTAGCTCCTGATCAGGACCAGCTCATAACCAGCTCAGGACCAGCTTAAACCAGCTCATGACCAACTAAGGACCAGCTTAAACCATCTCAAACCAGCTGCCATGCTTCAAAACATACATAACCAACATATGCTGTTTTTTTCAACAGGGTTACTAGAGACAGACTGTGAAACATTAGCAATAAGAAGGTGTGTTTTTGTTGACTTTAGTGCTTTTTCTTTTATTGGGAGTTTCCTGTTCAGATGCAAAATTTATGGGAGGAGAGTATTTATATGAATCATGCAAGGTGATTTGGTAAGGTTTGGGATAGTCAGTTTACTGGTATTTGTGGCACTATGAAACACCCAAAAAAGCATGTCTTCACCCACTTTGATCCTACTTTGGTAGTAGTTTACCTGATTATCATTGATTCTGCTTATTTGCGACTACACATATCAGGTTTACACTGCACGATTTTAGCCCTGATTTTCACTCACTGACAGATTTTGAGGAAATCATTGTCAAATTTGTGTGTAAATATACAGTATGTACAAATATATACAAATTATTTTTCTCAGTTACTAAAGATTAAACAAGAAAATATGAAAAATTATTGCACAACCATCAGCTAGGTGGAGATATGCAGTAAATATGTAAATGGCCACTGAAAAAAAAGAAGAAGAAAGAATCAGTATGGCACACTTATTCTTTCTTAAGCTTCTGTTTCCATGGTATCTGGTCAATTCATCGCACTGTTGAGGATGTCTTGTGTGTTAAACATGAACATACTCTGAGTTGACCGAACTTACTCCCGGACACGTTTTGGGAACCAGTATACCTCAGGTAAGCAAGGTTTGGGTTAATCAACCAAGAGTTCAGGGTATATGTGACGGTAAGTTAACCTTGCTTTCTGAATACACCCCCGCATGTGTTTTGACTGGAAATAACATCTGTGAGGAAATACAACCAATGAGAGAGCAAAACACAGAGCAAGTGGAACACACTTCATGACCAATCGGATTTAAGAATTTGCATAATTTTTATGTAACAACATTAAAATAACATGAAGAATACTATGGTTTCACCATGACACATGTCCATAAAAATATGGTAATATCATAGTAAACCATAATACTTTTCGTAGTAAATCCGGAGTTAAATAAAAATCTACAATAATGCCATAGTCAACTTTCTACAGCAACAAGTTTAAAAACTTCATAAAGAATAAAACATTGAACACTGCAGTTTAACTCTCATTTGAGTAAAATTTTAAGTAGGCAAAACTAAGTCAAACTATTTTGGTGAATCAATAGATAGAATAGAATCTTTAATAACGCCACTCACTCTTGCACGATTTGCCATCGTTACCCAGGCTAAAGCCAGACCGACAGCGACACGTCCGGCTCTTGTGGCTGTTGCCCAATAGACAGATGTCTGAACAACCTCCAGCTTTCCCAAACTGATCTGGCTCACAGGCGTGACTCCGCACTGAAGAAGAAGAACAGGAGAGTTAGACTGAGCTGGAGCTGAGGTGGAGCTAGACTGCAGTGTAATGGTTGCATTTTAAACAGTTTATTCAAGTATACTACTGTATAGTATACTAGTTCAATTCAACAGCATTAGATGAGAAACAGATTAATACCAGGAGGTTGGCGTCTCTGGTGGTAAACATGTAGAGCTCCTCCCTTGTCGACACGGGTGACCACCTGATAATCTGAACTGTTGAATCGATTGACACGGATCACACTGGTCTTAGGCTGCATGTTGGCATTGTCAGAGTTTGTGGCATACAGATAGTTCTCAAACACTGTAAGCCCATAAAGATGCTCAATCTGAGAAAAAAAATCATTATTCAATTAGTTATATTATTTGGGAAGTTGTGTTTGCTTTGCTGGCTTGAGCGAGCAAGATACACACATACACACCAATTAGCCTTGGGCTGAGCAGCTAAATGATAGCTATAACTCAAGCAGAAGACAGAAACAGCTTTAATAAAATGACTCAGTAGCACTAATGAAACACCACCGTCTCTTTCACCTACTAAAGCATTTTTCATATTACGTATAGCTAGCCAATATAAGAGACTCTCTCAACACAATGAGGTATGATGGATGGATGGATGGATGGATGGATGGATGGATGGATGGAGACGGACGGACGGACGGATGGATGGACGGAGGACGGATGTATGTATGGATGGATGGATAGACGGAGGGACGGACGGATGGATGGATGGATGGACAGATGGGAGGACAGATGAATGGATGGACATTATTGAACAGATCTTAAGGTGGATAATGGATGATGGACATTAGGAAGGATGGACATTTGGACTGATGGATGGATGGATGGAGAGAAGGACTTTTGAACTGATGGACGTTAGGATGGATGAATGGATGCTGGGCAAATTTCTGGATGGATGGACAGATGGATGGACAAATGAATAGATGGACAGATAACTGAACAGGTGGAGTTTAAGGTGGATGATGAATGATGGGCATTAGGATGGATGGATGGACGGACAGATGGACAAATGAATAGATGGACAGATGAATTAATAGGTAGATGTTTGGATGGATGGATATTTAGATGGACAATTCAGATTACTGAACAGATGGTGAATTTGGTGAATGGATGGAAATTTGGGCACATGGATGACTGAAGTGCAATAGGGTGAATGTGTGGACAGATGTTTGGATGGCTAGCATTGCATTTTTCTTTATTGTACAGAATTATGTGCAACATTTCTTGCTTTTAAATGTGCTTTATAAATAAACATTAAATAGAAGGGTAGATTAAGAGGTGATTGGTGGATGAATATAATAGATATATCTAAGATAAATTCAATTTTCAATTCAATTCAAGTCTATTTGTATAGTGCTTTTCACGATACAAATCGTTGCAAAGCAGCTTTACAAAAAATTTAAGTTTCTATTTAAAATTTTCTACATAAACGTTTGGGATAAATGCATGGGATCTTTATCTGTTGACTTAAAGAACTTTTGAGAAGAATAAAATCATGTTCATGCTATCTACAAAATAATGTTTCACGATTTCACACATACATATAATTAACAAAGTAAAGGTTATGCGTATTTGGCGTGCTGTCCGAGGGGAAGGCTCTGATCTTGGAATTTTGGCCTGAACCCAGAGTACCCCCCCATCCAAAGGTTAGGATAGGAATAGTTGTAAGTGCGGAGAAGGGGTGGTGGAGGGATGCTGAAAAAACTGTCAAGGAACAGAGGTAAGTCTGCTGCATATATATACAGCTCTTACCTTGTGAATTTACATTTACATTTACATTTATGCATTTAGCAGACGCTTTTATCCAAAGCGACTTACATTGCATTCAAGTTACAGTTTTTTTTTTTACATTTTATCAGCTCTGAATTGTACTCCTCTTGTGTTAATTATCTGAACGTGCTCCTCCCGAACTTTGTTAATAACACATAATAATTCATTTGTAGAGCAGTAATAATGGGAAGTTGACCATTGTTAAATGTTATATTTAGCAACTCTGTATTTTAAATGATTCAAAACAATGGGGAAATTAGTTCTTGAGCAAAACACATTCTTACACAATAATGTGTACTACTTTTTTTTTCAACTTATAAGAGTCACTTTTTAGGACATGTCAGGATATTTAAGGACATCTTAAAATGATCTTGATATTTGCTCCTTACCAACAGTCCTTGAATGATGGTGTGTCTGTTTTTGCCCTCGTAGTCCACTACCTCGATGTAGTCCAGATAAGCATCAGCCCAGTAGACAAATCTGCTGACCAAGTCCAGGGTGATTCCATGCGGGAAGACAATTTTACTGTCCACCAACTTTGTTCGATTCTGTCCATCCATGTCACAACGTTCCACCTTTGGGATCTGCCCGTAGTCGGTGAAGAAAACCTTTCTGTTGAAGGTAATGTTGAGGAAGGTTATACCTGAGTAAACTTGAAGTATACCTCATTTGACCATTTACCAAATACTACAAATATTCACTTCATATTGTGTACATGGAGGAAGTGTGAGCTTGAACATGTTCATACCCCATAGTTGGGTCCAGAGCAATGCCTTTAGGGTTGTAGAGTTCTTGATCCAACAGTGTCACACATGTGGTGCCATCTTTATCACATACAAAGATTCGATCATCCACGTCATCAACAAAGTAGAAGTTTCCTGTGAGCCAGTCTATTGCCATCTGTTCTACATCTGTAAGGAACGGGGAATGGGGAGAAATGTAGGTAAAACATAGAAATTATGTGTTTTGTGCTCATGTGTAATATACCATTTTGCTTATTGCGGGTA
The DNA here is from genome assembly GCA_027422415.1 of Schizothorax lantsangensis. Classification (NCBI taxonomy): domain Eukaryota; kingdom Metazoa; phylum Chordata; class Actinopteri; order Cypriniformes; family Cyprinidae; genus Schizothorax; species Schizothorax lantsangensis. The sequence continues at coordinate 3,601,590 of CM049847.1, read as the reverse complement.
AAATCTCTATTGAATACTACAAATTTAACATACAGTCCAGTCCAAATAAGTATCTCAGTTTAAATTGTGAGGACTAAATTGAAATTATTCTAAAATAAGACTGTAAACTATTTAGCATTTGCAGAACAAACAAAGAACATTTGCAACACTTGCATTCATTTTAAAACATTAAAATAAATTTGCCTTATGATTAGTCACAAGATACGCTAAAACCTAGTCTTGTCATGGCATTGAGAGCATGTGAATTAGGTCTTAACTCAGACTCAAGCCTCAACAAAATCTTGCCCAATAAGATGAGATGTATTAAGAAAGTAAATCAAAAGCATGCTATATGTGAATTCATTTAAGTGCAGGTAAAAGCATATAAACACTGCCTGACTGGTTCAGAGTAAGGCAAGTGTTCACATACCAACCCAAGCAGTTTTTGGGCTCGATGACTCTGTGAATCTGTTTTAAAATAGTGCTAATAATAATACTGTGGTCTTGCATTCACATTTCTCTTTTTCACTTCTACAATGACGCTCTTTCTATTTGAAATAGCTGAGTCAGGGAACTCTCTGGAAGCATGTGCGCATGTTACACAATTTCCAAAAGAGTTGTTTTAACAGCTGCGATCGCTGTGGCTAACCATGGATTATAGCTCTTTTGCAGCTCCCCACCTCCTCAATACACCTCATTCTGACCTTAAAATGTCAAAAGTCTCAATGTATCTGAACCTCCCCTACTTTAACCCCAGACATACCATATCTTTTAATGGGATGTTGATCATTTGAACACTGAGTGGGTGTAAAATCGTGGCACAGGAAGACATAGAAACAGTGACTGTTGGGTAAAATGGTGCAGGAGATGCAGGAAAATCCAGACAGATGGAGCAATTGAAGGCTGAGGGGTGGAGACAGAAACAGTGTTGGCCTCTACAAAGGAAAGTTGGCCATTGTGCAAGGGCCAGACGTTTACCGGAATCAAGGGCTGTATCCCCAAAGGTGCTGTTTATTTAAGAGCCGAGTCCTGCTTAAACTTTTCCAGCTGCCCGGACTGAAAGCCAATGATTAAAAACACAGATCAAAAACACCAAAAGAAGGAGAAAAGAACAAGTGTACAAATGAAGGTTGAGGAAGACGAATGGGTCTTAGAGCAGCTGCTGTCTGAACAATGCAAGAATAGAGGAACACCACAGAGACAAACCACAGAAACAGTGGGCTGAGGAACCTGGCTTCGTTCTCATTGTAATTCCAAGTAAAATTGTAGGTCTCAGTGGAAATAGGGTAAGAAATTCCATTTGTGACACAAACTTCCCTCTACACTGAAGGAAAACAAATGCTCTTATGACTCTATCTCTCATTTCCTGAGACAGCTTCATATGAAAATACTTTGAGGCTAACAAACTAAGGTCTGTGTTTACATCTTGAAACTTTATTTTATTAATAGTGGAGTTTGTTTAAAGCTGCAATCTGCAGACAGTGTGCCATTTCAAGAAGAGATCTGTAGTTCAAAACGAAAGCCATCTGACAATATGACAAGTGATCTGGCATCTGTCCTGACCAGCCAGGTTTACAGCTATGAAATAAGTCGTATTTATGTCCACACTGAAGGCAAAAATGTTGTGACAATCATAGCCAATCAGAACATATTTGATGTTTAGAGTGGGATTTCAGACTTGCCCAGCATGACACTCCAGAAATAGAAACCAAACAACTGACAAAATGTCCTGTCACTTCGTAATGGTCACAGCTAGTAGTAGAAGCAGGAGAAAACCCTCTTTTAAGAACTGTTGTTACACCTGGTTAAGATCCAGTGTCAGGGATGGTTCACAATGAACACATTTTTGTGTTCCAGTGCACTGCTATTTAATTATTTTTCTATGTAAACCTGACCTGTGTCCAGTAGTTCTCAACCTTTTTGACTTCTTTGTCCAAGACAATACTTGAAGGCCCTCCTATCCAAGGCAAAATTATGTTGCATTAAAAAATAAACAATAAATCTAAACTCAGTGTAACAGTGTAATTTTTTTGCTCTTTTAAAGCATTTTTTTATTCACATGGTGTTAATATAATTAAATGACAATCATTTTGAGACTAACTGGAGCCAATTTGCCAAGGTCATTGCGCTAGAGTCAGACGGACGTCTTTGACACTTTTGCCACGCAAGCAGTCGGATTCTATTGTGTCGTCGTGCACTTTTATATATCATTGATTACCACCCGCTGGCTCTTCCTCTCCTGGTCTCTGTGTCATCAAGATATCAAGATTGTGATAGGCCGAGCACATTTGAAGACGTTGTAAAATACTCTATAAACACACATGAGTTTTACTACACTGCTACATCTGTGTGTTGCTGCGTCTGTGTGTTGAGTGGCAATCAATCTGCTAAACATTGCTGAAGAACTACAATGTTCTAAAATCACTGTAAACCACAGACTCCCAGAGCTTATTGCTTTAACTAGACACTACCTTGTAGCAGAGCTAGAGAATATGAGTTGGCTTGAGATCCTGTCCCAATCCTGTTCCCCTCTCATTCCTATCTCTTTTCAAACTGTCTTCACAAAAATAAAGGCACAAAATCCCCACAAATACAAAACAATTTGGTGACTGTTTCAAGGTAGGTAATAACCAAGGAGAAGAAACAGTATAAATGGGAAGCGTTGTTATCTTCCCTTTTTTTCTCATGTCTCTATGGTTGTACAACCAAATTTTAGCATGTGATGTTGATTTTGTCTGGTACAAACTGCTCACTGAAGACATTGAGCAATTAAAATGCAATGTACCGTAATAAGCATAAATAAAATCATTAATAGCACTTCACTTCTGCAAGTTCGGCTGGATTGCTTCCAATAGAACGACTTGTGTCAGAGTGCAGACCGACATAACAAACTAAAGTCTGATGTCAAACTCTGTCTGCTCCAAAAGCCTCATAGTGTCAAAACTACCAAAACTTGGTGGACGGTTTGGAACACTATAAAGACCAAATATGAGTCCTCAGAGCTCAGAGATTTGGGCAAAAAAGGGTGTAAGACTTAAAAAAAGTTTGCATTAGAGAGAAAAAGCAAGAAGCCAGTCAATAAATAAACATACATCTGAAAAGCTATCAAGACAGCTAGAGAAAAATGGTGAGGGTTCGAGAGATTAATACCAAAACAATGCCCTGAATGTTGGCAGAACCAAAAACGTGTGGCGGAAGCCCTGGAGTGTGAGCCGATTCAAGCACATGACTGTTTAAGAGGCTTTCCGGAAACTTCTGTGCCAAGCAGACCTTAAGTCAGAGAGCCGCTCCCTTCTGCTTTATCCCACATTACTTCATCGCACATCATGTCTTTCCGCTAATTATACTGAGACACACCAAATTTACGTGCAAGAAATAACTTTACTGGAATGCCGCAACTCAATAACACTTCTGACAAACACACTTGTACATGACATTCTGGTTCAAGTCAACTCATCATTTTCCAAGATGCTGAGAGACACATGCATTTCTTTAAGAGATTACATAGTGATGACGTAAATATCGCAGAGAGAGATAGTCTAAACATCTCCACCTGTACGCGTCAGTTTTCCTGATAAAACTCCAGAGCCGCAGACGGATGGGGGGGTTGGGTCGACCACAATGTCTGGAAAATGTTCCACAAAACAGAATATAAATATGCTGCAGCAAACCCCAGCAACCTACACAAACCACTCATAAAACACACACATAAACACAGAGACATATGGATAATGGCTTCCGGAGGAGTGCAGTCCATGCAGATGCTGTTCAATGGTGAGTGTCTGCATACTGTATCTCACAGGTTCAACTCAACCCATCCCAGCAGATTCAGGCCACATATATGAGCACATGTGTGTGAGAATGATTCAGAAAGCCAAGTAAACTCCTTTGAGTGGAACAAGCAGTCACGTTCCACAAATACAGTACACTTCGCTGTCCCATGATTTCTTTTAAAGTACAAATTCCATTTTTTAACCCCTTTAGATATGATTGATAAACTATTTAACATAATGATATTTACTTTTTACTTAGCATTAAATGAGCTAGTTGCATCAAATGTCTGTACTTACAGTATCATATTAAAAGCGAGATTTTGGCCTGACCCTAAATTTACACTCTAAATAAAATCTGTAAAAATAGGGCTTATATAATTTAAAGGAGTCTTTTACCAGTATTTTGAATTTTACACTGCACTATGTTGTGTTTTAGAGGTAACAGAAAGTGTTTTTTGTTTTTTTGAAGAGACGTGTGGCCAAGTATGATGACCCATTGGGTTGGGTTTACAGAAATGTCTGTAAAATTAATGGATAATGTTGATGGACATATTTTTTACAGTGCACTGACCTCCTCAGCTGTATTCATAATCATAACAAAGTAATCATTTTTGATTTGATGTCTATAATTGTAGTAAAATAATAATAATAAAATAAAATAATCTTAATGATCAAAAATGTGTAATATATAATAATATAAAATATAATTTTTTATCATTTGGATATCATATTATTTGGAATATTTAGCTTAAGACTGTTGTCTAATGATATTTTATTCACAATAAGAAAATTAATTTATTAAAATTGTGATAGCCAGGAAATAACAGTATACACTTTTTATTTAGTATAAAGTCACTGAAATTGTATGACCATAATTTTTGTATGGTTTTTCAAAACCACAGCTGCCTTTTTTACAGTAAATTCAACAGGATTTTATTTATTTATTTACAGTGTATAGCAAGCAAATAATCTCATTCCATTTTCTCTATTTTTACAAATACTATATTTTTGACTATAGTAGCCTATATAGAGATTCTGGACTTTTACTATACATGCTCTCCTGTTTAAATTGCCCATACCCATTTTCAAAAAATAATTTTAATTTATAAGTGGCTCGACTCAATATATGTACAGAAGTCATTAATATTGCCATCTAACAGATATTAATGCCATCATTTGTGATTTCTAACTAGCATGGTAAACATTCTTCATGCGTTAAAATTTATATTTCGATGAATTCTACATAGTACGTTATAGTTTGTTGAAGTAAATAGAGAATACAGCACTATCCTGCACTGTGGTAAAAATAAAAGAGAAGAGAAGAGGAAGAGTGGAAAACATCTGGTCGTCTCATCTGCGTGTCACGCTGAGGTCATGAATCACGGCAAACACATTTCCTGTGTGACCCTTCCAGAGACCGCCATGACAAACCCGCCAGCCAAAAGAGATCTGAACCCGGGTTCACGACAGCACTTCTACAGAAACAACGCTTCAGCCTTATGAGCCCTCTGGAAAAGAATGGCATTTGAAAAGAAAATATATTTAGAAAATGTGAGATCTGAAATGGTGCGATAGGCTGCAGTGAAAATACCAAATCACTTTAATTACGCTATTTAACGTTATTAAATTACTCATTCTTCTTTAAAGAAAAGTTTTTACCACAAGACCTCTAAGTACTTTTAAATTTGTTCGAAAAAGCAAAATCATTATCATCGAGATTGCTGCTTTCACCTCTTCATTATTATTCTCCCTTTAGTTTTTCTTCCTCTCACACACGTGGCAGGCAGTCATATCTTTAACACTGAGGGCAGGAACTCAATAACTGGCAGCAGGAAGCCAATGATCTCTTTATCGCTTCCTAGCGAGGGCACAATGCCGCAGTCAAGCCTGTGACCTCTGACCTGTGAGCGTGTGTCTGGGAAACGTGTTCAAACTGCCATGAACACGGAAATCACTGAAAAATGAGGCTGCTTTCAAACTAACCAGCACTTAAACCTGAAAACATTTTACACAAACTCAACGAGAGACAGGTCTGAAAAGAACTCTATGAAAGTATGTGAACACAAACACTCTGCATGTCTGCATACTTGAGTAGAGTACATTTCTGGCCTAAATTTCCATCTGGCCGGTAACTGAGTGCCAGAGTTGTTGTAAGACCCAAAATATGCACTCCAGGTTAGCAGAGATATTTCCTGTCGAAACTAGTGTTCCAACTATAGAAGAGGACCGAGAAAGCAGGCCCGAAATGGAAAAAATAAGAGTAAAAGAGTGTTTTTAGTGGACAAATACATCTATGCAAACAGATTTATTTTCACTGCACAAGTTGCAATGCATTCTGGGATTACAAGAGGATTCAGGAAATGCTGCCTTAGAAATCGCACTCACTTGTCACTAATAGCCACACCTTGTGATGAATAAGTGCAGGAACCGGCTGCTCAGCAGGTCCTTGTTACCGGTAGATACTGGAACTGCACCACCTGACAGCAAAAACTTGTTTCTCCATAGACACCCATTCAAAAGTGGATGCAGTTTCTTGAGTTGTTCATATTTAAACGTTAATATTCATATAGCAGTGATTATAGAGTGGTAAAACATTTACAATTATTTTGTAATAAGTGATTTAGTCAGGAATTCAGTTTTTTTTTTTTTTTTAAATGATAATGAATGATTATTATAATGCCAATTTATTCATACTGATTTCATACATTTTCATTTTCAAGTATAGATGTTACACTTCTACAATTTGTATTATTCAATTGATATAATAATGATAAAATATGATAATTATGATAGAAATAATGATGATGATGATGATGATGATGAGTACTATCATTATCATTATATTGTATTTGATATATTATTGTTTAAAACCATAAGACGGCATCATGTGCAACTTTTAATTGTACTTTTTGTCACACACATAGGTCTAGTAAAACTGTATCGGTAAGTTGGTGGATTTTTGTTGGCGGAACAAACAAAAAAATTTTAACAAAAGGTTCTTCCAGGTCTCATTGGTTTAAGTCCAATGAAAATCTATTACAAGTATATTTAATGAAATGCATTCTTTATTTTTTGTTTCCTAAATTGCACTTAAATTGTAGGATTTTTACATCAAAAACTTCCATCAATTAGAAATAAAGGCCATTTTTATTTTTGCCCTCCGATTCAAACACTATTTAATAAATGGGCGGTTCTCCTTTAAGACTTCAATGTAAATGCCATTTTCTATGACTGGGTAACATGATAACATCTTTGCATATGAAATATTTTTTGCATATGGAACACAGGTCATCTTTCTATTTCTGATGGTGTAACTCTTTTTATATCTCAGTTTCTGGTCATTTCCCAAACAATACAAACTTGATCTGTTCTCTTCCCTATGAAATCTTTCAATCTATTTCCCAGAACTCTGCTCTTTTTCATTCATTCCATCTCTTTCATAGAACTCAGAGGTGAATTATCTAAACAGTCATGCCACTCTTGTGCATGGAATTTCTGTGTGAAAAAAGGTATCTTATTCATTAACCACCTGCAGTCCAGTTCAGCTAGCTGCTAAATGTGCTGAAGTAGCAGTGCACCATACAGGTCAGTGATGCATTTATTGTACTAGTAATGCCCATGGAAAGCAGTATTGATCACTGCAGATGAGTGAATCGTGAATCAGGTGCTAACACAGACAACATATGCAAAAAAACACTACTGGAAGACATAATCATTCTTAAAAAGAAAATGACATTTATTGAACTATATTTGATACATCAGGCTTTTAAGGCTCATATAGTATGATACAGTGAGAACATAGACCTCATACTTAAAGAGGAAAAACACCTACATTTTATTCAGAGGCCCAAACTGAGCAAAAATAATTTTGGTGAACAAAAAGTAAGATGAACTTGTAACTGTAAATCACTGAGATATTTGTAACAGCATAGCAGATCATGAATATCAGTTGATGATCTATATCTCTCAATATTGTCTTAGTAAGATAGTATTTAAACATACAATACAATGCAATACTATGATGACTGAGAGACTAACAAACAATTGTTCATCAAAAGCCTGATGAATCCTATTTTATTCTGACAATTGTACACAATTTTTCATGTACAAAAAAAAGATGATTGGATAATCATGTAAACCAAAGTTGCTTCAGTCCAGTAAGTATTAATCCTGAAATGCTATAAAAAGGGCCAAATGGCATTGTTCCTGAGAATACTGCAGTTCAGTCACACAGCAGGCATCATGGGTATGTAAGAAATAGTCTGGCCTACACAGAGAGAGAGAGACCCACACCGCTCTATAATGCTCAATCTGTTTCATTCTCCCTCTCTGACTTTAGCAGGAAGAATGAAAGGAAAATGTCTGCTCTTTTAATGTAGTCTGAGTCTCAGCAATGTGAAGAGTCTGTCTGCAAGAGGACTGAACACACACACACACACACACTCTTTGAGCTGTCTTCGTGCTAATGCTCAGACTGATGATTAATACTGTAAATATTTCCAGCTAGCTGCAGACAAAATCTCAATGTTTTCACTAAAAAACTATTTTACAATACTGAGAACTACACAATGATTCAAATATAGGACAGAAACCAAATATTTACAAGGATAGTTCACCAAAAAAAATTTAATATTTACTCAACCTTGTGTCGTTCCAAACCATTCTGACTTTCTTCCATTAAACACCAGGGGAGGTGTAGCAGAATGTTCACTTTTGTTCTTTTTCATCAAGCTTCATCGAAGTTGAACTTCTACGGTGTGTTGATGACGACGCTATGGGCCGGTGTTTAAAGCACATGTGCAAACACACCAATACAATCGACTGACGGTAGTCACATGTTGTGCTGGCAATGCCATAAAAGGGTACCTACGTAATGGAATCTCCAGATTTCTTTGTCTTCAGGAAACTGTTAGTTTAGTGTGTGTGTGTGTGTGTGACTACCATAAGCCATTTCTAATAATTGAAAGTTGTCCCTTGAAATAATAAGAATGGAGGGAGAGAAAAGATTTTGGAGATGTGTGCCGCCATGTCCACACCATGAGTATCATATGCCTTTGAGTGAATCATACACGATCAGCTCTTGAGGGAGCTGGCTGTCCTGTTTACGTCTGGCTCTGTTTAGGAGGGACGGAAGCCAGGTGTCTGCGTCCTGCAGATTGGGTCGCACTGCTGCGGCTGTGGTGATGAAGGTGGCAGGTGGAGTTGACTAAGTAGCTTGGGACAGGCTTGTCCCTATCTCAAACTTCGCTCGCTAGCTATGATGCTCTCATGCTGGATCGGGAAACATGGTCTCCGGCTTCTTCCCACTCTGTTTGAGAGCATTTTGTTGGATCCATCTGGCTCCGATGAGCCGGATGTGATAGGAGTAAAGGCAGATGTCAGCAAGCTCACCTCCTCCCAGATCCCCAAATACGAGGAGTTGTTGGAGGTTATGACTCACGGCACAGCCAGTTTGAGTGACTGAATGGCGGCGACAGGAAAGCTGGATGAGTGGTTCCTCACAGGTCATAAACCGCATCCTCCCTTGAGTCTCACCCGATGAGATCATGAAGTCATGGAATAAACTTTTTCTGCCCATTTGTTCACTCCCCCTTCATCTGATTACGCTAGCATCAAGAAGATAAGTGAACACTGATATGTGAGGTTTCCCCAGGTGGAGGAAATGCTCGCAGGCTATCTCCTGGCACAGCAACCACACTAAAGACTACCGTTTTGCCTTCCAAGCTGTGCCAAGAACATCTAGGCTGGTAGGCAAAGCATACACGGCGGCCGGCCATGCTGGTGGAGAATTGTACATCCCAGCAGTGTTGCAAGCTTACCAAGCCGACCTGTTGAAGGCCCTTGATAAAGACAAGGCAAGGGAATGACTCCAGGAGCTCCGCCACACCACAAACCTTGCCCTACGTGCCACAAAGCAGGCGGCTCATTCCATTTGCCATTCTCTCTGAGCTATGGTGGCTATGGAGTGGCATCTGTGGCTGAACTTTCTGGTTCTCCAGTTTCCGGAACGTGATCTCGAACGGACCGAGGGGACCACCAACCCCACCCAAGGAATGCAATATCATTAACGGACTAAGGAGGGCCCGGTGCCAGCTTGGGACTGCCCTGATATGTGTGCATGCTGTGAGAACTAAGAGGGAGAGAGCACCACTCCATCTCGATCAGCATTCACTCAAACTCACATAACTAACATCCTCAAACAGCATCTCCCACTTCTTTGAGTATTATTCCCCAACTCCTAATAAATGTAATTGTTTAACAACCTCTTGTGCCCAACATAGCTCAAAAAATGGGGAATAGGGAAGGAGAAGGGAAGAATGCGGTCTCTTCTCCATGATGATGTCTCTAAAATCCTTCTTGGGCTTCCCCCAAAATCGCTGGCTTGAGCCCCAGCTTCTCGGAGGCAGGGCACGAGTAGCCGCACTCTCATTCTGACCCTGCTTGGGCTAGCTACAGCGTCAGAGGGGGGATTCTAAGGCGTCCAAATTAGGCAATGTATACTGCTCAAACGCCACTGTCTGAACTCCCACCTCCCTGAACTTTCGGACCACTCACTCTAAAGCAGTCCCAATTGCCGCACCAATTGCACCGCCCTGATGTATACAGTATTTAGGTGTACGCTGGTTCAGGCTATGACTTATGTGCTGTGTGAAGTTGAGCATTACTTTCTCCATTTTACACATTATTTCTCATTCTCACAGCTTTGCACATAAAGGTATATGCTGGTTTAGGATGTGGTTTCATGTACTGGTTGAGGTTGAGCATTGCTCTCTCTTTTTTATTTAGCCGTTCTCACAGCTTTGCACTTATAGATGTATGCTGGTTAAGAATGTGATCTATTGTACTGGTCAAGGTTAAGTGGTGCTTTCTCCCTTATATATTTTTTTTCTTATTCTCAGTGTACACATATATTTATTTAGGTTTGTGTACATTGGTTGATGATTTGATTTTATGTACTGGTTGAGGTTAAGTGATGCTCATTCTCATTTAATTTCTTACTCTCACTGGATTACATATAGACATGTATTCTGGTTAAGGACATCATTTTATTCATGGAGGTTGAGCGGTGCTCTCTCCCTTTTATTTCTCATTCTCACAGAAGTTGTACATAAAGCTATATGCTGGTTGATGGTGCAATTTTATGAACTGGTCGAGGTTGAGCGACCCTCTCTCCCTTTTTATTTGATCATTCTAACACAGCTTTACATATACAGTAAATATATACAGATGGTACTCACCTAGAATAAGCTTTTTGCCATTTCAGGTACCGCCAACGCCGCATCTGCAAGATGCATTTGCAGCTTTTGACCGCTGAGTGGCACTTTAACCACAAGTTATCAAACGAACACAAGCGCATTTTCGCAAATAGCAGGCAGCTTTGCCTTGCCAATGGGTTACAATTGACGGCTGCAGTCGGCAAAAAAACCCCCCCAAAAAAAACACTGTATTTTAAATAATTCATTTTCACTGAAGCAAATTTAGTAGCCTACTTATGAAGTTACGTGCATTTATTATTCATAAATAAATTCATAAATGTCAAGTCTGTGAGCTGTGCTTATGTTTACTATGCCACACAGTATTATACCATATTGTAGATTTGTACACATTTAACAGGTGTGCTGTGTTATTTATATAATATGAATCATATGTTATATTACCTTAAAATAAAGAAAATGTGGTTTACATAGCATCAGAATAATAAAAGTGGTAGCCTGTTCAATATGCCTATGGATTTACTGAATATGCTAAATGTCAATATCCAATACAATATAATGTACAAACCCGATTCCAAAAAAGTTGGGACACTGTACAAATTGTGAATAAAAAAGGAATGCAATAATTTACAAATCTCATAAACTTATATTTTATTCACAATAGAATATAGATAACATATCAAATGTTGAAAGTGAGACATTTTGAAATGTCATGCCAAATATTGGCTCATTTTGGATTTCATGAGAGCTACACATTCCAAAAAAGTTGGGACAGGTAGCAATAAGAGGCCGGAAAAGTTAAATGTACATATAAGGAACAGCTGGAGGACCAATTTGCAACTTATTAGGTCAATTGGCAACATGATTGGGTATAAAAAGAGCCTCTCAGAGTGGCAGTGTCTCTCAGAAGTCAAGATGGGAAGAGGATCACCAATTCCCCCAATGCTGCGGCGAAAAATAGTGGAGCAATATCAGAAAGGAGTTTCTCAGAGAAAAATTGCAAAGAGTTTGAAGTTATCATCATCTACAGTGCATAATATCATCCAAAGTTTCAGAGAATCTGGAACAATCTCTGTGCGTAAGGGTCAAGGCCGGAAAACCATACTGGATGCCCGTGATCTTCGGGCCCTTAGACGGCACTGCATCACATACAGGAATGCTACTGTAATGGAAATCACAACATGGGCTCAGGAATACTTCCAGAAAACATTGTCGGTGAACACAATCCACCGTGCCATTCGCCGTTGCCGGCTAAAACTCTATAGGTCAAAAAAGAAGCCATATCTAAACATGATCCAGAAGCGCAGGCGTTTTCTCTGGGCCAAGGCTCATTTAAAATGGACTGTGGCAAAGTGGAAAATTGTTCTGTGGTCAGACGAATCAAAATTTGAAGTTCTTTTTGGAAAACTGGGACGCCATGTCATCCGGACTAAAGAGGACAAGGACAACCCAAGTTGTTATCAGCGCTCAGTTCAGAAGCCTGCATCTCTGATGGTATGGGGTTGCATGAGTGCGTGTGGCATGGGCAGCTTACACATCTGGAAAGGCACCATCAATGCTGAAAGGTATATCCAAGTTCTAGAACAACATATGCTCCCATCCAGACGTCGTCTCTTTCAGGGAAGACCTTGCATTATCCAACATGACAATGCCAGACCACATACTGCATCAATTACAACATCATGGCTGCGTAGAAGAAGGATCCGGGTACTGAAATGGCCAGCCTGCAGTCCAGATCTTTCACCCATAGAAAACATTTGGCGCATCATAAAGAGGAAGATGCGACAAAGAAGACCTAAGACAGTTGAGCAACTAGAAGCCTGTATTAGACAAGAATGGGACAACATTCCTATTCCTAAACTTGAGCAACTTGTCTCCTCAGTCCCCAGACGTTTGCAGACTGTTATAAAAAGAAGAGGGGATGCCACACAGTGGTAAACATGGCCTTGTCCCAACTTTTTTGAGATGTGTTGATGCCATGAAATTTAAAATCAACTTATTTTTCCCTTAAAATGATACATTTTCTCAGTTTAAACATTTGATATGTCATCTATGTTGTATTCTGAATAAAATATTGAAATTTGAAACTTCCACATCATTGCATTCTGTTTTTATTCACAATTTGTACAGTGTCCCAACTTTTTTGGAATCTGGTTTGTATGCTGAGTTGTATAATAACGCGAGGTTGAGCGACGCTCTCTCCTGTTATTTCTCATTTTTCATAGCATTGCATATAGATTTATATGCTGGTTGGTATATGATTACATATTTCGGTTGAGGTTGAGCTGTGCTCTCTCCCTATTTTGCTCACAGCATTATATACAGTATATTTATATATGCTGGTTGATGATATGATTATATGTACTGGTTAAGGTTTAGCGTGGCTCTCTCCCATGTCACTTTCACAGATTGAGGTTGAGTGTTGCTCTCTCTGTTATTGTTATTACTCTCGTAGCCATTATGCTGCTTGAGAATGTAGCCGAATTTACCGTTTGGGTTCTTCCCATCCTTGCAGTATTATTTTCCAGGCTGAGATGGTATGTTATGGAGATATTCTTTACAGAGAGATTCCAAACAGAATATTCATTTAGTTGCCTCCCACTGCCTCACTCAGGCCACATTCTTGCTGTTGGGGAAGGTAGAGGTAGTAGTGGTGTGCCTTTCAAGCAATTGGGAGGATAGGCAGCTTGTTCCAGCTTCCCCTTTCTTTTGGCATCCACCTAGTGGTGATGCTTGTACAACCCGAATTCCGGAAATGTTGAGACGTTTTTTTTTTTATTTGAATAAAATGAAAACTAAAAGACTTTCAAATCACATGAGCCAATATTTTATTCACAATAGAACATAACAAATGTTTAAACAGAGACATTTTACACTTTTATCCACTAAATGAGCTCATTTCAAATTTGATGCCTGCTACAGGTCTCAAAAAAGTTAGCATCACTCATCGGCATGATTCTGTCATTGACATTACTAAATGGGCCCAGGAATACTTCCAGAAACCACTGTCGGTAAACACAATCCGCCGTGCCATCTGCAGATGCCAACTAAAGCTCTATCATGCAAAAAGGAAGCCATATGTGTACATGGTCCAGAAGCGCCGTCGTGTCCTGTGGGCCAAGGCTCATTTAAAATGGACTGTTTCATAGTGGAAAAGTGTTCTATGGTCAGGCGAGTCCAAATTTGACATTCTTGTTGGAAATCACGGACACCGTGTCCTCCAGGCTAAAGATGAGGGAGACCTTCCAGCATGTCATCAGCGTTCAGTTCAAAAGCCAGCATCTATGATGGTATGGGGGTGCATAAGTGCATACGGTATGGGCAGATTGCATGTTTTGGAAGGTACTATGAATGCTGAAAGGTATATAAAAGTTTTAGAGCAACATATGCTCCCCTCCAGACGACACGTATTTCAGCAGGACAATGCAAAACAACATACTGCAGCTATTACAACAGCATGGCTTCGTAGTAGAAGAGTTTGGGTACTGAATTGGCCTGTCTGCAGTCCAGATCTTTCACCTATAGAGAACATTTGGCGCATCATTAAATTAAAAATACGTCAAAGATGACCACGAACTCTTCAGCAGCTGGAAACCTATATCAGGCAAGAATGGGACCAAATTCCAACACCAAAACTCCAGAAACTCGATGCCCAGTTGTCTTTAAACTGTTTTGAAAAGAAGAGATGCTACACCATGGTAAACATGCCCCCGTCCCAACTATTTTGAGACCTGTAGCAGGCATCAAATTTGAAATGAGCTCATTTTGTGCATAAAATTGTAAAACTTCTCAGTTCAAACATTTGTTATGTTATCTATGTTCTATTGTGAATAAAATATTGGCTCATGTGATTTGAAAGTATTTTAGTTTTCATTTTATTCAAATTTAAAAAACGTCCCAACATTTCCGGAATTCGGGTTGTAGATGCTGGTGTGATCCCTCTGCTGGGATGTATCCTACCCATATAACTACGGAGACTATTGCATCTGATGACTCACAAGGCAATTTTAGATCATGGGAATGGGTGTTTATCAATATTGCACCCCATTCGTTTGAGGCATTTTTCCTTGTGAGGGTCTTGGAGGGTAACCTCCACCACATAAGGTATATGCATTCACTTTCATTCAGTTTACCCTTGGAGATGGTACCAGAGGTTGAGAGGTGGGATAACAGGTTGGGATAACAAAGTTGGCTCCCCCTTTTCCAGGGCGTAACAGTTATGGTACACCTGGATGACTTCAAACCTGGGTCAGGGTTGGCTATCTGGGGTTAAGATGCTAATGTCAAGCCTTGTGCCTATAGCTCCTGGTCACTAGGTGCACAGTATGGCATTTTTTAATCACAGCCAGTCTCATTTGTTCAACTTATACAACACATTGGGTAGGCATTTGTTCAGTATGGAGCAGTGGGTATTAACGGTCCCAAAGCATCATCATCGACGCAGCGTAGAATGTCCACTTTGATGGGAAATGTCTCGGTTATGCATGTAACCTCGGTTCCCCGAGAAGCAGAACAAGACGCTGCGTCATGTTGCCGCACTTCAGGCACATCTGCACGACTTCCTTCAGACAATTATAATCTAGGGATTCCTTGACGTAGATGCCCTTTTATGGCATTGCCGGCATGTAATATTCTGTCATGTGACTATCGTCAGCCAATTTCATTGGCATGTTTGCACACAAGTTCAAACACTGGCACATGCTGAAGGTGTTCCCATAGCATCATCGTCGATGCAGCATCTCATTCTCCTTCTCGGGGAACCGAGGTTACATGCTTAACAGAGACATTTTCTCAAATGTAGACTAAACTAATGTGATGCTAGTAATGTTCATTATTTGGATAAAAGCATTTGCTAAACAAATGAATATAAATGTAAATATCATTGCACTGAATGAGATTTGAAAGATATGCTGGAAGGGAAACTAATCAGTAAATAATGACTTGAAAACTCTGTCATCATTTATTCACCTTCATGTTGTTTCAAAAACATAAGACTTGTGTTGCTTGTCAAAACTCTAGTAAATAGTCCAGGTGATATGTGCAAAATTTGAGGTGATATGTTCACTTTTTCATAAAAGCATGAAACTTGGTACAATTGTACAGGTTAGGTTAGGTTAGAATTTTATACCTGAAGACAAAAAATCAACAGATACTGTTAGGATCTCCCACTGGAGATCCTGCAATCTACAAGACGTTCATGAGGAATGCTGGTGTTGTGCCGAAGACGTCTTCGTAGCTCATACGCTGCTGTAGGTGCCGACAGACTTCCAGCATCTTTCAGAACTTGCTTCCATGCTGAGTGATCGGTGGATAGGGTCTTGGCATCCACGAGTGTGAGACAACGATTTTTAAGGTTGTCTTCAACTTGTTTCGGCCAGGTCTTCTTCGGTGCACAGCGGTGTACCTTCCCCTTTGGTGGTTGCCGGCGCCAGAGTAGTTTATACGGTCCATTCTAATGGAATGGACCATTTGGTTCACAACTTTATAGACACAGTTACATTATTTATTTCACAGAATGACCAACTGAACATTAACCAATCAGGTTTCAGATGCGGCCATTCAACTGAGACTGCTTTACTGTCGGTCAGTTTAGCCCTGCAGATTGCAAAAGCTGATTCCAAATCATCAGTTCTTATTCTGCTGGATATATCTGCCGCTTTTGACACTGTGAATCATCAGATTCTCCTGTCTACCATCACAGGATCTGCACTCCACTTGTTTGAATCTTATCTCACAGGTAGGTCTTTCAGGGTTTCCTGGGGAGGATAGGTATCCAAAGAAAATCAACTGGTCACAGGAGTTCCTCAGGGATCGGTTCTTGGACTCCTCCTCTTCACCATATACACTATATCACTGGGACCCATCATACAGGCACATGGCTTCTCCTACTATTGCTATGCTGATGACACACAGCTCTATCAATCATTTTAACCAGACAATCGAATAGTAACTGCATTCCAAAAAATAAAAAAAAACTCTTTCTTTCTCTTTATTTATTCCTTCCCTTGCTAGCTTGCACTTATTTGAACAATGCCTGAGACTTGGTATTACAAGCACTTCCTCTGTCTGGTTGCCTCTTTAAGATGAATCGCTTTATGTATTCCCCAATTGTAAGATGCTTTGGATAAAAGCATCTGCAAAATGACTGAATGTAAATGTAATGTAATGTAATGTAATGCATGGATCCCATGGCATGGATGAAGGAACATCACCTGCAGCTCAACCTGGCAAAGACTGAGCTTCTCGTTTTCCCTGCCACTCCGACTCTACAGCATGATTTCATCATCCTGCTAGGTTCATCAAAAATTATTCTTTGGTGACCAGCTGACCTTCAAGGACCATAATGTAAAGACAGCTCGATCATGCAGGTTTGCATTGCACAACATCAGGAGGATCAGGCCCTTCCAAACAGAGCATGCTGCACAACGTCTTGTCCAGGCCCTTGTCATTTCTAGGCTGGACTATTGCAATGCTCTTCTGGCTGAACTTCCATCATGTGCAATCAAACCTCGACAAATGATTCAGAATGCAGCGGCACGACTGGTCTTCAACGAGCCCAAAAGGGCCCACTTTACACCTCTCTTTATCTACCTGCACTGGGTACCGGTTGTGGCTCGCATTAAGTTCAAGACATTGATGTTTGTGTACAGAACAGCCACAGCCTCAGCACCCTCCTACTTCCACTCACTCTTATGAATCTACATCCCCTCCAGAAGCCTGAGATCTGTAAGTAAGCGATGCCTTGTGGTAACATCACAGAGAGGCATTTTCGTTCACCTTTCCTGGCTGGTGAAATGATCTTCCCACACCCGCAGTAATTAACAGAACACCCGACACATTATCTGACAGCAACACTAATTTAATCCCATACCGACCCATTTGACATAAAAACTGGGACCCGAACCACACCTGCATTAAATCTCCTACATGAGGTAGACAAAACTCATTTATTAAAACTTTTTTTTCAAATTGTGAATAGATTAAACACAGAAAGCAAGCAAAGAGTGCTCCCTTTAATATGATCACTACAGCTGTCAATCAGTGGCAGCGCGATTGGCTACATTGCTCAGAGTGTACTGGACCGAGTCTAAATAGTCTTGGTTATTGGACCCGCAACCCGACCGTGCTTGTCACCATCCGGCCCGCACCCTCATCACACCCTACACATAACTATTATTCCACCTGTTACATCAAATATTAGCGGTTCACCTGTGTGTACCCGCCCGCATGCAGACTCTGGCTTCCCCCTTGTGGACAACATAATAGACAACTCTGGCCCCAGAGAGTGATTGTAAATTAAGTTTACATGAAATATGTTTGAAATTTCATTCTGGATCTTCTGAGATTTCATTGTAATCCTGCTCATGAAGTCACTGAATTCACCATTAACTGTTCACCAGACCGCGTTGCCGTCTGCGTTTGATGTTAGAGCGTTGTTGAGAGAGAACAAGAATGTATTGGAAACACACTACCGCCTACCTGACTCTGCCTGAAAGGTAAGGAAAAATACACTTACCTGAGATGATTTTTTAAATATCTGAAATATATGACAGTATTCTTTAAAACAATATTTTAATGTTTTATTTAATTATCAAAGAAATAAAAAAATAATAGCCATAATTTGGACTATTGTAAATGCTGTGATACTGTGATAATCAGATACTGTGATTTCCTTCTCACATTGCTGATTTCACCATTAACTGTTCACCTGAACAGTTTATGTTGTTGTATATGGTATCCTTGTAATCCTTGATTGTAATCCTTGACCATCAAAACATAGGGGTAGACATCACCTTTTCTGTGTTATCATGTTTGGTTCAGGAGATATGACACAAAATACATAATTTGGTTATGGCAGAAAGTAAAATGGTCGCCATGGCAACCACGAGGTGTTTTTGCGATGGCTCCATTTCTGAAAATGTTTAGGGCCGCAAACTATACAAGTGTACCAAGTTTCATGCTCTTATGAAAAAGTGAACATTATTTTCTCATGGCACCTGGACTAAAAGATATTTTTAATGAATCCTCCATTCCTGTCCATTCGACAAAACTTTCAAGCCTTGAAAGTAGGGATGCACGATACTGGATTTTTGCCAATATCTGATATGCCGATAGCCGATACAAATATATTTCCTTTTGTTTGGAAACAACACCAGGTCTCTCCTGTAGAGATTATAAACAAATTATTTTTAATTTTGGTTAGTTTTTCACAAAAATGTACTTGTTAGAATTAAATAAATATTTAAAGAAGTTCTTATATAATGAGAGTACACTGAAAGCTCAAAAAAACAAGTCAATCGCTGCATTTTTTTCACTGCAAGGGAAGGGTGAGATAAACCATTTTGTAGATGGTCTAATGCAAAAGAGTTGTAAAAATTCTGAAAATCTTTTAGAGCTCCTTGTATTTCAGTTTCATAACCATTTGAAAAAAAAATTAAATAAAAAATATTTTTCATATTGGGCCAATGCCGGTTTTTACATTTTAAGCCATTATCGGCCAATTCCGATATCATTCCGATAATATCGCGCATCCCTACTTAAAAGTACATAAAGACATTGTAACCGTAATCTACTGTATATGAATTGAGTGGTTTACAGTGCACATCAAATATAGTCCAACGGCAGATTAACCATACTTAGTTAACGCAAGCATGTTTGAGCTTCTGTTTGCCATGTTTGATGCAGCCTATGCATGTGCGTTGATCAATGTTTATTTGTGAATAAAACAACTAAATTAAATTATATACAGCTATTTCGATTTCGATTACTTTTACAATCTCTTTATGAACTTTTTACACTTGGAAGCTTTGGTGGAATGGACTTTCAGTGGAGGGAAAGAAATATTTGGCTATTCCTTTAAGGTTGAATGCATCAGTTAGGATGACATATGCAGCATGGGATGGGTATGTTTTAGAAAATACACTGTTTATGGTATACAGTGGTGGCCAAAATTATTAGAACACTAGTATTTTCAACAGCTAAAAATGGTTTTAAGTCAGATATTTCTATCTTTTACTGTAGTGTGTCAGTAGGAAATATCAGTTTACATTTCCAAAAATTAATTTTGCCATTAATTGGCACAAGGAGTCTGACAACGGCCAGTGCTCCACACAGAGATCTGATCTCATCATCACCCAGTCTGTCTGGAATGACATGAAGAAACAGAACAAACTGAGACAGACTAAATCCAGAAGAACTGTGGCAACGTCTCCAAGATTTGCATGAATTTCCTTAATTATAACAACCCTGAGTGAGAAATGTGGTTTGTGTTGAGTGAGAAATGTGGTTTGTGTTGTGAAATCAGAGCAGTGTGACTTACGGTGTAAGCTGAGGGAGATGTTGATGGTTCTCTCATCTGTGAAGCTCTTGAGTCCTGTTATCTTAGCGCACTTCAGTCGCGTGCCCGCGGGAGAGTCGCCCACATTGATCCAGCATACTGTTTCCTGCGCGTACAGGAAGTCCATGGCTGTGGTCTGTTTTGTGCTTATGTAGAGTGATGGGCTGCTGGAGCCACTCAGAGACGTGATCTGGATGTTCTGAGAGTTCGCGATCAGTAAGACAGGGAGACGATCCACAGGCACTACAGCAAGAGGAAGACGTCTGTTTCATCTCAAATATAATAACAGTTCAGCCAATAATAATGAATTAAAGTTTTGGCTGATGCGGATACATACAGGTATATGTGAGGGAAACAGAAATGGAGAAGCTTTCTTTTATCTTATCTTGGACTGTTATGTTTGTCTTACCGTTCTTGGCCTTGCAGGAGCGGTTGTCTGGTTGAACTAGATAACCTTCCACACAGGAGCAGGTGTACGAGCCGTCTGTGTTTGTGCACGTCTGACTGCAGGTGCCGTACACCGTACACTCATCAAAATCTGAACCCACAGAGACACAATAAAAGATTCATATACAGTATATGTATATACAACCCCAAATCAGAAAAAGTTGGGACAGTATGGAAAACGCAAATAAAAAAAGAAAGTAGTGATTTCTAAATTTACTTTGACTTGTATTTCATTGCAGACAATATGAACACAAAATATTTCATGTTTTGTCTGGTCAACTTCATGTCATTTGTAAATATACATCCTTTCCTGTCATTCAGACCTGCAACACATTCCAAAAAAAGTTGGGACAGGAGCAATGTAGGGCTAGTAATGAGGTAAATTGGTTAAATAATGATGTGATTTGAAACAGTTGATGTCAACAGGTGACTGTAATTATGATTTGGTACAAAAGCAGCATCCAAGAAAGGTCTAGTCCTTTAGGAGCAAAGATGGGCCGAGGATCGCCAGTTTGCCAACAAATACGTGAGAAAATTATTGAAATGTTTAAAAACAATGTTCCTCAAAGAAAGATAGGAAGAGATTTGGATATTTCACCTTCAACAGTGCATAACATAATTAAAAGATTCAAGGAATCTGGAGGAATTTCAGTGCGTAAAGGACAAGGGCGCAAGCCTAAGCTGAACAACCGTGATCTCCGATCCCTCAGGCGGCACTGCATCAAGAATCGTCATTCATCTATAAGCGATATCACCACATGGGCTCAGGACTACTTTGGCAAACCTTTGTCAAGTACCACAATACGTAGTTACATCCACAAATGCCAGTTAAAACTGTACTGTGCCAAAAGGAAGCCCTATGTTAACAGTGTCCAGAAGCGCCGTCGACTTCTCTGGGCTCGGAGGCATCTGGGACCATCACACAGTGGAAACGTGTACTGTGGTCAGATGAATCAGTATTTCAGGTATTTTTTGGGAGGAATGGACGCCGTGTGCTCCGGACCAAAGAAGAAAAGGATCATCCAGACTGTTACCAGCAACAAGTCCAAAAGCCAGGGTCTGTCATGGTATGGGGTTGTGTCAGTGCCCTTGGCAAAGGTAACTTGCACTTCTGTGATGGCACCATTAATGCTGAAAAGTACATAGAGATTTTGGAGCACAATATGCTGCCTTCAAGAAGACATCTTTTCCAGGGACGTCCATGCATATTTCAACAAGACAATGCAAAACCACATTCTGCACACATTACAAAGTCCTGGCTGCGGAGGAAGAGGGTACGGGTACTTGACTGGCCTGCCTGCAGTCCCGACCTGTCTCCAATAGAGAATGTGTGGCGCATTTTGAAGCGCAAAATGCGACAACGAAGACCCCGTACTGTTGCCCACCTTAAGACTTGTTTGCAGGAAGAATGGGACAAAATTACACCTGAAACACTTCATCACTTGGTGTCTTCAGTCCCTAAACGTCTTTTAAGTGTTGTGAAAAGGAATGGCAACATTACAAAGTGGTAAATGCTTTACTGTCCCAACATTTTTTGGAATGTGTTGCAGGTCTGAATGACAGGAAAGGATGTATATTTACAAATGACATGAAGTTGACCAGACAAAACATGAAATATTTTGTGTTCATATTGTCTGCAATGAAATACAAGTCAAAGTAAATTTAGAAATCACTACTTTCTTTTTTTATTTGCGTTTTCCATACTGTCCCAACTTTTTCTGATTTGGGGTTGTATAATGTTTTGTCTTGTTTTCTAATGAAATATTTAAGCACCTTTAAAAATTACTTTCAGAGAAGCAAAACAAAGTTAGTATATAAAGATAAAGAGATGTGTCTTAGATATTTTAGCTAACACTCCCAAAAGAGATATTATGAAGACTGCAGAGTTAAAAAAGGAGTCTAAAAACAAATGAATTATAGTAAATGAAAGCATATGATATAGGAAATTTCATATGTTTTTACTCAGTGTAGTAACAGAACTTAATCATATACTAGATTTACAATGCAAGTAGTACAAGAAAAAAATGCTAATGGGCTAAAAGTCTTATTTTTTAACAGTTTTGTCTCTACAGTAAAATTTGTTTTAGGGATATGTGGACATTTTTACTGGAAAATAAGGAAAATGCTGTAGAAGTATTGTTCATCATTAGTTCACCTCAACTAATTTAGTTAATCGTTGTTAACAAACCAGGGTGGCATGACATAAGCATCAAGTAATTTGCTTATGTTAGGTCATATTAAACAATAACATAATTGTACATTTATGTAATTATTTGTTCAGTAGCCATGTAATATGCACAATAATGTATAATCAGACTGTCATAATCTTAAAAAAAAAAACAATCGCATATGCTAAAAATGACCTAATAGGAAAAATATTTTGTGACTATAACCAGCTGACTGTACTTTTTCCTTACAAGACACCTGATTTAAAATTCTAAGTTTTAGATTCTATGCCGTTGTTCATCTTTTTAAGTATTCATATTGATTATACTCATACAATGAAAATAATCCACTATCTCTCTCAGCTGTAAATCTATATTTTTGCATTCATAGGAGTCTATACTCATGAAAGTGTGTGTAAATGCAACCGACCTTTACAGGTCTTTCCATCTTGGCTGATCTCGTAGCCGCTCTTGCAGTAGCACATGGGGCCGGTGCGTGTGACAGCACAGTTGTCCTGGCAACCAGTGAGAGTACAGTTGAGCGCCAGTTCTACAGAGAACAGAGCAGAGGACGGCTAGAGGTCAAACAACACAACAATCTATAACCAAACAGACTGACACACTGACTCACACTGCCCATCAACACTCACTACAGAGACTTCATGAAGACCGCAAAGTTCAAAACAACAACTAAAAATATTTGACATGTGTCTAAAAAGCAAATGACATGTATCAAATAAAATAATATAATATACAAAATCTCATTAATTTAGTTTTTACCTAATGTAATAACAGATTTTCATCACTTACTAAATGACAATGCAGGAAATTCTAGAATAAAAGCACTAGAATTAAACTAACATCTAATATACAGTAATTCACCAAAGTTCACTTTTGTATTTAATTTTATATTTTTGTTTTATCAGCCACATTTTTCCCCATTTCAAATATAGAAAACATTTAACTATACATAACATTTATAAAGACTTCTTTAGGTATTTAGAAAACTAAAAATCTATCTGTTCCTGGTCAAGTGAACTTGGATCTCTTTTTAACTAAAGATGTCTTAGAATTAACCAGGCTGTACCTACTGTACCTTTAAGACTTCTATACTGTATAAATGTGCCATTGTAGTTTATCAGCATGGTAAGAAAAAAAAAATCTGTAGAAAAACAGAAATGGTACTGGTAATTTTCTGTCAGGACATTATTCATTAGGTTTACAGACATTTCCTTTTACCCCAAAACACAGCACAATGCAATGCATAATTCAAAATACGGGTAAAACATATGTAAAAATCAATAAATATCATCTTATTAACACGGTAAATTAGGCCCTATTTTTTACAGACTTTTCTTAAACGAAGATAAGATAGAGTTTCTGAACACTGAACATGGGTGTTGTAAATGTGGGCTAAATAAGCCCATGGTTTTAACAAATGGTCTGGGTGGACTAGAGTTTTTGGCTATGAATGTTGAGTATGAGTATGCCTGCACAAAACATTGAAGTATTTTAAGTAAACACAGTAAGAAAAATCCTGTTTTCCACAAAATGGCATCTTTGACCGATTTGACAAACCACAGAGTGACTGAAATGAAATAACAGCACCTGGTACCTCAGCAGGCGGTGAACAGGAGTGATGTTAACAACACACACACACACACACACACACACACACACAGCTCAGGGGAAGCTGAAAACATGAGTGTTCAGTCAGAAACAAATAAGCCTCTAGATGAACTGCATCAACAGCTCGCAGCAGCTAAGCTAATATGCTAACAGCTCCTTATGTAGACAGCCTTAGTGGATTTGTCAGTGCAATCATATGTTTAGTCCAAAAAAACAGTGAGCTGTCTATGTACATATGAAGCATTTTAAGGCATCATAAGCCCACTTCTGACATGAACACTGTTCCAAAATTTCCAAACGCTAATGCTTAACTCTGTGGAAACCGACAGCAAGTCAAGCTCTATATTGTGTGTCACGTGGAGCTGCTGCCTATCAACAGGGTTCCAAATCAGTCACTTTTGAGGTTTCGTTTCAGTTGGGATGCTGCCTTAAAAGACAACTGCCTGCGTTGGTAGTAAGCAGTGAGATAGCTCACTAGGTTTTGGGACAGAGCTAACAACACACACATTCTGTATCGATATACAATCATAGCATAAAATATGTGAGTGTGTGTTTTGATTTTCGTGTAGATATGTGTGTGGATGAGTGTAAGCATGCAAAGTTGAGTATGTGAAGTAATTTCTTCATTGCTAATCCTTAAGAAGATTGAGTGGAAATTTGAAAGGGATTTTGCCTTAACCCTAAGGGGACGGCTGTATCGCCGGCGATACCAACTCGTTTTTTTTAAGACCAGTGCAAAAGACATTAAAAATACTCCGTCGATTTTGGTCGTACAGATAAGTGTTATACATCAATTGAAACTTTGAAGTGTCTATTTTTTTTGTGTACACTCACGAATACAACAAAACTTTGTGGTTTTTGAAAAAAAAAAGAAAACAAACAGGATGCGCTCTCTGTCTTCTCCATCTCCGCGAGCTGCTCTTCAAAATACGTCACTAAAATGAACTGTAACTCAGCGAAAACTCAACACACGGACATGGGAGTTATATCTATAGAAAGCTGGAAGTGTCTACTTTGAAATGAAGTAAGTCTTATCGAAAACAAACATTCTGTGATGAAGTAATCCGTATGAAACCAACACGATGTTCAGTCTGTCCCGTCTAACTCATTATTTCTAATGCGATCCCGCCCCCTCGCGTTCATATGTAAATAACCACGTGAGCCGCGTGCTCAAGGAGACGCCCAACATAAACAAAGCCAGATCGTTCCTCGCGCTAACATTACTGTTCGTTTCTGGAAGAAGACACGCTGAATAAAAGCTGGATTTGCCTCAAAATAAGAGCAAGAGTTCATCCAGAAGAGAAGAGCGATCTGATGAGTAAGTAATGTTTCTTTTTTTGCATTAGTTAACGTGTTATTGTGACTCAACATTTCACCACACTATGGTAACAAACAAGTACTCTGATGGGTTAACACTTTTCACAAAAGTTACATCTCAAAATGAAGTGAAATAGCTCTGTGCTTCACCTTTCACATACATGATGACACACAATTTGTGTACAATAAATGTCCATATATCAGATATTGGTCATTTTTGTTCTCTATATACCGGTATATAGCCTATCCACCAAAATTAAAAATGTTCCTCATGCTCAAACCGTACACAGCACTAATGCCAAGATCAGAATTTTTATTTCCAGGTGATCTGAATATTGTCAAAACTGTTTCATACATTTAGCTTTGAGTAAAAAAAAGTATCTGTCAAATGAATAAATGTTAAATAAAAAAACCCATGTTGATCAACCAGTTGTTCTATTAACAAATCATATCACTCTAAAAGTGTTTTTTTCAACATTAAGTTATGAAAATATCACATTGGGAAATGATTTTTAAGCTGCATTTAGTCTGTAACATACTGAGGCTTCAAACATCAAACTCTGAGCCAGTAATGTCTGTTCCAGACTAATGCACCTTCTGCTGACCACTGAACTGTTGACATAGATTTACTGTTCCTCAAGGTATAAGGTCAGATCGCATAGTCTTCAGTTTCAATGACTGACTCGGTTTTGATATCTAAAGTGACACATGTCCTCATACATGAAGCTGGCAGAGCTAATAGCGTGTTTCCAAATCACGAATTTGATAATCAAGCAATTCAAATTTGGAGAAAATGCATTTTATGGAGGGAGGCAGTTTCCATTCACTGCTTCTGCCATTGGACAGCACTGGGAAGCCACTGTACAACTGCCGTTTACAAAGCTACTCATAATGTAGAAACAATATGAAATTATATTAACAATCCATTTTATTAGGTCATGAAAATTGGCCATTACATACTAGAGTTTGCAATTGTGCAGGACATTAAAGACATAAGTGCATACTGAGAAATGCAACTGTTGTCATTCTAAATTATCTATTAATATTAATACGTATTCACACAGAAAGCGATTATTGAGATGTGTGTGTGCATTACAATACAATACAACAATACAAATTTTATTTCTATAGCACATTTAAAACAACTACCATTGACCAAAGTGCTTTCCAGCATCATTACATTCAGCCACACAAACATTACAAGGGCTAGACTGTCTGCACTCATCTCTCATGCTCCTGAAACACCATTTTTAAGAGTAAATCTTTTTTAAAAGATATTTCACCCAGGTATTTCTTTTATCTCCTCAGACAGACCTGTGGCTGAGGCTGGAGTTAAGAGAGAAAATCAGTAGCTCTGATGTCAACATCAGTGAATAAACAGGCAATAACAAAATCTCAAGCAATCCCTCTGGTAAAACTGGACACGGCATAAAGCTACAGGTATGTGGAGTGGGACTGTGGTAAAATGTGTGTTACACAAAAATAAAATGTAAAAACATAAAATTACAAGTAACTCGCGGAGGAGGATTGTTTCGTTTGGCTTGCATTGTTTTGTTGATGGCTTAACCCATCGGTACAGATGATTGCCTTATCAAATGTTACTAACAACATTAAAAATCCCTAAATAATGAAAGACGAATACCTAAAAGTATGACTTAACAGCTTGTACGTATGTCATTGTTGTTTTGACTGCAATTGTTTTAAAATAATGTTACGAAAGTTAGCTATACCATGCTGAGACATAATGATTGCTATTCACATCAGATAAGGTGCAATGCTGGAAACTATAACTTGGCAAGGATATTTATAGGCAAATTAGTAGTAGAATGTGGTTAAGAGATTATCAACATAAACATTGTTTGTGAACCTTTTCAATACACAGCAAATGTAATGTTATGAAAATGTTGATTTGTGTTGTATTATAGGTGCTGTACTGCACACTTTTTCTTTTGCTTACAAACTCTCTTCTGTTCAAACTACTGTACTTCCAGTGCATATATGACCTTCTTTCCTTCATTTATGGATAGATCATAAACACACATGGATAATGAAAATATAAATAATTAGTATAGGCCTACCGTCAAAATTTAGGGTAAGGAAATCCAATGGAATACAGTTTTATGATATACCAACTCATTATTTTATTTATGTTTATTTACATAGTGTAGCTATAACTAAAACAGCTTGTCTAGGGTGTTATGTTCTGGTTTATTGTCCTCCGTCACCTCGCCTGTGTGTTTATGTCCAGACAGGTTTGTGTCACCTCACTAGAGTTCACCCACTAGTCCCTAAAGAGAGTGACTACAGCTGTGTGTGTGCATTTGGGGGTGAAGCTAAAATAGAAAAAAGGTAAATCAAGGTTAATCGCATATGAAAACCCATTAAGAATTTTCCTTTCCTTGTATACACTATTTGAACTACATTGAGATCA
Source organism: Schizothorax lantsangensis (assembly GCA_027422415.1). NCBI lineage: Eukaryota > Metazoa > Chordata > Actinopteri > Cypriniformes > Cyprinidae > Schizothorax > Schizothorax lantsangensis. The sequence continues at coordinate 3,573,298 of CM049847.1, read as the reverse complement.
GATCTTAAAAATCTTTATAACTACTGCATATTTGTGTCATAAAACATTGTACATTTTAGGGGAAATCAGCAGATTTTCCAACAAACAGCATGCTAGCTAGTGTGATATTGGTTCAGTTCAATAGTTCAATAAACAATACTGATATTGTATTGATTAATATTGAGTAACTTGCGTTTCAGACACACAATTGAAAGTTATTGCTTATTTTCGATTTGCCAACAGAAATAGTTCCAACTGAAGGATCAACCAATGACTAACTACTGAAAAACCCACAGCAGTGGTGTTTCATTCCAGAACAGATGAGCGTTTCTGATATCAGTTAAGTGAATCATACAGAGACTCACTCATAAAGACAGTCTCTTGTTTTGTACAGGAATGAATTAAACAAATTTGTTGACTGAATGATTCAATGAATAACCTATGTCTTACATATTTCAACATTTATTTATTTATTTATTTTGGGTTATTTATCACACAGTTTCCAGTAAATGTGGATCAGTCTTGTGGATTTGGCCGTTGCTCCTTACTCCTTCACTAGTGGAATTTTCTCAGATACCAGAGCATTCATAGTTTCATCAATGATGGCAATCTGTCCTGGTCCAGAGGCAGGAAAGCAAATAATTAAACAAACAAAATAATTATACCGCCATCCCCGTGCTTTACGGTTGGGATGTGGTTGCTGTTACTGAATGTGGCATGTTGCTTTTGCCAAATGTAATTTTTCTTAAGCAAACTGTTTTACTTTGTGGACTCATTCATTAACAAATCAATACTTCCAGTAGTCTTCTGGCTTATCCTTGTGGTATTTGGCAAACTTTAGACAGGCAATAGTGTTCTTGGAGAGAAGTGGCTTCCTCCTTGCTGAAGTATCCTGCTGTGCCAACGCAAGAGATGCCCGTAGATCCTTGTTACCCTGAAGTTATATGTGATCTTCTGGAATATTACACATCTCGCTCATGGATGGTTACTTTTTGGCAGGAATGGCGGTGAATTTCCAACTATCTACCTGATGGACACCAAACTCTTCACAGATACCTCTCTAATGTTTTCCAGCCTTGTGAGCATCAACAACTTTTTATCAGAAGTTTTACCTGAAGCATGGCTAGTTTCCACAAACAGGTGTGATAAAGGCCCAGACTTTGATAGAGCCTATCCAGCTTTGTGTTCTTTCTATAGGGAAGTGCTGCTAACTAAATGAGACTGGCAGTTGATTAGTGAGATTTAGTTACAGGTGTTTTGTTAGGCTATTAACTTTTTTATTCACTAGTACACAAAAACATGAAGAGAGTTCTCCACAAAAAAGACCCACATCTGGCAGATCAGCCTGCTACTTCTTTTCTCTTGAAATGTGGAGTGTGTATATGAGGATGTTCACTGAGACAAGATGATTGACGGGGCAGTTTATGGTGACTAGATGCTATGCGAGAGACATGTGACACCTTCCAGTGTGTAACAGAGTAGGGAAAATGTTGGCACATTCTTTTTGTGAAAAATACATACTTTAAGGGCATATTATAAGCTCGCATTGAAAATGTATCCTTAATGTCTCATGCAGTTTTGCTCATTAAGTACATTTATCTTGTATGACATTTTTACTGGAAAATCTATTAAAATATCATTTTTGCTGTTTGGCCTATGGTTTAATTCAATGGAAATTTGAAATTTACAAGTTCAACTAGTATCTGTTTCATGCCCCAAGCTTTATTTTCCACAGAAAGACTGATATTATTAATGCTAGTAATATTTATATATAGCATATAGCAATTATATGTAGCAATAAATAACCAAGCAATGTTTGTAGTCATTACCTCTGCAGTGCGGCCCCTCGTCTCCTCCATCAGTGCAGTCGGGGATGCCGTTACACAGCTTGCTCATGTGAACACACAAGTCTGATCCCAGACACTGATGTTCATTAGGAGGACACCGCGACACACGGTTATGAGGACCTGAGAGAGAGCAGATAATAAAAGCATAAAGACGGTGATTCTACAAACGTGCTTCAAAAGCATCCTACTTTTGATTGCATCAAAACCTCGAGGTGATATGCTGAAACGGCTCGATAGCATTATGTGCCACATGTTAACCCTGGAACAAGAATTCATATGTTTAAAGTGTAGGAAAAATATTTTGAAAGAATACTTCAATTTACTGGCATCTGTTATTTTAGAAACTGTTTCCTGTAACAATCCGAAAAATGCTTATTTTTTAACCTCATATAACAGATGCATCATTCTATGTCATTTTCGTTCTTGCTTTCAAACACAGTAGGGTTAAATATCCCAGTTGATGGTTTTATTATGACTGTGTCCATAAGTGTGCAGTCATGTGTTTGTCTCTGAGTCACTGGATGAGCTGTATTTGTGTGTCTGGGCTCTCGTCCGCTCTGGAGCGGACAGAACGCTGGGCGTGGAGTGAAAACGGACCAAAAGTCCCCAAATTATTGACCAGAAATGAGCGAACGTGTTATTGCAGAAAGATGATGCAACACAGCAGAGTTTAAAACAATAAATGTTCCATGAACGTCTAGTTTACAGATGAGATCATGAATACAGCGCCAGTACAAGTCACTGCTTTAGTACGCTATGACAAAGGTTTTTAAGAAGCGTGTGGGAGCGGATGTGTACGGTCTTCTGTCAAAATACATTCTCATATCCCAGTTTCTGTCTACTAGATTGGTAGGTTGACATCTTGAAGTGAGTCTTTGGTACTTTCAGAATATTTCTCTGTTTATTTGAGCAGCATGTCAACTTCTGGCTCAACCAATGAGTTCAGCGCCAAACAATGAAAGATTTAGGAAATGTTCAAACTCATTAGTGGGGGGGGGGGGGGTACGTAGTTGTTGTTTTTTTTAAACTAAGTATGAAACTTTTAGGGCACTACCAACATGATTTATATCTCAAATCATTTGGTTTGTTATTTTATTATATTAACCTGCCAGAGGATAAAACAGGTGACAAAAGTTTGATAAGTTTATTCAAGTGTGCTACAGTATACTAAGAGAGTATACTTTTAGCCTTTTTTATGAGAGATATACAAAAAAAATATTCTTAAATATACATTTATACTGATGAGTATACAGAAATGTCTATTTGACCTATACTTGTACTTCATTTTTTGATTGAAATATATTCTTAAGAAAAGTACAATTAAGTATTCTATGAATACATTGGCTTCTAGTTGTGTTTGTTCTGTTGATAAAGCCTATTAAATGCTTCTTAAATACCAGGGTTGCCAGGTCTGCAAAAGAAAACCAGTGCAACTGCTATTCAAAACTATCCCCAAACTAGGGTTTTCTTCTCCATCAGGAGTCCCCTTCATCAAAACCCCTTTAACCCGCAGCAACAGTGTGAAAGTACTTGGTAACACTGCCGCTCTGATTCTGTTGTTCTGGTGCTTAGTGCTCTGTAGCGCCTGCCAGAGGGTTAGAGCTAAAATACATTGGGATCTGGGAATGTGCTATCTGTAATGATTTTTTTTTTCTGCCTGTGTTCTGCCTCATTCTGGAGGTGTAAAAGTCCTGCAGGAGGGTCAGGGACACCAGTCTTTCTCTCAGCAATCCTCAAGATTTGTTAAAGTATTCTTTTGTCCAACTTGGACCCGAAGCAAACCAGAAAGTTCTGGGTCTGATGAGCATAAACCATCTGCAACTACAAGATCTCGACAGTAGGGTGTTCAGAGGTCCAGACATTAGTATAAAGCTAGAAACACATCCATGCAGAATGCAAATGTTGATAGCAAACTGAAGACCAGAGAGAGGATCTTCCATAAGCCCCTGGGCTATCAAGGTTAGCATTGTTCAAAGAGAAACTGAAAGGGGTCCAGCAAGGGTCCAGTGATGTTTTTCAGTCTCTCAAAAGACTTCATGGCCACATGTATAAAGGCAACAGGTCTGTATCATGCACTGCTCCTGGGATGATGGTGCAGTGTTTAGGGCAGAAGGAGACTGAGGGAATATGGGAGGCAGCAGGTCCACACAGAATTTTAAACAGCTCATGAGATGAGATAGATTCAACATGGTTTTCTGAACTTTGCTGTTGACATCTGAATAGAAATGCGTTAAAAAAATGTCATTTTCCAAACAAAACAAAAAAAAAACCTTGAAAGTCTTTTGAAAAACCCTCAGTCTGAGGTGTTGGAGTGACATTAAGTGATTTTACTCAAAAGAAACCATGTAGACTGTGAAGAGTTTGTACCGACAAAGACATTTGTCCAAATGTACTCTATTTATAATAGAGAGTCTTCTTGCTCTTTTAAACTAATAATATTGGCATACTCCATCTTACAAAACTCCTCATCATCCCATCCAATCCTGAAACTACTGTAAATTATGACATCGCAACCTTTTGGCCAATTAATTTCCTAGACTTTTCAAGAAGTAAATACATATTTTTAAATTAAAATAAATAGAAAATACATATTTTACATCTTACATTCTAGCAATTTCAGAGCATAACTAGAAAAAAAATAGTATTCCATGGTGTTTCCATAATTTTTAAATGATTCTGTTAATTTCCATGATTTCTCAGGCATGGAAATCACAAATTTGTCATAACTACATACAAAACGCTCATCTTAAGTGTAATTATTTCCCTTCATAGTTTATAAACAGTAAATATGCTTTGTACAATTTGTAAAATTCTTCTTCTTCATAAGTTACTGTATGTAAATATAATTAAAACAATAATATTAAATAGCTAATGAAAGGGAAAAGTTCTTTAGAACACAGGTGTCATAAGTAGGACAGGTGAGAAATATTTCCACCACTTTTGACAAATTGCGAAAAAAAAACAAAAAAAAAAACAAACTGAAAATATATCTTGCCAAACTCATGTACAACAGCAAAAAAGCATCTCCAATGTCTCATTCTTCATAATTTAGTTCATATGCGTAACACAAAATGCATTTGTGCCAGACTTGTTTGGTTAACACTCATTCACTTTACACAGTCTTTACTGCACTGTCATTTTAGATGTTTATGGAAAAAGCTCACAAAAAAAGCCATGTCTTTAGCTCAAGAAGCTTTGAATAATATTACAAAAGAGTTTGAAACCTTAAAAAGTGCAGTTGTTCTGGAACATTAAAAGCCTAGCTTTGGCATCGTTGCTCTCCAGGGGTCCTGTAAGCGTGAGGGATTGTGGACACCTTGCACTGGCGTGTGCTGAGACCATAAGCCTCTTGTAATATTATGATCACATGTGGCGTTCCAGAGGATCCGGAGGTGGAAACTCTCGTCGAAGGGGAAACGCTCGGTCAGAAAACCTCAGACACATGGAAAACTCTGGAATAAGACCCATCACATGGGGAACGTGACCTGGGGCCCCTGTGACAAGACCACATGCCACTCAGACAAATGAGGCAAAGAGTGAGATTTTGAAATATAAAGACAGAATATGGAGCGCACTAGTGCAGCTTTCACATGCTGACAGCTAGTTTATTTCTCTTATTTATAGGTAACAGATGCTTGAAGTTCCATATGAGTAAAACTCAAACCAGGTAAAACAATTTAGGGCAAGGGTCAAATATTTAGTGAAGGCAGATTTTATCTGAAAGGCTGAACTGTGCTCTAATAACAGAGGTATTTGTATTAAATATCAGGCTGTCACATGCGTTTTGTAATTTTGTATCCACCTTATTCCTGACGAGCCTACTGCGTTTTGAATTATGGGCAGTTTTGAACACTTCAAATCATAAGGTTGCCCTACAAATGAAGCTTATCCGTCTATTTGACTGAATGAGCTGTCGATATTCCTTCATGTTTTATTTTCAGTCATCATGAGAATAACGTAACGCTTGGTGCTTTAACATGATGTTATAAGAATATATATGGATATCATATCGCTGCATTCTTTTCCTCATGATTATTTTCTTTTTTCCCTTTGCATTCTGCTGTAATAGTATGAAAAAGACAACACATACTGCACATATGTGGTCTGTTCTCCCAATTTAATTTATGATATATCCCATTAATAATTCACTGGAATGCACAAAGGATCTCTTGTTTTTGTCCTCAAATCCTCACGTCTCCTTCCAGGTTTGTTTGTTTTCATAAGAATTATAGCTCAAAATGATGGAAATCACTTTGAAATAGTATAACGCAAGTTAATGAACATTTTTGAACAATGTACGTTACATAATACATACACACACATATATATATATATATATATATATATATTGCCACAGTGATATTTCACCCATCAGTTATTGCTGTGGAAAGAATCACGCTTTTGGGGTTATTCATGGCCTGTTGAAAGTAGCTTGTTTATGTTTTTACACTTTTAAATGTCATTTTAATGTTTGATGGTTGAAGGGTGAGTAGAAAAATAAAGTATTATTGCATTCATAGAGCGAACCTTTCACTGATTGTTTACAGCTTAACAGAAGTTACACCCATAATTCATGCAAAGTGTCATGGAGTGTAGGAATAAGGTGGAGAATAAAATAAATAGCTGCACACATATTATAATTTTATATTATTCAATTACTATTTTGGGGCCAAAACAATGTTTTTTGTATTTTACACTTTCTCAACATTTTTGATACTTTGTTGTTTTGATAGTTGTTTTGTTTTTCATAATTCATTCATTTTATTGTTTAACATTGCTGGAAAGCCATTAATTGAAGTCATCAGCTTACTGCATTGTAAATATGGATATGTTGTAAAATGGCAGTTTTATTTAAAACAGTATTTCATATTTCAAACTGTCAATAAACACAGCAACAGAAATTGACTCGAAAATAAACTTAATAAATACAGTATATATACATATATATGTGTGTGTGTGTGTGTGTGTGTGTGTGTGTGTGTGCATGTGTGAAAGGGTTTATCACTATAGTTTCTCTGTACAACTTCTGGTCAAATTTAGACTAGTTTCTATTCTGTAGTCTGTGGTTTACCCAAACCCACCACCGGTCAGCCATATAATAAATCTTTGACTGTCATCTGGCTGGAAAACAAACCATACTGCAGCCAGACATACAATACACCGGCTGTGTTCAGAATGGAATACTAGCTTACTACTTCCTGAATACTGGCCCATAGGCACTGTACTGTATACTGTCTACTATCTTTTCAAAATAGTATGCTTTACTCCCTCAGCATATTAATTCAGTGTGTGGCATCCAGTTATCACTGAAAAAAAAGTTGATTTTTAATTTTTGTGCAATATCTCAACATTTCAGTCCAAATAATGGATCAAAAAACATAAATATTACAATTTCACAAGGTCAACCCGATTTTAAACACTGTGTTGAGCACAATGCACTGAGGGATACAGTATTACAGTAAGCAATGGCTTGTCTAGTGCCAGCGCTGTAATTAGCTTATCTTCAATCAGCTACATATGAACTGAAGTGTGTTGAGTCATTGCCCTCATGCTATACGCTGTAAATAAACATAAGTTCTGATAAAAGCAGTGTTTTGAAACTGAGACCCAAAGCCGATTCGGCAGATACAGTTTGCATAATACTATGTTTATCAGGGTCGCAGGCAGGGATCTGGTGAAACATTCATTGTTCAAATGTATAACACACCTTTAGAGTACAAAATGTGTGCTAAAGCCACGTAGATATGGCTCAGGTCTCTGCTTCAATGCAAGTGGAATATTTTCGTCTGCCAGGTGAAAATTGCATGTCTGAGACACAATCGCACTTCTTCTAAACAAGTCTCATGTTTTAGGTTGTCAGATGGTACAGGATGAGTTACTATGCATCAACTAGTTCAATACTTATGGTTGTATTTAACCTTAAGTGTGAGCAATAGTAAAAGTTATATACTATTAAGCTAAATGTATATTTTTCTGCATATATCACAACACCTGACCTCCAAGACTCATATCAGGGAAATCTACAACTCAAATGGTCCATGTCAGGCAACTCTTGCATATAATAGCACGGTAATGGGCCGTTCCTGGTCACCGGTGCATTCATGCGTGAATAAGATCAATGCATGTCTTACTACTCTGCCTTAATTGTTCATACCTACAAAGCAGCCCAAACATAACATGAGAATGTTTCCACGCATGAGACGGATCATCAGCAATGATCACAGCTTCTTTTGCCAAATAAAATTTTCACTAGCAGATGTCAGAAGGGCACATTTGTTTTAGATTCCATAAGCAATCACAAACACAGTTACAGTTCGTGTCGTATAGAACACAAATATGGCCCACAAAAGAGGCTTTGCCCATTGTGTGTGTTCTGGACAGACCAAGCAAAAGACCTTACCACAGTAACTATTACTAACATGTGTTTCTTTCAATAACAATTGTTTCTCCTCAGTCCCTCCCTAGATGTCCATGGTTTCCAGCTGAGATTAATGATCCATAACAAGAATCCATTTCACATCATCAATGAGAACCGGACGTGACCTCTCGAATCCTCACAACATCATGCTAACCAGTCACATACCATCATGGCTGAATGTTTGAAGGCCAATCCAAGAGTGTGAACTGGCAGGCTGCTTCTGAAATTCTTCTTGCCCCTGGATCAATCTGAAGATCATTCGGTGAAGGGGTCTGTTTGATGGCTTAGTCTCTGTCAGAATGGATCTTTATTTTGGACCCCTGATAAAGATCATCTCTCTAGAGATCATTGAAGTGTTTAGGCAGCTGGGACACTTAAACCCATTAGAAGCCCAGAATGCTTAACCTGAGACAACCTTGTCTATTTTAAAATGGCATTAAAAATACCATTAAAATACCATAAAAAAACTGCAACTATAACATTTCCATGACATCAGTTTTAATGTTCTTATATATATATATATATATATATTATGTGTGTGTGTGTGTGTATGTGTGTAAAAAGTACTGGGTTAAACACAAGTTAAGCAACAATTTAAAAAAAAAACAAGGATATCAGAAGCGATATCAGCGTCTCTTCACCCAGATGATATATCAGTCATTTCAGTGAGAAGTTTAGCATACACTCATCAGTGAAATATGAAGAGACAAAGTTTTCACAATTTACCGTCTCAATACATACATGCTATAGGACAATATAACAAGCTTTCCTTTGTCTGTGGTACTAGGGGTTGATATTTATTAAAACAATAATTTATTTTTGCTACTTTGTCTTTGTATAGATTTGATAATTTCACCTTTGTCCCAGATCTATACTACATAAATGTGAAAATCCATAACTCACATAAGTGTGTGTGTTTGTGTGTGTGGTTCAGGTTTTCGCTACGTTATGGGACAAAATGTCCCAACAAAGACAATAATATCCAAAATCCTTGATCCCCATTAGTAAAACAGTTTATAAATCATACAGAAAGATCCTTTTTGAAACTCTACAAATGCAGAAAGTTTAGTGAGGGTAGGTTTAGGGCAGTTTGTACAGTATAAAAACCATTACTGCTATGGAAGGTCACCATAAAACATGGAAACCCAATGTGTGTGTGTGTGTGTATGTTCATAGTTTTAAAATTTAGTAAAATATGTAGTAAAAATGTACTATGAACAACTACAGTAAACACAGAATGAAAACATGTGACCCATGTAGCCACTGAAGAGATTTAATGTGATACGTCAGTCGAGTATGAGTCAGTGTTCGTGCAGCTGCGTTAAACTCTTTGATAAGCCAGTCAAAACACTTCTGCGGTAGTTAAGTCTTGCATAAAATGTGTGAATGAGTTTCTCACTTTCAGTAGGGGAGAGAATTTTGCCTACTTCCGAGATGTAACAGAGATGATAATATGCTGTTTTATAAACAGTGCTAAGGGTTTCTTAAAACTGAAGTTGATGTTAAATACGAATCCTAAATCCTTGATGTGATTATTGGGCTTCAGAGACAAGGAGTCTACATAAGGCATAATTGATGTTTCTCTGAGAATATTTAATGTGAATTAAGTTGTATAAATTTCAAGTAGAACCACTAATGTATGTTCTTTGTGCATTCCAGCAGAGTACTAAATGATGGAAGCATATAAATGTAATAAATAAAAAAAACAATAAAGAACCCAGAATTGAGCCTTGGGGGACTCCACAAGATATCACATGACATGTGTAGGTATAGCAACATAAAGTAATAACCCCAGTAGCTTAAATCGGATGGACTGGACCTGATAGGTCAGAACTGTTCTGCAGTCAGTCAAGGAATATTGTATATCCCACTGTGTTAATGTTAGTAATGATTTTAAATAGGCATAAAGAGGCAATATTGTGAAAGTAGACATTGATGTGTTGCTGTGGTGGCAGTCATATGCTAATAGGTTTCACAGTGATGTCACAATTTGGAGGAAGTAGAATAATTTGTAAGGCACATTTGTAATTTGGTTTAAAAAAATACTCCTTTTGAGTACTAAAACTTAATGTATCATGCAAAATTTTATTGTTTCAAGTTCTTCATTTTAGCACAAAATCTACAGTTACCATAAATGATCAGGTACTGAAGATTAAAAGCAAGGGATGAAGAAATACCAATAACAGATCCGAGACAGATCAAGTTAAATACCCTGTGGAAAAAATAATAATCCACCTGTTTAATTAGGCATTACTGATTTGAAGCAGATTTACCACCTCTTACAAAGATTACAGCTGACTCTCTTTGTGCTAGAGGGAGAAAATTATTCATTCTGCATTTAAATAGCACAGATATTGAACTCTTCAATGCACAATGAATCAGCCAACCAAGTAGGTGTATAAATGATTAAGCATTTTGTAGAATTTAGCCTCTAAAGCTAAACACATAGCAGACATTTTATGCTCGGTTCATTTTTCCAGCTGTCAGATGTTAAGCAACAGACTCTTCTCATCTCAGCACAGCGGGTCAGAGCTCCACTGTGAGATCAGAGCTCAGACCTTCAACCCTCTCAACGTGAGACAGATCTAAATGACTTTTGCACACACATGTTACAGCCACAGGCTGCTCACAACTCTGGGATGAAGCGAGGTTTAGTTGAGGGTACAGTGTGAGGTATTGAATCTAAGAGATTTTTTTTTTGTTCTGTCTCTTAATTTTATATTATTTAATTAAATGCAGTTGGAATTTTAGTTGTTTACTATATGGCACAATTTCATTTGTCAAGCAGAACTGAAGAGCTTTAAGCCCACAACGGAAGTTCCGATTGATGAGATTTGAAGTCATAAAAATGTGCATTCAAGTGATTCTGGTTAGATGAAAATATTTTTATTTTTTTCTCTTTTACTGACAAAAAAAAAAGAAAACTGAGTGAAATAAAAATGAATTGCTTTAAGTCTTTTGCTTTAAGTTTTTAGTATGAGGCAGTTAAGATTTTGAGTTTAGCTTCTTACCATATTTCAAGATTTGCTTTGTTTTTTAAACATGTTAGTTAATTGTTTTATTATTATTATTATAGCATTATTATTATTATTATTATTATTACATAATTCGAAATAATATAAAGGTTAACCAGAAGAACCATCATTTCAACTAAACAGCTATTGCCAATTGGATTCAAAATGCTTAAAAAAAGATCAAATACAGGGAAAAAAAAACATGTTACGTAGCTTTTTGTTTGTTTTTTTGTTTTTGCTAAATTATATTCTCACTTTTAAAATATCTCTTTCTTAGCACTTTACAGGTGAAATGTGCTACAAGGCAGAGGTAAGAAATGGGTCTACCGGCACCAGAGGTTGCGTTAGACTTTAACATTGTCCGTTATTTGATGGACAGGGTCGTACAAATTCTGTCATAATCTATCATTACCCATCATTTTAATTTTCAAATTTTAATTATGATAACACATTTAATTGCTTGTATTTTTGTTCACATTTTCATTTTTAATAATGAACCTACAGGATGAGCATATAGGCTTATGCATTTATTTATTTATGATGAGAACAGATGAAGAGACTGTGCGTCATTTTTCACGTTCAACAGCACACAGCGGACAGCGGAGGACAGCGGAGGACAGCGGAGGCCACTAAAAACAACAATGCCAGAGCTGTGCAAAATGAATTGATGGAAAATTTTCGGTTAACACGACCTCTGACCGGCACAGTCTTTAAGTCTCTAACTAACTAAAAGTAAAGACTTGTTGCCAGATTATTGAATGACATGAAATACAAACTGGCATAAATTTGGGTAAACATGGTGACATTATATTCATTACTAACTATAGCATAGATAAACCTTAGCATGTGGCATATTATATTGAATCAAGTATTCATGATGATATGGCATGTGGAATATATTGAATAAGTATTCAATATATGGCTGAGACCCATTGCATATGTTTCTGCTTTTGTGATACCTGACAATATTGACCTTTAACACACTTTTGAGTGAGACCTCATTTAAGATCACTTCTCTAGTAGATAGATGAGTGGATAGATAGTCCCATAACAAACAAACATATTGCATGTTTTAATATATACAGTACACATCTGACATTTGATGATACAAGTATGATAATTATTTTCTTCCTAAAGGCATATCACTATCCTCATCTCACTGAAGCTCAGGATTGGTGGTACAAAGCTGTCTATTGTGTTGCAGTGGTCCACAGAGGACGGCCACAGCAGCTGCAGTGGGCACAGCGACAGACTTCACTGCTAGCCGTGGCCACTTTCACAAAAGACACAGTGAAATTCAGCCACGTAAATAAATAAACCTCTTTCATGGGGTAGATCTTCAATGATCTGAGGCATCTGCACTGAGGATCCACAAACAGAGCACGTTTCCACACACATCCCAGTTAAGCATGATATAGGTGATATTTTCTGTTTAAATTCTATCAGCATCTACTGTATATTCATAGTGTTAGTCTAAATTAGACTTTCTGCTTTCCATGGAACACAAAATAACATTCGAAGAACATCTGAGCTGCTGTTTTCCTAATAATGAAAGCATGAAACAGTATAAAAAACCTAAAATGCATGTGCATGAAGACACACTGCCTTTTGTATGACGTTAATGACACCAACACTTTTGAAAATAAAGTTTTTTTAATAGCATCTGTGATTCAATGAAGAACCTTTAATATCCATGGAACCTTTTCATTTAAAGGGTGAACAAAATGGTTCTATGGCATTGTTGCAAAACGAGCATTGTTTTCACAACCAAATGTGACACATGTTTGAATATACAGTATGTCTTGAGTATCAGATTTAAGAGAGACAGCGAAGGGCAATATTTCCAGTGAATTACAATTAAAACTCTGCTCCTTGTGTGGCTTCCGGAGACTTGGAATATAGCACACATGTTGTATGTACTATTTTTATAATGTCTTTTTTTATATAGTGCCTTTTTGTCCTTGTAGCTTGAAAGTAACCAGCAGGGGCATAGCTATCATTTCAGAAGCGAGGGGGACAGAAATGTCAAATGTTTTTTTTGTTTAGTTTTTTCTTATCTATTCTTTTTAATTAGCTAGTCAATCAAAAAGCCTACACTGCTGGACAATAACCAATCATTTGTTCTATAATTTTTGTTTTTCCCTATATTTTCCTAATGACAATTTTATGATTAGTTTACATACTACAAACACTTTTTTCCATTTTATCACAGAATAATGCGGAAAAAATATATATATTTTATAGTTTCTATACTGTAATAAATAATAGGCTCCAGCTGGATGTCTTTGTCTATATTAGGGATTAGGGTTAAGGCTAGATGGGATACAGCTGCGGCTACTGGGCATCCTCACATCAATATTGCATAATTTTTGTAACAATAATTCCTGTATTTGCATAATTGTAAGGGGTAGGTTTAGGTTTGGGGTAGGTGTAGACATTAATAAAACACTATCTAATAGGTAGAAAATTTAATTTATTGTTACTTTCCGGCCGCAGCTATATCCCTTCTAGCCACAACCGATTTCCTGCCACGTCATAAGTTATTACTAGGGATGGGCGAATCGATCCTAAAATATCGATACTTTCGATACTGATGTTGTATCGAAAGGATCGATCCTCACATAAAAATATCGATTCTAAAGTGCATTTTTTAACCACTAATTTTATTTATCAAGAAATTCGGTGCATAAAATAAGCTTCTAAGTGTTAGTCTAATTGTGTTGGATAGAGATTTCTCCTGCTCATGGGAACACACGCAAATGCTGAAAGACAAAAGTAATCAATCACAGACAGCATTCGCTGCTGACGCATGGCTCAGTCACAGTGTTTGTTCAAATAGAGCTCCGTTTCTCAAAAGCATCAGAAGTAGATCTTAAGAAACCATTGCCACATTATTACATTACATTACATATCATTGTTACTATGTATAAAATTAATTCTGAAAAATGCATCACGGTTTCCACACAAATATGAAGCAGCAATAATAATCAGAAATGTTTCTTGAGCAGCAAATTATATTATAATTATTTCTGAATGATCATGTGACACTGAAGACTGGAGTAATGATGCTGAAAATTCAGCTTTGATCACAGATGCATTTAAAATTACATTTTAAAATATAATAAAATATAAAATGGTTATTTTAATGGTTATATTTCACAATATTGCTGTTTTTACTGTATTAAAAAAAAAATAAGTGCAGCCTTGGTGAGCATGAGGCTTATTTAAAAAATATTACAAAATCTTACTAACCTCAAACTTGGTTTATGTAATAATTATTTAAAATAGGCTAGTTTGTGCAAGTAAATTTAAAAACTGGTTGTTAAAAGTTCAAATGGATTCTGTTAGGTTCTGTAATTGCTGTTAATAAATCTGTCAGAAAAAAAATATGCTAAAGTTTCACCTTTAGGAGTACAGCATTCTGGCAGCCTTTTGCAAAAATTAACAATGGTTTTATTACAGTTTACATTATTTGTAGTAAAACTGAAGTAACCACAAATTTACCAAGTTAATAATAATAATAATAATAATACATTTTAGTACTTATGTAACACCATGTTTATTTTTCATGAGGTACCCTCAAAGGTGCAACTTTGTAACTTATCGATGCATATGAAATGTAAAAAAAAAAAAAAAAAAAAAAACATGGCTTTAAAATCTAATATTAAGTGAGTATAATTACTGAATATATTCTTTATGAGTATAATATGAGTATAATTACTGATTATATTCTTTATGAGTAATAATATGAATATTATTACTGATATTATTCTTTATGAGTATAATATGAGTATAATTACTGATTATATTCTCAAAGGTGCACCTTTGTAACTTATCTATACTCTTAAAGCATACATACTTGTATGGTACTAATATGCTCCTTTAGGGGATATGTGCACCTTGAGGTTACTGCCCCAGTAAAGGGCTAAAATACAATTTTAGTATATTTTATTTCTGACAGTGTAAAAAAAAAAAAAGGCCTATGAAATATAAAAAAACAAAACATGGCTTTAAAATCTAATATTAAGTGAGTATAATTACTGATTATATTCTTTTAATAATTTAAAAGATCAATTTAGTTTAGAGGTATCGGTATCGATATCGACGATACTGGCCTTGAAAATATCGGTATCGGATCGAAAATAAAGTAAGAGGTATCGCCCATCCCTAGTTATTACTTCTACAAGTCTGTTTTGAACTTTCTGCATGAGAGCGCCCTCTGGCTTTGAGTATGAATGAAACATACACTGCAGGAGAATGACACATGATGTTCACATCGCCTCGTTTTGGATACGAATAAAACGTCATGACAGATAGTCTCTTTGCATTTATATCTACATTTATTCACACTGGCCCTTGAAAATATTTATGTGAACACACTTGCCCGAAAAAGTGTGATGGATGATTTACGTTTTTTTTTAAGTGGGGGGAAACACGTCCCCTGCATATTCTACGCCCATGGTAACTAGTCACTAAACATGTTTATTGTATAGAAAAGAGCAGCTCAGAGATTCTTCAAAACATCTTTTGTGTTCAATGGCACAAGAATATCCTACTGGTTTGGAATAAATTTAAGTAAACGATGACAGAATGTTCATCCTTTTCAAAGCAGCAGAACATTTTACTAAAGCAGCGAGTAAGACGTCACATCGGCTCTCAAAGTATTAAGAAAAGACTGTCTAAATTTAATGCAAAGAGCGTAATGGAGTCAATACCCTGTAGCACAGCAAAAATAGAGAACGCTGAAGACTAGGTTGTCAGTTGTCTATGTGTGTTGAGAGAGGAAGTGCAAGAGAGAGAGAACTTTTGAGCTGAGAAAAGCAGATCATGAAAAAACAGCAGTTTTCCTCCATTCCTCTGGACGGGGTTTTAATGACTTCCAGACTGAAGGCAGCTCAGTCTCTGTTTCTCCTCTCCTCCTCTTATGGAGCAGATTCAGCCTGTACTTCAGCTCTGCTCTTACCCAACACTTCTGAAAGCCACGCCAGCTCTTTAGAGAAAGATCAATTATTTCAAGGCATGTAATTGGTTGTGACGAAGGACTACAAACATTCCTTAAGTCCTAATGCTGCCTCATGAACTGCGCCATTGTTTTCCAGGGCCAGATTTCAAGTAGCGAGTTAATTCTAATTACGTCGGTCCCCTTCCCCCGCTCGCCCCATGATAAACTGACGGCACACTATTTGCTTAACACGTTTCTATTAGGTGGCCCTGCCAGAAAGGGTGTGAATGGAAAGATACTTCACACTCGCGTACTTCGCACGCTGAGAGTCGAAAACTCTAACCCCAACCTGAGATTAGAAGCTGTTGTTAAATTGATCTTAGCTTTCTCTCATTCAAATGAATGTAAATCTTGTGCAGTGCTGGGTAACATCTTTTTCTATAGTTATATGAGTGCTGCAGGGATGACATATTTTTGTAAACCAAAACCTGGAAACCCGAGTTTGCAATGTCGCACTTCCAGCTCCATCGTCCCAAAGTCAATGTTTTTTTATTTTATGGATTTTTGTAAACTGCCCGAAATTAGGTTTGTGATTCACACAAGCTCAAGATATTTTCACGTTTTATTCTACAACATAAAATACATCAGCAATACTGCTCTGTGATGCCTTTAACGCTTGCTTTAAGTCGTGTCATTATGGCAAAACAGGTAAACTCATCTACTCACTAGCCTCTTTCACAGCCTCGTGTTTATAATTGAGCCCTTCAAAACTATTCTACTCAAACTTTCAGGGAAAATGTGACCATGGTGTAGTTCATTTATAGCCTACGTTTAGCTTTTTACTTCTGCTGACAGTATTTAGGCCTCAAAATTCATAAAACGTGTGTTAATTTGTGAAGATTATCATGATGAACTAAACATGTAAGAATCATAAACTTTTGTTGGTCACAGAGCATATTTTCTGCAATTATCCAAAGGTCAATGGAAAAATCTATGGGGTATTTATCAAGGGAACCAGGGTGATGCTGACTTACATGTTGGCTAACAAAAAAGCAACAAAAAAAACAGGATGCATTAAAGACGTATGTATAAAGCAGACCTTTAGAGCATGTTTAATTTGGTAATGGCACCCGAGATTGTATTCTCCATTAACACACCAAAAATATAATCTGGTTTTGAGTGTATTATCTAATATATAAGGACTCAAAATACTATCAACTCAAATATGTTGTAAAAAGCAATGATATTCTTGTCAGACTGTGAAAAACTAGCTGGAGTGGGTACGTAGATAATAGAAAGAGGTTGTCTATTAACTGAAGGCATTTTGCTGGGTTGATTATGACAGCGATATAAATTAGTTGTGTTGCACCAAATATAGGGAATAGCAAAACAGGTCTAGTACTCGCAGTGTCCTCTTGATAGCGTAAACAGATATAAACAAGGCCACATTAAGTCAATGTCATCGGAACTGATCAGACTAAACAAGAAGAGCGAAAGAACGTGTGCTTCAGGTCAAAGTCATCTGGGAAACAGAATGACCACTCAGAGAAACCAAACAGTGATAGCTCCTATCAGAAACACGTAACAGCTGCGCACAGCCTGTGGTGGGACTTAACCACGCTCAGATTCCATTAAAATCTTCATCTCACACCACTATATTTCTATGGGAAAAAAAACAGTAAAAATGGCTAAAAGGTCCAACTGATGCATTTTTTAATGACAATACAGTGTGAGACCAAAAAAAGAAAATCTTTTGTTTTTATTAATTAAATATTGACATAATTTGTGTAAAAAAGAGCTGATGAAAGCTTGTTTAAAAAAAACAAAACATGTAAATATAAATAGACTTTGCACATGTTTTTGTTATGGAAGACAACAAATTGCAGTTCAGGCATTTTATTTATTTATTTCTTTTTCTTTTTTGCCTCAGCACCATGTGGGTGTTTTAGCCCAGATGCTTTTGTCTGAAAATATATGCAATATTTTTCAGGGATTCTCATAAGACAAGTCAACAAACAATTCTCTTAACTGAAAAATGATTACATGTTGGATTAAATTACCTCAAAATTCAATCTTTTGTCATTGTATGCAGTGACTGCATGCATCAGGAAATGTTGCAGTGCATAGAGCAGGTGCTCAAGTGCTGTGGTGGGTTTTGTTGCTTTTTAGTGTTTTTGTGGAACAAAATAAATCTAAAGGGCCTTCCAGAGCAACATCTAAAATCTAAAAACCAAATCCATCCATCCATTTTCCTATGGATGCTATGCCGATGCTTATCTGTAGGAAGGCCAACACCCTGGATGGATAAGACACAGACATACAGACTCAAACACTCAAAACAATGCTGGGTTCAGCCTGTTGGGTCATTTTATTGGGTTGTTTTTAATATTTTTACCCAGGTGCTGGGTCATTTTAATGGGTTGACCCTGTCTCCAATGAAACGACGCAGCTGCTGAGAGCGCAGGCTTTTTAAGTCCACAGGAGAGAGCGGTTCTCAGCGCTGCCGCCGCCGCCGATTTGGTGCACTCTTTCCGGGAAATAAAGGTTTGTATACATTTTATTTCATTTATAAAGTCTTTAATGTGGTGTAATTTATATTATTTTATGCAACGCAACATAAGGACAAGATGTCAGCAGCGGTCGCTTCACGCTGGAAATGCCTTTGCCTTGCATAACATAAATGGATTTTATTTGTTATAATACTGGGTGTAATTTAATTTGATGTTGAAATATGTTCTCTAATCTCAGTACTGTTTGTTTTTGGGCAGGTTTTGGAGTCAGTCATGCCATCTCTCAGCTACGAGTGAAACACGTATCTAAAGTTCACAGTTCCCCGGCGAACAGCAGCCCTTCACCAGCTCAGATTTCGGCGACACACCGGCACGAGAATTAGCACTATTTCATTAAAAAACAATTACAGAGAACGGTTGAATACACTTAAATTAAAATGCTACTTTTAAATGTGCCTTTTTTATTTCTAAAATGCTTGTTAAACGAGTTTAAATGTATGTAATATTGTAAACTATGCTGTATTCACCCAAATAAATTCAATTTGTCTTGTATTTTGTCCATGGGTGTTCTTGCTTAATTATAAATGTTCATCCTTTGATTATTGCTGTTGTGTTTGTTTTTTAATTTCCAGCCCATTTTAAGCCAGCAATATAATCATTTTTAAACAACAGATGACAAATTAAACAACCCAGCATGGTGGGTAAAAATGTTTAACCCAACCAGCTGGGTCAAAATAACCCAGCGCTGGGTTGCCAAAATAACCCAAGTTGGGTTGTTTTTAACCCAGCATTTTTTAGAGTGCACACCTATTGACAGTCTCCAGTTTAGTGTCTTTGGATCATAGAGAACACCAAAGCACCCAGACGAAACCCACACCAACACAAGAGAGCAAACTCATAAGGCCTCCAGCTGGGACTCAAACCGAGGACATTTTCTAGGAAAATCTGATGCTACAGAAAGAACTGCAGAACTGCAGTGATTACCTGTACATACTGCAACAATTATTTGCAGGCCCTGTGAGACTATGAATGTACTGAAGGTTTAAAATGCAAATAAATCCTCAAAGCAGCTGATGGCAGAGAAACAGTGATACATACAGACATCTGGGGCCTCGTCCGATCCGTCCGGGCAGTCCTTCTCCCCGTCACACCGCCAACCCTTTGAGATACACGTCACCTGATCCCTGCAAACAAACTGCTTGGGGCTGCAGGTTTTTGGAGCTACAAAATAGAAGAGGCAAAACAAAGAATGAGTGAGTGTCTCAACAATGCATTCAGCTATTAGCACCTCAAACTTATTATTTATTAAAAAAAAAGCATAAATGTGATGCATGTGTGTCCATGATTAACAGAAATCAAACAGCCCATAAGAATGTTTGTGGTCTGGCCAGGGTTTGGCAGTGTACGAGGACACCAAGCACTGTCAGTTTATCGCTAGTTGCTGATGTCTGTTTCAAAACAAAATAATCGTAGCCAAGCCTATCTGCCCGCCAGACTGTTCTTCCCCAGCCTGACCATTTCCCTTACAAGGCCAACGACTGACTTCTATACTGGTCACTTTTCTAATCTGTGACTAGACTCTCTTTGAGATATAATGTTGTTGTTTTTTCTCAGATTGAAATGAAATATGTCAAGCACCCAGTGTATTTTTGTAATAAATTGTAAAATAACGATTTGACTCAGAGTTGGCTGGTCTGGTTCAAGGTTTAGTACACTTTATTGAAGAAATGTCTGAAATGCCTAATGGAGAAAACGAATGGGAACAGTATTTCCAGAAGCCAAGCCACTGGAAAAGGAGGCAGTCTGTGTTGAGCAGTTTCCCGCTCTTCTCCTGACTGTACGTGATTGCAGTCAGATCCGCGCGCCTCCACACATCCAGGTCAGTGTTCCCACACCAGTGCCAGTGATGCAACGAGTCTACAGGCCATCAAAGGACATCTTGTTCTGGTTTGGCTGCATAAGGAGCAAAAAATGTGACTGCTTTTCATTGGTGGTCTATTTGGAATCAAGTGTGAATTCATTCCAGACCACCTTCTCAAAAGCTCTCTAAAAACCTCCAGTCTGCTATCGGCACTGTACCTCCAGACATAAACAGTAAGGAAAGCAGAGTTGACTATCAACTGCTACTTCCTCCACAACACTGAGTTTCTCATCTGCAGGAAAAGAGGGTGGAAGCTCAAAAGATCTTCAGTGAGAGTCTTTTCTACATTATACATTGCACTGAAGCTGTAAATAAAACAAAGATTATTGGAGTACATTTGACAAGAAAATACTATTTCAGTGTTTCTGCTTCAAAATTTCACACTCATTTCAATGTGTTGCTTGCCAGTTTTATGTAAGCAATTTTCTCTCAGAAATCGCTAGTAAATTTCACACACAATTATAAGGAACAGCAAAATGAAATTTTGAAGTTAAACAGTATTTTCTTGTAAAACATACTTCAGTAATCCTTATTTATTAAATCTTTGAAAAATAATTTTAACACTGGTGAATGTTTATGTCAAGGGTTCAAACGTCTGATGAATGATATTACATCAAATGTATAATATGCAACAACTTACATTCTGAAATGTTTCAAAAATGTTAGTGGCAGGAAATTAAAATGAACCCACACAGTTTTACACACTAAAAGTTCCCAGAAGTCTGTTTCTCTTTAAGGTGACCACGCACACAGTGTTTATTTATTTTGTATACCGTATATATTTTTCTTAAACAAGCCTGACCATTGGTTATTTCAGAGCATTCCAGGGCTGCGAAGACATGAAGGGCGTCTTTATGTGGCTTTCTGACAGTGAGGAAAAAGTGCAGACATATACACATAGTACACTACCGCAAAACTAAAGACGACTGTTGGGATCAAGACAGTAAAAACGATCATTCGGTTTTACGGTAACACTTTATTTTAGGGTCTCTTAACTAGTTGCTTATTAGCATGCATATTATTAGAATATTAGCCATTTATTAGTAGTAATTAAGCTCATATTAATGCCTTATTCTACATGACCTTATTCTACATCCCTAATCCTATCCAATACCTAAACTTAACAACTACCTTACTAACTAGTAATAAGCAGCAAATTAGGAATTTGTTGAGGGAAAAGTCGTAGTTAATAGTGAATAAGTGTTCCCTATTCTAAAGTGCTACCGGTTTAACTATTATTAGTCAGAGATCTGACTCAGCTGAGAATTCTCTACTGTTTTAACGCCTTCGATGGATTTTCTGTTCTTCTGGTTCATTTTATCTCAGTGACTCTAACATTCTTTACACATGCTAACTGCGATACTTGGCTCCTCACACTGAGGCCCTGGAGAAGTGTGCGTATGCAGTGCTAAAGTGAAGTGCAGCTGTAACGGCAGTGGAGTAAATGAGAGCATTTACATGGCGTCATAAATCAGACTCTATAACCGGCTGCTGGCCAGAGAGAGGAAGTGGTTAGGAGGTTATCTGCCACACTTCACTTAAACACATCCTCGGACAGCCTGACTCATTAATGTAGCTAAATACACCCTTCAACAAAAAAGGTGAAAGTTGTCAGCACTCTCTTTGGTTTCAGTATTACTCAGTATTAGTATGTTTTGACACAGCTCGCATAGCACTATAACACATATTCTAAAGTTGTTCATTTCAATCTTTCATTTTCATTATCAAGTATTTTTCAACCAAGCATGCATTGCTTAAAAAAAAAAAAAATAATAATAATAATAAAATGAAGACAAAGAAAGACTAATTTCTCCCTCTTTAAATAATAATAATTATAATAATATTAATAATAAATTGCTGTATGTATAATTTTTTTTTCTAATATAGGGATGACATGTCTGGGGCTTCAAGTCTTCAGTATTCTGAGGTTAAAGAAACAATAGCACGTTCATATGGTAGAACTCAAGCAAAGAGTAGATGAAAATATAACAGAGCTCTAACTGCCGCGCAATATAAAGATAGAATTAAGCTAAAGCGACCCCAT
Organism: Schizothorax lantsangensis; assembly: GCA_027422415.1. Lineage (NCBI taxonomy): Eukaryota > Metazoa > Chordata > Actinopteri > Cypriniformes > Cyprinidae > Schizothorax > Schizothorax lantsangensis. The sequence continues at coordinate 3,550,623 of CM049847.1, read as the reverse complement.
TAACTATAATCAAAGACATTCATCATAGAAAAACACAGATTTTTTCTTAAAGATGAGCAATGATTGGCTCGCCTGGAGTCTCTAAAGTAGGTGAACAGTGAATAATACTGTGAGTAACAGGCTGTAGGTTGCAGACGGTATGCGACTGTAATTACATTACGAATATAGAAAATTGGATCAGAGCAAAGGAAAAGAACAATGAAGAGAAGATAAAGAAGGGAAGAAGGGAACAAATGGGGTGTTGGAGACTTGTGGAGCACGGCACAGGAGAATGTCACACATGCTATCAATCAGAACTGTGTGCCGTTCAGAAATGAACTGAGAATGCCTTTTAAATACAGCTTAATTCCTGATTTTAAACTGATAGCAAACAGGATGCAGAATCGCAATTCAAATGATATTCTCTTAACTGCTATGAGTGTAATTTTAATTAGAAAAAAAGTGCAACTTTAATGCATGTTTCCAGTCTTACAGGATATGAGTCTTTATAATCTCTAATCAAAACACTTATATATTCTATAAAAAAAAAAACATTAAAACTGTTGTTTTAGTTAAATTAGTGTGTTTCTTAGTTGTTGTTTTTTGTGTAGTGTAAATGCACATGTATGTTGCCATAACCTAAAACATTTAACATTGAACCCATGTGTTACTAATCAGTCATAATTATAGTTGCTATTCACTATATTATTAGACAACAAGATCTTGCTCTAATGAACATCTAAAAAAGTTGGGTTACACTTATTTTAAGGTGTCCTTGCTACAGTGTAATTATACATTTAAGTACTGAGTAATATTAATTAGCTACATGTACTTGCTATATGATTAGGGTTTGGTTTAAGGTTATGTGCATGTAATTGTGCATAATTTATTGTTATTATAATAGTAAGTACATGTAATGTGTAACAAGGACACCTTAAAATAAAATGTTGCAAAAAGTTGTTAGCCTGGTACTTACTGTATAATTGTGACACATCCCAGAGAGGATACTTGTATTTTATACTGTAGCTTAGTAATTGGTAAATATAGGTCCTCATTGCATTTGTGCTAGATAAATATAACTCTTTTTAACATACAACTGCCACACTTCTACAGGAGACACCTTCGGTGTGAATTTCCTGCCTGATGAGGACAATGCTAAATTGGAGACAATGTACCAGAAAAGAGGAAAACACTGAGGGCAAAGGAAAGCAATAACTCAACAGAATTACAGGTATGTACACACATGTACACACATGTGTTCCTGTGGCTCAGTGGTAGAGCATTGCGTTAGCAGCGCAAAAGGTCGTGGGTTCAATTCCCAGGGAACACACATACTGATAAAAAATAAATAAATGTATATCCTGAATGCACTGTAAGTCGCTTTGTATAAAAGCGTCTGCTAAAATATGTAAATGTAAACATGTCAGATCCACAGGAGAGTACTGCCAACTTTGTGGCAAACTGAAAAATCAGCAATAATATCTTTCTGCAGCCTGAGTAGGTGTGGGAAGCAAACAGTCCCACAGACGTCATGCCAGAAGGTGCAAATATACTTCTGTTGAAGAAAAATCCCCATTGATCCTGAACAGTAAGGGTGGGCGGTGTGACCAAAATCCTTTGACAAGATATGAGTCATCAAAGGTAACAAAACTGTTATTTTTGCTGGAAATTATGACAAAGGAAAATCTGTTGTGGCTGCACATCAGTATGCTATATTAAAATGATGGGCTTGTAAAGTTTATTCGATTTATTACATTTCTGTAGAATTTGGCATTAGAATTTTTAAAACCATCACAGAACACCTTCAGCTCAAACAGTAAGATTTCATCATTTCCTGTCAGCGATCAGACAACTTTGGACAACTCTATCAGTATTTGCCTGTATTCCCTGCAGTGCGACAGAACAGTCATGATATATTCACAATGATTTTGCTGCTAATATAAAATGTAGTAAGATCTAATGTGCTTTTTATTAGGCTGTTACGTTTCACAGAGACCATTAGATCAGATCCCTATAGATCAGTATGAAACCGAGTTATTTCATCTGGCTTTCTCTTTAATCGTAGTCCATCTCAATGACTCAATTCCATCCTCAGCATGTTCACAGAACATGACATTTTATGTTTAAAATGTTCTAGTAAGTTCCTCTGATAGAAAAAAAGAGAGCCATTTAAAAGCAAATACATAAATATGGAGATATATGCTGTACTTCATGAAAGGGCTGAAAAAATATGTTTTATTTTATTTTATTTTATTTTTCACAGCGATTGAGGAGAGTGTCTTAGTGACAAGCTAAGCATATACATGTATTTCTGACATTATGACAATTTACACTGACTATTAAAATATTTTTGATGAAAATTTGCTCAAGTAAATGAGGCAACACATTAAACATCAAATACACACTGTTGTGAGCCAAAACATACAGGTTTTATCATGAGGTTTTATCTAGTTTGACAAAATGACTGACTTACTGACCTTGACTGGGCAAAGATGTATACAGTCTTTTAACTTAATTGTCATGACTACCGTATGTGCTGTAACATTATGAATGACATGAGCAAGGTCACCAGAAAGTTCAAAGAATGCAGTGTGATCCATGTATATGGTATTCATACTCTTCAAATCACATTGGTAAGACATAACTGAAAAATTGGCCACCAAGAAAATTTGCCAAGAGTATTTAGATCCTGCTTTTACAACTTAAAAAATATATATGTGCAAAAATACATCTTCACATTTCTGCTTTTAAACCTTCTAAAATGCTGCTAGACAGATCAAAATCATTTTGGGTGGACTAATTCATGCCATAAACGCTCTTGATGGAGCTTGAATTTTATTGAACACCTGGAATACAGTATTGTAACACTATCTGCTGTTACATGTACTAATAAGAGCTAAAAAAAAATGTGTTTAGTTTTTAGTAGTCTATAAATCACTATGACACAGGGAATGGAAGATAAAAATGCTGTGGGAGATCTCATGAAAACAGATAAGAAATATCCAGAGCCGATGATTATGTCAGGATCTTTAAGGAGAATTGGTCGTCATAAGATGTTTGCACAAAATATCCCAGTCCTCAGAAAAAGCCCAGTGAAAGCAGCTCTCCAGTCATAGGCCTTGCCACAGTGAGGCATTATGAACCAGTTATATTAATGCTGAATTCTTGAGCAGATCTAAATCACCCAAAATAACAGCACTATGTGCTACAGTATGTGAGAACTGTTCGCCACTGTTTGGAATTAGTGATAAATACAGGGAATAGCGCAAGACAAGGCATTTTTTTTCAGTAAGACATTAATCCCAAAAATAAATTCACATTAAAAGTGAAATAGGAATGTCCAGCATAGACTCACTCAAAGCCAAAGCCAAGAAGAATGGGCCAAAATCACAAATGAACAATGATTACTCCAATGATGTTTTAAGATTGTCAAGAACTCTGGCCACATGCTTACAGAATATCTGAAATGAATGTACAATCAAGGAGATCTATAATACATGTTACATCTACTATTGAATCTGTTTACTTTCTCATTCATCTCAATAGCACTTGCATGACTGATACAGGACCCACCAGAAGAAACCTTGGTGGCTCAGTTTTGCTGCCAAGTCCTTTTGAGCAAGTCACCTGAAGCTAAGTGTGGCTAATCACTCTGGAGCAGGGGTCTTAGATGTTGGATTTTAGATGTTGGAGCAATGCTTCATTTATGGTATCAATACCCTTCAGTTGTGTCTGATAGAATCATTTGGCAATGTTTCTATTTGTTGTTTCATAGTTAGCATAATACAGCAACAACAACACATACAGTCAATGTTCATCTCTATGTGAAGCTGCACCCGTCGCATAACATGAAGACACATTGAGACTGCAGCTATAACGTTATATAATCAGATGTGTCATCACATTGAGGCATCCTTGACAAACATCTGATTGTAAATATTCCACTAAAAAAATGTAAAGGTTTCAAGGTAAAGTCGTGACAGATTTCTTAGGTAATTGGTTTGTATTGTATTGGTTTGTCAGTGAAGGTCTATCATGTGGGTCCTGACTCATGTATAATTTACTATTTGTGAATAAGAAACTGCATTCATAACGGGTCAGGGTTTCAGTTTTAGTCCTGCTTCGTATTTTTCTGTTCTTTCTCACCATTATGACATATAGTGGTAACAAAACTTGAAATTCACTGTGGAGTCTGAAACATTAGTTACATTAAGAGCAGTGAGCTATAGACCTACAGGCTGTCTCAAAAACACATTATAGCCTCCTGTCTACACCAGTCTAGCCAAGTATTCACTGGCAGTGGACTTTAAACCTCAAAATGTTAGGTTTCTGCACTCAAACAATAAAACAAACACAAAGCCAAATTAAAAATGCAACTGATTCAAGCATTGATCTTCAGGTAGAGACAGGATTGTGGCATTCTGGGTAACGCAATAGCTGTATAATTACAATGGATATTCAAAACTCATTTACATCACAATTTGATTTCAGACATTCAGAACATTTCAAACATGCAACTTATCAACTTCAGAGGTTCAATTAAGTGGAAAATGAGTGAATTTCAAATCCATCATCCCAATCGACAGGGAAAGAACAACCAGCAGCTGTAAAGTGGATGTTACCAAAGCAACTACTGTGTGTTTGCTCTTTCCAATCAGTGGTAATTTGAGGAATCAATACCCCCTACCACGACCCTACAGAAGAGTTGTGTCTTGTCTCGAGATAGGAAATGGCTTTTCCTCTAAGCACACTCCACTCTTTCACCCCATTTTCAAAGGAAGACATTTATTCTGTCCCTGCCTCGGCCTTATCTGCTCCAACAAACCCAAATCTCAAACAGATCAACGTTTATGGGATGCAACAACAGTCTCTCTGCATGAACGTTCCCTCAGCTCTTGCTTCAGTGTTTTCCTCCATCTCTGCCTGCTGGCGGCCGAGCGAGCGTCTGAGTAATGTGACAGCTATGGCCCTGTGAGCTCAATGTTTCCAGCCCTGCGAGCTCCAAGAACAGCTCTGTTGTTATGAACACTGGTAAAACAGTCTTCACCCTCACTAACACGTTAAAGATGGCAAACGCTCTCTATGGCTTGAGATGGTCCTCACAGAACTTCTGAAGTGTAGCGTGCTGCTTTGTTTTCCTAAGGAATAACGCTGCTGAAAAATATTTTAAACCAGTTTAAACAGGTTTGCCTGTCTTACTCGGTCTCCCATCTTAATCAGGCTGGTCTGCTGGCTAGTTTTAGAGAGATTTGGGGCACTTTTCAGCTGGTCAAACAGAGAGACAAACTACCTGGGCAGCTAAACATTGGCTTAGCCAAGGCCAGAAGACCAGCTTAAACCAAATGAGACAGGCAAACCAGCTTAGGCAGTTTTCCTTTGATGCACACGACTGGGTTTATTTTTTCTATATCTTTGCAAGAAATTAATTTCATCATTCAGAATTCCAGGAATTCCTCAATTAACTTGTTTTTGATCATTACAAATCCTTATTTTTATGTTTTCTTTCTTACTTTTTGAATAAAAATCATTTTTGTGTCACTACCCTTCTAATGCACAACATGGGTCTAAAATGACCCATATTCATTTCCTATGTTATTTCAGTTATGGGTGAGTGTTTCGTTGCTGAATCTCTGAAAGAATTGTTTTTCTATAATTTATTATTCCAGATAGTCTTTAAATATGTTGTTTTTGACTGCCACAAATCACTGTGTTTATTTTTCCTTACTTACTTTATAAACAAACACAGTTTTTGTATTTCTACATCAATTTTACACACATGGGTCTAAATTACCCATATTCATTTCCTATGTTATTTCAATCATGCCTGAGTGATTCTTTGCTGAATCTATGAAAGAAATGCATTTTCTCATTTATTATTCCAGGTATTCACTAAATATCTCGTTTTTGATTTCCACAAATCATTATGACCCATTTAGAAACCTTTGATATTTGCTTCTTTTTTTTTTGCAAGTACAGGAACATATTTACTGCAGAAAACTTTTCACCTGCCCCACATTTCACAACTCAACATGGCTGCTTTTGTTTTATTGATGTATTTAGTCTTATTTTATCATTTATTTCCACAGAAAATAAATTTATTGTGAAAGATAACTGGATATAATATTTGAATGTTAGGCTAAGGTTATCTTGACCTTGAAATCTATTTCTAGTGAGACAGAGAAAGATGTCCAATACTATTAGCTAGCTTGTTGTTGACATATTCTATTTTAGCTAGCTAATGTTAGCTAGGTCAACAAAATAAAAGTCAAAATAATACGTTATATATATAAGTATATATCATTGCTGTCAAGAAGAAACCTCGTATCTCTACATTTCATCATTTTTATTTTTTGTCATAAATCAATACTATTGGTCACCCTTTATGTCTGTCAGTGTTCCTGAAAAGTAATGGTTTTGGACATACAAGGTTTCTGTCTGAAAACGACAATATATAATCAGTATACACACAATCAACTGCTTGTTGTGCACTCTTTATCCAGAGTGTTAGTTTGGCTGATCCCAGACATTCTAGATTAACAGCTGAAATGTTTGTAGAGGTGCCGCATGATGAGGAAGATCAGGCAATTCTTAGTCCTGATTCAGAGTCAGAAATATCTGATGCTGATGACCTAGACTATGTGTCACAGGGTCAATCTGGAGTTGTGGCTGTAAATCCAGCGCTCCTAGATGAAGAAGACTAATTTGATGACACTGAAGACTTGTCTGATGAGTCCTCAGAAGAGCAAACTCAGACTCTGTCCAATAGATTGAGTAAAAATGGTTTGCACCTACTCATGTAAACAGAGAACACATGGCCTATGGTGCTATGATGCAATGTGCTGGATGTTGCCACCCTCAGTGCCTACACCAGGGGCGGCCAATGTTGGTCCTAGAGAGCCACAGTCCAGCAGAGTTCAGCTCCAACCCTAAAAAAAACACACCTGAACAAGCTAATCAAGGTCTAATGTCTTACTCAGTCTTGCTAGAAAGCTAGAGGCAGGAGAGTTTTTATCAAGGTTGGAGCAAAACTCTGCAGGACTGTGGCTCTCCAGGACAGTTTTCCACCCCTGGCCTACACCAACTTCACTACGCAACACCCTGATTACATGGCTGGTGTGACCAATGCATGACAGGTATTCATCAAGGAGCTGGTCAAAGAGCTTGTCATGCCACATATGAAGAGGCATTTGGAGGGTACACCCCACCTTCAAAACCATATTACAGAGTAGGGATGGGCGATATATTGCATGCGATAGTCATGCGCATCTCGTCAGTAAAGCCGGTTCCTTGATTAGCGGTTAATCTCCATCACCTGTTTTCAAATGGAGCGGCATTTAATACACAGCCGTAGTTCACAGACAAGCTACGCATATATCGACTGATATATCGCCTTCGATATGAACGCGATATTGCGTAGCTTGTCAGTGATCTACGGCTGTGTATTAAATGCCGCTCCATTTGAAAACAGGTGATGGAGATTAACCGCTAATCAAGGAACCGGCTTTACTGACGAGATGCGCATGACTATCGCATGCAATATATCGCCCATCCCTATTACAGAGGCAATGGGAAGATGTGGGATAAAAAAACAAAACACAGCCAACACCTGGCCAGAGGTATACATCAGGCAGGAGGATCAATCGAAGAGGAAGAAGTGCAGGATCTGCCCAGCTGCCAAAGACAGACAAGTAAGCAGCTGGTGTTCAGTGTCAGGCCTGTGTGCAAGGAGCAGAAACCTGTAGTTGTCATTTGTGAGGCATGTTAGCACTGAGGTGGCAATTTGAGATGGTGCTGTACCTGTGTGATTTTATTTTGTTAGTTTTATTTTCATCTATTCGGTCACATTCACTACAATTCACTACAGTTGCACTACAGACAAATCAATTGCAGTGTTATCGGTTATCAGTGATATGTGTATGTTATGTGTGACAAAGTGGCAAATAAACATATTTCAAGTGTTAAATGTGTTGGTCTAATAACTGCTAAAATAATTATTTTAACAAAATGACTTTATTCTTTTGTTTTATCATGCTTGCATAGATGGGTCATTTTTGACCCATGTGTGTAAACTTGATGTAGTAACAAAAAACCTAGGAAAAAAATAAAATATTAATTTGTGGTCATTGTCAAAAGATATTTTGAATGTTCATAGATCATGGAATTTATAGATCACGGAATATTAAATGCTGAAATAAACTGATTTCAAAAGATAAAACAAAAAAAATGCCCATCGAAGTATGAAATAACATTTTCATACCTTGTGCATCAAAGGGTTAATTCAGCCAAAATATGAAAGTCCATCATTATTTATCACCCACAAGTCAGTCCAACTTTGTATTGCTTGTTTTCTTCAGAGGAACATAAAGGTAGATATTTTAAAGAATGTCTGTGCAGTAGTTCTCAAATCTCTAGTAGTTGGGTGGTGCAATTTGGTTGTGAGAGACACAAGAACTGTTTGGTCACTGACATCAAACCTAAAGCACACTGTGTGTTCATGCACCAAGTTTGAATATGTGGAAACACACATTGGAAAGCAACGTTTGGAAGAGAATAAACAACTTCAGTCTTAAAGCTATCGTATGCCTTCAGAGGATTTGGTATATAATTCATAAGGACTATTTTAAAGTTTTCGACCTATTTTACATTTTTGACCAAACATTTTCATGACTTTTACAAACATTTATATTTTTGTGATCTTTTTTGTGATCGTGAGCTTCTTTTAGAGGTCGTACTCACAAATAGCTATTGCTGAAATATGATGGAAATATTTCAAATGAAATATATCAGATTAAATATTTGGGGGAGGGGTTGGGGGTGGATGCAAAAATAATCTAAAAATCTTTTTTTTATTCAACCCAGGCGCGTTGGAAAAACAATGCAAATTGATATTATGTTGATTCTTGCATGTTCCTACACATTTTCAAAGTGAAAGTGAAATGATCAGTGAGTGGCATAAAATGTAAGTTTAGTTTTATCTGTTTTAGTTTTAGATGTACATATCGTGGCAGTTTGGAAATGAAATGTCTAGTGTCTTAACTAATAGTCTTAACAAAAGCAAATGTGAGAATACATCTGCTAAAGCAACCATGTCATTTTATCCGGCTTCTACAAGTGTTTGAGCTCTTTTATCATGGGACTCATATCAGAGCTCTCTGTATCGCAAGTGCAATGCTGTAAGTGAACTACCAAGAAAGAATGTTACGTCAGAGAATCCATATACTGTATACGGAGGAGGTCATGTGATGCAAACATCAAAATTGGTTCAGAAATCATGCACTATGATAAAAGTGTTTTGAGGTCATAACAGAATTGTGCAAGAAACCGTGCAAAAATAAGTCTTTATTAACTAACAATCTCTGCCTGCCATCATAATTTGTGTGAAAAGGAATAAAAGTTAGGAATAAACTAGTTTTGAATTTAGAGAATTCATGTATTGGTGCGTTTTGGAATTTTGCAAAAATGTAAGTAGAGGCACGTTTTTCCATTGAGCCGATGTTGTTTAGATTCCATGGCTGGGAACCCATAAAAGTAACTTTTTTTAAAACTTTTATAGTGTGTGTGTGTGTGTGTGTGTGTGTGTGTGTGTGTTAGAGCTGTTATTGTATGGAAAAGAGCAGTGTGAACATTCTTCAAAATTTCTCCTTTTTTACTTTCTAGAGAAGAAAGACAGTCATACAAATTGAGTTAGTGATGACAGATTTTCCATCTTCGGTTTAGCTTTAATCCTACAGAACAAACAAAGTGCCCTAATCACACACCAAACCTAATTATCTAGTTAAGATCATTAAAGCACATCATGCAACATTACCCACACATCCAAGGGGGAGGATGAATAAAAGAGGGGGAAGAGCAGCTCAGTCTTTCTCCTGTCATCTTACTTCAGCTCAAAGGTCTTACATGCACCCTTCCCCAATCCATGCTACTTTCTTCCTTCCTATATTTTTTCTCCACCAAAAATCTTGTTCAAAACAAATGCATTGAGCCTAAGGGTGTGATCAATGTGTAAAGGGTGTTTGAGAGAATATCCACCCTCTTTTCCACCCTCCCCACATGCATACTTCCAAACAAATGACCTTTCCCTATCCAGATGTGTTTCACAGTTGAGTGAAGGAGACTGAGGTTGGGGGTGGGGAACACACTCGTCTGTCTCAACGTTGTTTATTTCCTCCTTTCTCTGTCTTTCCTGGGCTAAGCAGAACATGTACAGTATAATATCTCTTCAGCTCTTATTAAGAGTTTCCTATCAGCTCAAACTCTTGAAATGTCAACCCCTTAGGGGGTAGGTTACCTGTCAAGAAATATAAAGGCATTGGCTGCAAACAAAACTGGCTGAACGGACTCAAGTGGAAGTTTGTTCAATCCAAGCACAACAATAAAAAAAAAATAAAAAAAAAATATTTATCCTCTCTGCTTCTCTCACTAAGCAATCACATGGCTTCCGAAGACTTGGAATATAGCAGATGGGTCGTATGAACAAATTTTGGGATTTTAGTCATCATATGTTGTCATTGTAATTGCAGGAGTATCTCCTTTTGTGTTTTATGAGAGAAGAAATGCCATAAGATTAGATCTATAGAACGCTGAGTAAATGATCCCTTTAGTCTCTTCTCAGTTTCAACCAAAACATCCACTATAAAGTCACATTGGTCAGGATGAGCAGTTCTGGTGGACTAATGTCACTTTTTCTGGAGAACATACTGTATATGGCTGGATGGCCTATATAATGGCAAAACACACATAACACAATTCAACGAGAGCGATTGTACTGCACAATAAATTGCTAAAATTACAGATGAAGTGCAATTTCTGCATCACTAACATCACCAAATGGAACTGCAAAAATAATAACTATTTTCCAAAAGGCTTTCCAAATTCAGGTTTGAGCCAATGTTGGCGTTGAGCTGCTCAGGGTGTTTAGACGGTGTTACAGAGTCACAGCGCTTGCACTTTTCAGAGGACGAATGGCTTTCTTATACTTGCATGTTAAGTTGGGATACGACAAAGTATTTTAACATTACATACTCCAGCTTCACCCAAGTGAAACAAATTTTACACCATATTAATTCAAAAGTCATTACAAATGTATAATATTTTTTATCTTACTACCTACGGATGACAGATTTTGGACCACGACCAGGTGAGTGACAACTGATCATCTTAAAATATTAGTCTGTCACTACTCACTATTAATTAAACTATACATTTGCCTGTCATCTCAGGGTATGCTTTAAACTGGACGATTCTTTTGAAATAATTTTTATTTTATTTTAATTCCTTGATTTAGAGGTTGGTTTAAGAGGGAGACGAAAGTGTGCGTCACCTCAAAGGACCCCAGAGACAACAGCAACCTTCTGTGTACTTCTCTGATAGGGGCCCCTTAATTAACACCATTGATGAGCTTAGCCAGCCACTGAACTGAACATGAAGTCTTTCAGCTCAGTGAGAATGCATATTCTATACAGCGGTAAAAGCCATTGTGAGAAAATTCTGAGTAATTTTAACTGCACTTTGAAGTCTGGAGAAATTTAGCATTATATAACTTGCTCGCGAATGGATTCTCTGCAGTGTTTTAAATTAAATAAATAAATAAATCCATCATTAAGGTCTTTTACATTTAAAATGTTGCTATTATGGTGTCCATAATCCATAATAATGCTTCCTCCATTGAAAAAGTCCATCCCCTGCTGTCCTCTCACATCAAAATTCAGCCACATATTTGTTTAGAACTGCTCTGAACTGTTTTTGGACTTCTTGATCTGTGCATATTTCTCTCCTGATTCAGACAAGACAACTTTTTCACTGAAAAAAACAATATTATGAGTAGAGGACTAGCCTTAAATAAGCAATCTTAATGACGGATTTGTTTCTTACAAACATGCAGCTTTTGTCTTCTCCAGATGTTCACTGATGGACTGGAGTGGTGTGGATTACTTGTGGATTATTGTGATGTGTTTATCAGATGTTTGGACTCTCATTCTGACGGCACCCATTCACTGCAGAGCATCCATTGCTGAGCAAATGATGGAATGCTACTGTATATTTCTAAAAAATCTGATGAAGAAACCAACTCATCTACATCTTAAATGGCCTGTGGGTGAGTGCATTTTTAGCAAATTTTCATTTTTGGGTGAACTATACCTTTAAGAAAATGTTTTAGGTTTACTCAAACTAATAAACATTTTTTCATTCGTAATAGCAAAACAATGTAAACAATCAGATAAATATGCATGTACGTTAGTATGTACTGTATGCGAAGATACTTTGCGAAGGAACAAATTAATTTCCTGTAAATTAGTTCAATCTGCCAAAATCTCCCTTTGGGATGTTCTCAATGTCAAAATAATTAATAAAAAGTGTTAAGAACTTTAAGTGTTAAGAAAAGAATGTTAAGAACATTTTAAGTTTTGAGGAAGGATGAAGTATTTCATCCATAGCAAGAATAGTCTGTAGTAATTATCAGGAGTTTATATAGAAACAAAGAAGTCTGTGCTTTGTCCTCATCTGCAGAGCTGAGTAAATAAGTATGGTTGTTTCCAGAGTTAATATTTACTTACATACAAACAAGTTCAAACACACATTCATCATCAATTTGTTGACTTCAGAACAGCATTTCCAGCACTAAAAGCAGAATGAACAACTTCACAAGATGACAGTGTGTTACAATTCTAGATGATTCCTAATATATCCATATCACAAATCTTGCATCTTGAAGATCATTTGTCTGCTCAAAGCACTTCAACTTTTGAGCTTCAGTACAGACGTGTATGTGAAAATAATGTGCAACAGAACAGACAGACAGCAAAGCTTTCAAAGAGATGTGAAGGCTCAAAGAAGCAGCAATCCATAATGCATTTCAGTCCAAACATCAGCATTCCTTCCTTTCCTGTACAAATACACAGGTCATTGATGGAGAGGGCCTGTTGGACTGCAGATGAAGGCAGCTACACATGAGAGAGTTCTGATTCAACAAAACACATCTAAACAAACAATCTCCTTCATTAAAGGAGGACTGGACCTCATCAGAATGACTAGCAGGACATGATAATGCCTCTTCTGCAAAACGAAATCCAATAGCAAGAAGTTCTAGGCTCACAACTTTATGTTTATTTATATTTTTGCATCTCCAAATGGTCAATAACAGGCATTTTGTCTGGTGCAAGATCAGTGCACATGATGTGAAAACTGATGTGAAAAAGTTGCATGTGTCACGTTGTATTCTGGGCATGTGCGCTGTGATGGTTCATCCACAGATTATCAATGTATCTGCACTCTTGAGCTGGTTGTGTGATGCATGCGCTGGCTACTTCAACCTAAACCGTTATCTAATCCATTATGAGACCAGCCATCTACCTTTGTTCTTACCTTTTTTTCTTACTTACGAAAGAAACTCTGATTTAACGCAGTTTGGGTCTCTAAGGATGCGCCGTATTGATATGATGTCTAAATGCACGGCAACAGTTGCTGAATTGTGGGTGTTGTATGATGATACATATGCCAAATACACTCACCATCTATTGCCCTTGCTGGAAGAACCACCTCCAAACTGTGCAAAAACCCCAAAAAGACCAATCCGACAAGCAGCCTGCCAGCTGTGAAGCGCAACATTATATTTCAACAGAAAAAAAGGCCAGGAACAAAAGAGCCAAATAAAATGCAAAAGCAAGGTCCGATGATCCAGTAAAGCTGCAGTCTGATCACGGCTGATGCGCCTCTCCAAATGCGCACACTGGCGCAAAAGGCTTCTTCTGGCACGCGCGATTCACGTATTCCTTGAATGCATGGCACAACCTATGGATGATATATGTCTGATACACGGCATCACCATGGAGACAGTGCGCTCAAACCATTCCTTTGTTGAGGATGACAGCCAGCGCTCCGCTCCGTGCCAATGACACCTATGAATGTGAGCCGATTCTCTCTGTTGCTGCTGGTAACACAGATTGGGCGAAATGTGTGGTCCAATCCCGAACCAGTGATGTTCGGACTCGTGATCCGGTTCACTTTTGCATCAACCGGTTCGCGAATCGGACATAGTTCGGTTCAAGAAATCCAAAGCTCTGGTTAGATCGTTTCTCGTGTGATTTGATACTGCATGGAAATATCAAATCCTTCAATATCATGTTATAGGCTATTCATATTTTATTTAAAATAAAAATAAAATAACATCTCCCTGTTTCGTTTTTTATTGCATTTTAATTGGACTGATTTTAGCTATTATAATAAAATAATAGTAATACAAATTTACCGCACCACTCATTTAGTCAGGTCTCACACAAAATGAGGCAATAACTGAGTGGCAAGCTCGTATTTAATAAACAGATATATTTATCAGCATGTTTGAAGCATGGAAATGTCACGTGTGGACGTAAAAGAACCGATGAACTGATAACTGTTCGAAAGAACCGATTCGCGAGAATGAATCGGACTTCCCAACATGAGCTCGACTGGCTGCTGTGTGACGTCAGGAGAAGAGCTCCATCCCCTTGTTAATCGATGGATACGCGCGGAGCTTCGTAATTGGCTCATGTGATGTCGACAAAGGTTCTCATCCAATCAGCGACGCGTGCGTTGAGTCGACGCCGAGAAATACGACACCTATAATGCATCGTAAAGATTAGAGATGTATTATTGCGAAACTGACTATTTTGAGAGTTTTAACGACGCCATTGAAGCTTTCGTCTAATTTACAAACATAAACACCAAAAGAGGTTATACTGAAATGACTTATTTTGAGCAAAGGAATCAATATTTGTGGTAGCCTACTTGAACTTTTATGGAATTTTACATTTAATGAAGCTACACTTTAACGATGGATCTTCTCGTTGTGTATTGTTAATGATGATGATGATGATAAGGACACAGTATAAAATACAACTGTATTCATATGTCAGGGGGAAAATGTTTTCACAGCTGTACAAACGGTGTTCTCGAATTCTAAACGTAACCCTAACCACAACACTCACAGAAAACTTTCTCCTTTTTTACATTAAAAGAAAGAAAGAATTTAACAAATAAAATAAATAAAACAAAACAGACTCTACAGCATCCTTTTTACTATAGTATAGTTTAATGTTCACGTATGTTCTGATCACTGTGAGAGAGATCTAGTAATCAAGAATAAATATATCAATAAAAGAACATAAACAGCATGTGTTTTAGTATGAAAACTAATGTGAGACATATTTGAGCTGTTTATTGTTTCTCCCAGGCTGTAACGGGAAAAGACTTCTAAACCAAAACCAAGCGTAGATACAGTAAGACACAAATAAACACCAGGATAAACATGTGCATGGATTGAGAAACAGACTTTATTTTGCTCAGGGCTCAAAAATAATAAAAAATTAATACTTTGAATGACTTCCAGACAAAAAAAAAGGAAACACTTAGCTGGCAACATTTGGGACAATTATTCCTTTTCTGCATAAGGGCAGAACATGCACTCGGAGCTCAGCTCAAATCCTGTTGTGTAACTAAATGAGTTTATCCCAGAATCTCACTGTGATCAACAGCAGTAAATAACAACTTTCAGTCTGCCACACCAACAATACTGAATGACACTGCAACAGAAAACAAACTAATATAGAAATAATACACACTCTAAGAAAAGCACAATGCACCGTGTTAATATGATTTATTTATTTTTTATTATTTTTTTTCAGGGTAAAAGGAAATGTCCAATTTAACAAATAATGCTCTGGCAGAAATCACCTTTTCTGGTTTTGTACTTTTTTTCTCACAGAATGCAAAGGTGCTTAAGACTGGCCTAATTCAGTGCATTTAGAATCAAAAACACTTAATATTTAACCTTTATAATGTTTTACTTTCAGTCAGCAGATGGATATATGTTTATATTTAGGGCATAATATTAAATATCCCAAGGATAATCACATATAAATAACATTCTTTGAATCTTTGACCTGTGCTTTGGAAATATAATTCTGGGTGTCAGCTAATACTTTGCAGCCTTGGAATGCCTTAATTTATGTTTGTTTCCCCCTACAGTGAATCAAATGAACATTATTAATAAGCAATCACACAGAGAAATGATGTGCTGTGAATTCCAACAAACGTGAAAGCTATGAAATGCTTTCAGTGGTTTATTTGAGTGAAATACTCTAGAGAAGAATACTGCATATAGTTTCAGTGGGCTTTCACAGCAAAATCTCATCAATTATGGATTTTCAAATATGTTATTTGATAAGACCAATGCTGTGCATAATGTGGCAATCTCAGTTTATTATAATACAGTGAAAGGTTGCAATGAAAAGAAAACTTCCAAAACGTGATTTCAAATATTAACCTGTCCATTCAAAACACATTATACATTTACATTTTTTAAACTTTCAAATGATGAAAAATAGAAAAATAAATGAGAGCAAATTAAATTTTGTGCTGTTTTTGTCTGCTGTTATTTAAAGATGTCTTGGGCTTAGTGCCTTTATGCAAACATGAAAAACAGGAATAATACCCATAACCATATAAGGCAGCTACAAAATGTTTTGAAAGGTTTTCCAGTGTGCAGATTTCAAACGCACATTTAATGGAAAGGGACAAATTTGTTCTTTGAAGCACAAACTCCTTTGTACCTTTCTTTCTGAGAGTGCATAAGTCAGATTACATAAGAACCATCAACATTAAGCCATTAGAAACCTTTTGAAGCACATCAGTGAAAAATGATATGTAGCACAGTATGAACTTTCTGCATTCATTTCTGCACAATAACTGTACCATGCAACAGAAGTCCATGTGTCTGATTCCCCAGGACTCGTCCTCACTGTCCGCTGCTCATGACCAGACCACTGAGCAAGGCTTCATCAAAAAGTGGAGAATGAGAGATCATCAGACCACTTCAGTGTGATCTGAAATGAAAACAACCACCATGAAACAATTCAGGGTGTGATGTTACAACCTTGGACCTTTCCTCATTATTCTATATGACTGACCTCCTTATTTATTCATTCATTCATATAACTGTTGGTCCTCAAATTTGAGTGTGCTCCATACAGTGTAACTGAAATACAGTGTAACAGCACTGGGGTGTTTCACTGTTTGTATCACTCTGCTTTTCTGTCATCGCAACATTCCAGACATTCATCCTGAAACACTCCCTCACTTTCATTCACAGCCTCCTATAATGAAGCAGATATAATCAGCATAATGAAGCTATATAATCAGCAGATTCTCTTAAATTGATATACAGTATAACATTTACTCAAAACATTCACTTAAATGCTAACATTGTAGTGAAGACTATAATCTAGTACATTCAGTAAAACAATAAATATCATTAGACTTAGCTGAATCTTAATCCAGTGGAAATAGTTATATCCATTCCTTAATTACATACTAAAATTTGAGATGAACATTCAAGATGTTTTTCGTTAAAAATAATCAGTATTTTCATACCATGGTACAGGCATATAGTTCATAGCGCTGAAAAAAGCCATGTTATGAGTACATTGTGTTCTATCGCCCTTATTTGACTACAAACTGTGAGATGTTTCAGGCATGGGAAAATGCACAATGCACTCTTTGTCTCAACAACTTTAAACTTCCTCGGAGTTGTTGTTTTTGGAAAGTGCTACCTGTCTCCCTGAGTTAGGCTTTTGTGAGTCCTTGTCAAAACAGGATAAAGGGTCGACAATATCAACAAAAAGTGAGGAAGTGCCTTTGAAGTCAGTCCCATGTTAATTACCCTTTAAAACAATTATAAAATAAACTATTGTAATTGTTGCAGGCCTGTGTTATGTGATCTTCACCTATTATACAGCAATGAAATAAACAGCTGTATAAAGGTAGGTTTTACTACTTAAGCGTTATATAACTGTCTGAAATATATCTTGTTATGGTATTGGTGTGAAACTCATTGTATATGAGACTGCCACCCAGTGGATAGAGGAGGTAAAGCCAAGCTGCCTGCAGCCTGTTTACCAGACCAGTGCCAAGAACCCCAAAAAGGGTTGCATTAGTCTACCATTAAACATTTCTTAGGTTTGCTTTTGAGGGTCAGGCATATCAGTATAAGCCCTGCTGAAAAATCCTGCATTGCTGGTCACCTGTATAAGGTATGTTTTGCACGCTGGGACCAGCATGGGAGGAAGCAGGTGTGCTGGTGGACGAGCATAAAGTATGTTTTGCAGCTTGGGATGCTGGTATATTGGTGGACCAGCATGTGTGTTGTTTTTTTTTGGTGTGTGTGTGTGCTGGTATGATTCCAACAAAACTTGCATACGGGTTATATAGCACATTTCTTTTTGTGTGTTTGAAGTCAGATAAAGCCCAAGACAATTTTCCAAATTAATTTTAATAAATTATTTAATTAAGAAATATGCGTGTTGCTGATTACATGCTTACTGGCAAACAGTAAAATGCTGTTAAACTGTTGAACAAACACTGTTCAGTTTTCATATGGTCCCAATATATAGAAACTAAAAGTAACAATGAAACAGTGTTGTAGTTAGTGAAATAAAGTAGATTCAGTCTACAAGTGATGATTGACTCTTAGTAATGACACCTGTGGTTGACAAGCAGAATCACTGAAGATGAGAGGGAAACAGAAAATAAGAGCAGAGATGAGCCGAAATACAAAAACTACAACTGACTTACAGCCACACAGACTTTTATGAAATTAACAGCACATACAATCAATGATATCTCACCAGAGGATGCTTAAACAATTCCCAAAACAGCATTAATTACACGTTATTATTAACTGTACCATCAAAAGAGCTTATAATTATGCTTTTATTTGGCATTTTTATTGGTTTTCATATCTCTATATGTTTTGTTTTGCCATGTACGCAAGCTATTTTAAATATACTTTAAATACACTTTAAATATTGTTTTCCTTTACATCATTTATCTGCTAAATATAGAAATATGCGAGCAAAAACAGTGCTTGTCCCCAAAACACTACTTGCAAATAGACAAGTGACCTACTCACACTCAACCCCGCAAAACCATGCTGGTGAACCAGCTTCACCAGCTCCATTTTGCGTGAAAACTGCATAGATATGTTGGTCCACCTGCTAGACCAGCACTATACCAGCATTACACCAGCATAAACCAACCTGGACCAGCACTAACCAGCATAAACCAGCTTGGATCAGCATGGAAGTCATGCTGGTTTATGCTGGATTTTTTTTTAGCAGGGAGGTCCTCCGTTTTGGACGGTCCCTCTCACCTTGCACCTTCATGAAAGTCACAGAGGTTGCCCTTGCCCTACTAAGGGAAGTGGGCATTCACAATTTCAATTATCTTGACTTGCAACTGGCTGATTCTAGCTCACTCTCAAGATGTATTGTGTGTGCACAGGGTCCTTGTGCTTAGACACGTCACCCGGTTGGGGCTTTAGGTCAAATTGGAAAAGAGCAAGCTCTCCCCAGTGCTGAGTTTTTCTGTTCTTGGGATGGAGTTGGACTCAGTCACCATGCAGCTCATCTCATGAACAAGCGTGCACAGTCAGTGCTGAACTGCCATGCATATGAGACCTCTTCAACACTGGCTTCAGACTCAAGCACTGAGGTGGGCATGGTGCTGTGGCACGCATTGCATCACACCTATCTGTCGCCATATGTTCAGCCCTCTGAAAGATCTTAAATTTCTACAGGCAGAGAACCCTTTGAGCAAGAATCCAAGCATGTTGTTGTCACAAGAGACACGTCCAAGACGGACAGTGGTGTCATATGCAAGGGGCACACAGGCCCGGGCTCCTGGACAGTACCACTGTGCGCTGTGCTGACGCACCAATTGCCTTAGGTTGCTACGGTATTGCTGGCCCTGCTGAGGTTTCGACCATTGATCCAGGGCAAAAGCGTGTTGGTCCTGATGGACAACACAGTGGCAGTTGTGTATATACAAATATATACACTGGTCCTGCTGGTATTGCACTCTTAAAAATAAAGATTCTTTATTGGCATCAATGGTTGAATAGCTAATAAAAAAATTAATAAAAAAACATTGGAATTCAGACAGTTCGATCTATCTATCTAATTTATTTAAGACTGGTAAAGTATTGTTTTTGTGAATTCCTCACATCTTCCTAATCATTCCCCACATCTCACTAGAATCTATAAATCTACATATAGTTTTACAAAACAAATTTATTTTTACAAATCCTATTACTCTTCTTACTTATGCATTTGTTTTCTTTAAATAAATAACAGACAAACAATCCTCAGCAGCGGGTCCCAGACCTTTACAGTGTACCTCATCTTTAAAAAAAACAATCAATCAATCAATCATACATCCTACCCACTTGGGTTTGGGGCACACCATTGCAGAAAGACAGCAAACTGTTGTTTTGTTAAACAAATGAAATCCAGTTTTTACAGGGTAGCTGTTGTTAGTAGTGTCTTCCTTCATTTTTAAAAGAAGGCTTTTGATACCGTTAATGATAAAGAGACTGAACATTTTTTGTCCCACAGGGACCATTCCTTGGACTGGCCAACTCTATTTGGTTTATATATTAATGATTCATTCTAGGCTTGTCCAGAGGTTCAGATGCAAATGATACAGTTACTTACTGTATACTCATCTTAAGACAAAAGAACAAATTTCTATCGAACTTACTGCAGCATTGAACAAAGCATTACATTGGATTGTCTTTTTCTTTTTCTTAATGTGAGCATGCACTTTTTCGTGAGAATGTACTTTTCCATTAAAAGTACTTTCACACATGAGATATCCTATTTAAAGCAGAGGCAATAAATATTGCTGAGGTCTTTATACATGTAGGTACTGCATGATTATAGATTCTATGATGATGCAAACATAATTACTTTTGGCTGCTGTTAAATTGTATGCTCGCAGAAACAAAAGTACAAAAGCTGTGTCACATACAGACTTAAACTGAAATTACCAAGAAATAAGGTTAAAAAATGTATTAACAACTTTACATCAGGAGAGCAATCAATGATCAGGTAAGTAGGATACTTCAAATCACTGTAGATGATGTACCTCATGGTTAATATGGAGTCTTTTGTTGACAGATCTGGAGGAGCACAAACACGCACATGCAGGTACTTGCTGGTTTGTTGCTGACTGAGATGACTAAAGATCAACTTTTTTAATGTATTGTACTGGTTTACTTTTTATATAACATCATCCTGCAGAAAGACTGAAGATCAAAATAGACTAAATTAGCTGTATAGCTAACTCTTGCTTGGTCCTGTCATGGTCACCAGCTCAGTCATTCTCAAACACTGCTTTTCCCATCATCCCTCCTTCTGTTCACCTGCACGCTTTCAGCAATCACTCGCACCTGTTCTCTGTTAGCCTCATTAACAGCATCTCATAAAAGCACACACCTCGCACCAGTTCAGGATCCAGCCTCGTTCCTACAAAGTGGAGTATTTACCTATAACATTCTCCAGCGTTTACTCCTGCGATATTCTTCAAATATTACTCCAGCATTTGTTCCTATTATGTCTCCCTGTTGTTCCTGTGTGTATCACTTACCAAAGCTATGAGGTGTGTGCATCTATCCTGCTGTCTATCTTCCATCCATGATCTTCTGCTGCCTGTAAGACTTGAACATTATCATTACCAAGTTTGACTTCCCTCCAGAAGTCTCATTCATCTATCCACTTATCTGCCATTTACCTGTTGCTCAGTTACTGTCAATAAATCTCAATATTAATTGTCATTCTCTTGGTTGAGTCTGAGTCCTGTGACAGGTCCTTGATTTAAAAAATAATATTCAGTAGAAGTATACAATAATACAAATTTAGGTCAAAACATTCTATTAAGTCAGCAGAACAGTAAAAAACTAATATATATATATATATTTTTTTTAACAAATATTAAATAAACTGAATGGTAGTAAATACCACCAGTAAAGTGGTTCACTTTGTTAATAATATTAATAACTTTTTAATAACCATTTAGTAATAGTTTATTAACATAATAATAATAATAGTTAATACAATAAAACTTAAAATAAAACAAATAACTAAAAATATAATAAAATACCTAACTACATAATACTATTATTGTTAGAAATTGCAACAATATTAAAATAGAAATATAAAACATTTAAAGTCTTAATTAAAACAATAAATAAACAATAATATCCTGGCCAGAGGAGAACTGGCCCCCCGACTGAGCCTGGTTTCTCCCAAGGTTTTTTTCTCCATTCTGTCACAGAGGGAGTTTTGGTTCCTTGCCGCTGTCGCCTCTGGCTTGCTCAGTTGGGGACACTTAATTTCTAGCGATTATCGTCAATTGGATTTCACAGATACTATTTAAACTATACTGAGCTAGACAATGACATCTCTGAATTCAATAATGAAATGCCTTTATCTGAAAATTGAGTGTTTAATCTTATTATTATACATTACTGACACTCTATCCTCCAACTTGATACTGTTAAGTGCTTTGACACAATCTGTATTGTTAAAAGCGCTATATAAATAAAGGTGACTTGACTTGACATAATCGCAAAAATTTTAATAATTTTATGGATTTTTAAAAAATCATAATATCTTGTGTATGCTTACATTCACCACTAGATGTCGATGTGGAAGAGGATATTAAAGGCTCTTCCACAGAAGAGGTTGCCTTTAGCCTTTAACATCTTTTATGTTGTATCTAGAATTAGAAGTACAGATCTCTGCTAAAATAGAAATAATTTCTGCATTGTATATAAGTTTAGTTAAGAAATAGAGTTACTATTCAACTGTTTTATGGAAACAAAAACAAAATAAAAGTATCAAAGCATTTTATTCCCGTTATATCAAAACAGTTACTATTTCTAACTCTGTAAAATGATAGATTATATATATATAACTTAACTATATATTATTTTAATTTACTGTCACTGGAAAGACTCTGATATGATATGAATGGTACAGGGCATGGGCATACATTTCTGAGACATAAAATTTCTCAAGAGCAATTTATGAAATGGAGTAGGGGACACAAATAATACATCATGTAAGGATATGTATACACAGCATTTTTACATGGAGACTGTGTTTAAATATGAGTTAGGTTTAATAGATTCATCACACTGTCTTATTATAATTATTAAATTAATTTGCATCCTCCACATATTGTCAGTCCTCTGTCCTGTGTGTCATGTGTTCCCGCCTCTTGTGTCCATATTTGGTTTGTTTCCTGTCCTTGTTTCATGTCATTATGAGTTAAGTATGTTCCAGCTGTGTTTGTCTCGTTATGTGTTAATTACCCTGTGTATATTAGTCCTGTCTTTTGAGTTTGATTTCGTCTGGTTTACTCGTCATTCCCCGGTGTTTCTGTCCATGTCAGTCCTGCCTTGTCATCATTAAGGACTATAATTTGAGTTTACGTCCTCGTCTGCGTGTTCCTGTTCTTCCCTCGTGTGTGCACCGTGACACATAGAATAATAGGTTTCATCTGGGACAGGGGACATCTCTTATTTAGATATTCAACTCAAACCCCACTGATCTGCCACTTAAAGGCAGGGTAGGTGATTTGATTCAAAAACATATTTTGTTATGCTGGTTGAAAGTCTCTTCATAACCCGATAGCAATCACTAATTTAAGTGCTCAAAATGTATTTATATGTATTTATATCGTCTGTGTAAGGCGTAGGACCATAAAATATATGTCCAATCCCAATCAAAATGTTCGACCCGAAGATTATGATAGGCTGCCCTGCCTGCATGTCAAAAAATGTATTTGCATACTTCTGCCCCTTGTTTGCGCAGACATGATACGTCATCTGCCTGTGCACGTTCATGTGTTTTGGAGGAGGCGTAACTTTGCAGAGTGATTATGCAGGAAGGATGGGGATCTTGCTTTTAAAAGTTAGCTTGCTATCACTAGCCTTTCAGAAATCGCCTACCTACCTTTAACATCATATTGAGCAAAACCCAACACATTGGTAGATCTACAATATTAGCCTAATATCAGTTCACATAGGTTTATCGCTTAGTTGTAATGGGTGGCCAGCAAGCTACGGTACTAGTTTTTTTTGTTTTCTATTTTACAATCGCTAGGACACATTTCTCAATACTTGGGTCACTTTTTCAAAACTCATCACAATGTGAGCACAACAGCAGTCAATGTGGGCTAAACTGTGGATCATTTATCATTGCTTTGGCACAAAGTGCATTCAATAACTACATCATTCAAATTACATAAATTATTCTCTCACTCAGACAAAAACAATAGCAAAACTATATGTACCTACAAGCCAGTTTGCACCTCTTTACAAAACTGTTAAGCCTAAATTCAAAACCTAACATAATACAAAAATGTATAAGACAGAAATTTGCTACATTTCTACAGTATTACTGTACCATACTGAAATATATTCTGAAAAAAAAAAAAAAATTACAAAGCAATTTGATATTGAAAACCTATACAACATCTATACAAAAGGGCAAAACTTAATTTTGTACTGTATGCAAGCATGAACTATGTAACATATACTGCAGTGAATTACAGTTTTTTTTTCAGCTGCCAACACACTTTTTCAAAACTTTACACACAAATCCAAGAATTGCACACGCAAAATGCCTCACATCTCTTGCAAAATGAAGCACTGCATTCAAAATATCACAAACACATCTCAAAAGCAAACATTTTCAAACACCTTTGCCATAATATTAATTCCTGTTAGATTTTTGTGTGTTACATAGAGAATTGTGTGTTGTGCTTTGCAAAAGGTGTTTGGTAGCACTTTATTTTACAGTACGTGTACTTCCCTGGTATATACATGGTAAATATATTGTAACTACAGGCAAATGAGTGGTAACACAAGGTACTTACCTGAGGTGTATGTACATGGTAACAAATAAGAAACACGGCTGTACATAACAGTCGTACATGCATGGTAATTAGTTTGTACATACAGACAAGTGTGGGTAAGACCGGTCACTTACAGGTAGTTCCTGTACATGGTAACTAATTAGATACTTTACTGTACTTACTAATGTATATACATGGTAAATATGTAGTACTTACGGACAAGTGGGTACAAACAGGGACGTCCTTATACAGTATCCGTATATGGTAACTAATAAGACACATTACTGTACATACTAATGATATGTACATGGTAAATATGTAGCACCTACGGAAAAAAGTGGTATTATGTGGTAACAAACAAGACACATACTGTACTTGGTATACACGTGCTAAACATGTAGTACTTACAAATAAGTGTGTGTTAATGCTAAATTTCTCTCCACAAAAGTGCTTATAAAGTTTGAAGAACTGGTAATTCCTGTGTAATGTTTATGTAAAATGGTGCACTTCATTTTACAGTCCTATTTCCATATACTTACTATGCAAGTACTGGTGTATGTACCTATTAGTTAATGTACAGAATAAGTTATGCGGTACTCAAGTTGGGGGTATAAACACGGACCAAGGAACTTATTGAGTAATTGATGGTAGATGGTACATAGTAAGTATAGGGAAATAGGACTGTAAAATAAAGTGCACCATTTTACATAAACATTACACAGGAATGACCAATTCTTCAAACTGTGTAAGCACTGTTGTGTAGAGCAATTTAACATTAACACACACTTATTTGTAAGTACTACATATTTACCACGTGTATACCAAGTACAGTAATGTGTCTTGTTTGTTACCACATAATAGCAAATTTTTCTGTAGGTGCTACATATTTACCATGTACATATCATTAGTATGTACAGTAATGTGTCTTATTAGTTACCATATACGGATACTGTAAGGACGTGCCTGTTTGTACCCACTTGTCCATAAGTACTACATATTTACCATATATATACATCAGTAAGTACAGTAAAGTATCTAATTAGTTACCATGTATGGCCACCACCTGTAAGTGACCATCCTTACCCACACTTGTCTGTATGTACAAACTAATTACCATGCACAGCCATATCACCCTGCAGGCCAAGACCGGTTGCCCACTGAAGCTAAGCAGGGTTGAGCCTGGTCAGTACCTGGATGGGAGACCTCCTGGGAAAACTAGGTTGCTGTTGAAAGAGGTGTTAGTGAGGCCAGCAGGGGGTGCTCACCCTGTGGTCTGTGTGGGTCCTAACGCCCCAGTATAGTGACGGGGACACTATACTGTCAAAAAGCACTGTATTTCGGATGAGAAGTTAAACCGAGGTCCTGACTCTCTGTGGTCATTAAAAATCCCATGAAACTCATTGTAAAGAGTAGGGGTGTAACCCCGGTGTCCTGGCCAAATTCCCTCCACTGACCCTTGTCAATCATGGCCTCCAAATAATCCCCATCCACTTGATTGGCTCTATCTCTCTCTCCTCTCCACCTGTAGCTGGTGTGTGGTGAGCGCACTGGCGCCGTTGTGCTGTGGCTGCCGTTGCATCATCCAAGTGGATGCTGCACACTGGTGGTGGTTGAGGAGTGACCCTCAACCCCCCCATATGATTGTAAAGTGCTTTGGGTGTACAATAAAGCGCTATATAAATGCATCATGCATCATTCATGCATATGCGACTGTAAAGTACTGCCGTGTTTCTTCTTATTTGTTACCATGTACATACACTTGTGTTACTACTCATTTGCCTGTAGGTACAAGATATTTACCATGTATGTACCAGGGAAGTACACGTACTGTAAAATAAAGTGCTACCAAGTGTTTTATGAAATTGAAAACTGAGTCAAAGGCCAAGAATCAGCGTATGGTTTTGCAGATTTGGTGAGTGCTTCTGCTGTTTGAGTGTCAGCTTTCAGACATTGTGTGATAAGTAAAGATGTTGTGTGTAAGCAGTTGGAAAAAACTGGGTCACATTTTATATTAGGTGGCCTTAATTACTATGTACTTCCATAAAAAAAGAAGTACAATGTACTTATTGTGGTCATATTGTATTGCAAAACACTTTTGCTGTTATTGAGATGGGATACGGGTAAGGTTAGGGACAGGTTTGGTGGCATGGGTAGGTTTAAGGGTGGGTTAAGGTGTAAGGGATGGGTCAACAGTGTAATTATAAATGTAATTACATAAATTAATTACAGATGTAACTACATATAGGTATTTTTAAAAATATAAGTACAATGTAAAAACATGTATGTACACAATAAGTGCATTGTATCAAATTATTAATTTAAATGTAAGTACATAGTAGTTAAGGCCACCTAATATAAAGTGGGGCCAAAAACGGTATAAACTGTAGAGAGCAGCGTTCTTGTTTTGTCAAGACATTTCATAAACGCATACATTGTATAATGCTACCCGTTGTTAGTGGTTTTTTTATGAGTGACAAAGTGTGTTTGTTGGTTGAAAGCCTTTGCTAGTGTTATTGAAGAATGAGTTGATTTGAGACATGTATGAAATGTTTTGGTACTTTTAGTGCATTTTGAATGTGAAATTAACTGCTGTGCCAAGCTGATATTTGGTTAAGAGAACTGTGTAAAGAGTTTTTGAAAAAAAAATGACTTAAGTACTGAGAAATGTGTCCTAACAACTGTAAAAAACTGTAAACAATCTACCAAACAAGCTAGGCAACCTTATAATAGCTAACGTAGCGAACTAGTGGAAAAATGCCATCATATTTTCATTACTAATTTTTTGTTAATTTGTAAAGTACGAAAATTAAACCATATTTAAATGCATAAAATAACTAATTTTACATTATAGCATTTATGTGCTGTTGACTTCTGCCTTTCTCACAATTATGCACATGGAGATTGAAAAGAGAACAGTCCCCCCCCCCCCCTTCCTTTGTACAGAGTTCAATTTAGTTATGATAGAACTGTTGCAATTAATTTATTTTACCTCCCCAGACTGGTTGCTGGCCTCTTCCTGGCCACCCCTATGAAAACATCCTGGCTCCACCAGTGGTTAATGAGGCACCATTGGCTTAAGCCCAGGAGGATGCATCACTCCTCGTGGGGTGTATTAGTTTTTATAAAAATCAAAACAAAAATAATACTTTTATTCAGCAGGGACACATTATATTGATCAAAAGTGACAGTAAAGACTTTATTATGTTACAAAATCTTTCTGTTTCAGTTAAATGCTGTTCTTTTGAACTTTATATTCATCAAAAATCAAACAAAAATGTACACAACTGTTTTCAACACTAATATAATAATCAATATAAAATAATGAGAAAAATTTCTAGTAGGATCATGTGACACTGAAGACTGGAGTAATGATGCTGAAAAGTCATCGTTGATAACAGGAATAAATTGCATTTTAAAATATATTCAAATAGAAAGCAGTTATTATAAATTGTAAAAATATTTCAAAATAGTACTGTTTTTGCTGTATTTTGGATCAAATTCATGCAGCCTTGATGAGCAGAAGAGAACATTAAAATAATCTTACCATTCTAAAACTTTTGACTGGTAGTGAATATTTAGTTTAACTACAACAAACATAAGATTTTTGTATAAAACATAACTTTTTAGTAATGAATTTCAGAAGCCTTAAATTCCATAAGAGTGAAGGTGGATTGTATCAGTATAGCTTTGTCCTGTTGTGTAACACTTCAAGATTTCATTTAGTGCTTAATGTAATAACAGTAGTGCATATAGTCGACCGCAGTTTTTCTATTGGATAATCACACTATTTCAATTTAATTTATTTTATTTAATTGTGCTATCCTATTGCATTTATTTACATTTTTATGATCAAAATAGTCATTATCTTTTCATGAACTTACAAACCCCAGTTTGGTAAACCCTGCCCTTGAGTTAGAGGGTGGAATAATTTAGCAGACTCATGTTTTATTTGTTTGTTCGTTTGTTTGACTAATGTCGCTCTAAAATAATAAATGTTGATATCTGGTTAATTTGCACCTATTACACAGTTTTTCTTCAGGACATGTAAATCAAAATCTCATTTAATGCCTTTGGCTTTTAACTCATCTTTCACACTCTTTAGGTAGTCAGCGTCTGGATAGCCATATCTGTAGACAGAAAAAAATAGAAATACAAGAATATACTTTCATTACTTGATCACTGGTTTTGCAGAACATGATAGAAAATTGAGAGTGGATATTAAAAGCAGGCTGTACCTTTCAGGCCCACCGTGTGTACTGGTCTTATGACGAATATCATTCCAGGTGACGACATTATCTAAACCAGAAGTTGCAGATTTCCCGACAGTAAAGATCAGTTTCTGTTGAAAAGCCCTCTGCAGCAGTCTGAGCACTTCATTTCCTTCATCGTTGTCTGGCAGGTACGCATGACGATTTACTCCATGAAAAGGCTTTCCCGGGTTTGGATGCTTATTCTAAAAATAATCATAAAAAAATATGTTTTACAAAATTACATAATTTTCATAACATAATTTACGTATGTTTAACTAATAGAAAAGTACCTACTAGGAGATCACAGATGTCTGAGAAATGTAAGGTTTAGAAATAACACTCACCAATTTTTACCTAATATTTTGTTTTGTCTAGACACAGTATTTGGTCGTACGGTTTTTGGAACTTCAAATATTGTGAACGATTCTAGATAAAACTCTGTTTTTTTCAACTTTAATTGTGATATATTTTCAAGAATATGAGAACATACACACTGGGCCTTCATGGATATGTGTTTACTACAGGCCAGGGATAACGTGCAGTTAGCCAGTCATTATTGCAAAAACAAACCTGGACAGATTGCCATATTACAGTTTATTAATACTGAGGCCCTCTGATGTCATTTTAATACAACTGATAACTGAGACAAGATGCTGGCAGTTGTGTTTGTATGAAACGAGTGAGTCTGCGGTGTGATATGAGAGACATTAAATGTAGAGCCCGTTTTAGTTATGAGGGATTAGTTAGAAGACGTCTTTTAGCCTACATGTGGACTGAGAAACCGTGTGTAAATTGGTATATTATTATTCTGTTGAAGTTTGGTTGAATTGAAATTTATTTGACAAGTTTATAAACAACTGTACAAAATACATAGTATCCCATACACTTTAAAAAAACTGTCGAGGATAAAAACACAATAAAGCCATTGGCTTATTTCCATTGCGGCCCTCAATGTTAATATAAAGGTTATGGCTGTGTGCAGAACTGACAAAGCAAATAGTATCTCCCAATCATTTACATATTCAACTTAATTAAGAAATTAATAATAATATTAATACAAAAAGCTACCCTGGTTGAATATTAAATATTTATGGTTTATCTACACTGCAAAGGACTAAAATTACGGTATTGTATTACACGAGAAGGAAGGGGGAGAATTTATGCATATCAGGTGTTTTGACAAAACAACTTCAACACAGGATTTATACCTGTTGTCTCCTCAGTTAAGCACACTTAGTAAGCTCCATCCTCACCTCTTTACAGAGCAATTAGACAATTGAGATGTCCTTTATCATAGCAGACTTTGAACAGTTTCTGGGTCACAGGCATGAGGATCACGGAGCAATGCAAAAATGAAAAGTAACCCCATGACAGTACTTCTTTGTCTTTCAGTGTTAGGAAGACAATGGCATGCAGAAAAACTAAATATACCTCAGCCCTAAATCCCACAATAAAATACCTTATTTGTTTGTTTTGTTTTCAACAGGCACTACAGCACAAATTTTGTCTTTAGCAATGGCTGTGTTATGTGAAATTAAACAATATGATGTGCCTAGCGGTTGAACTAGGTATTGCAGTCCAAATTCAAAATATTGGAGACGGTTTTTTTCACCAGCCCCTCCTCCTCAGATTTGACGCATGCGCAGGATGCCAGATTAACGACACCAACAGGAACGTTACGATGAATGAAATGAAATGCTCTGAAAACACGCTGAACCCCGCTCGTGATCGGGACTGGGGATTGAAACTATTTCCCATCAACGAGGAATTCCCAGTAAGCGCGGGTCATAAGCTCGCGTTGATTAAGTCCCTGCCCTTTGTACACACCGCCCGTCGCTACTACCGATTGGATGGTTTAGTGAGGTCCTCGGATCGGCCCCGCCGGGGCTCCTCGTGGGCCCTGGCGGAGTGCCGAGAAGACGATCAAACTTGACTATCTAGAGGAAGTAAAAGTCGTAACAAGGTTTCCGTAGGTGAACCTGCGGAAGGATCATTATCGTGTGTGCGGCCCGACTTGGTCCGGCAAACCAAAGCCTTTGAGACAGCCAAGGGCGCGGGCGGGCGGTGGAGGCCGGGGGCTCCGGCGCGGCCTTCCACCCCCTCCACTAAACGTGACAAGGTATCGGAGCCTATGAAAGATCATTATCAAAAGTCGTAACTGGGGAAAGAAGGATCATCCTCGGCAAAGGTATCGGAACTGACACGTACCTTCGGTGCTCTCCTTCCTCCCGGGGGAGGGGGGCGCCGCCCCCGACGGGTACCCTGCAGGCCCGGCGCCCTGCCGGGACCGTGGGTTCTCTGTGTTTTCAGCCAACTGCAATTGGGTAAACTGGCAGTGGGTGGGTTTCACAAACCATAACAAACACAGACATTCCGGCCGGACGCACATTTTCAAAGGAGAATAACTGACTGTAGCATTGTTTTTCAGATAAACAAGTATGTTAACTTAACATGTTTCCTAAATGTCTGCAAGCATATTATGGTATTTTTATGCTTTAGTAGAGTCAAAATCCTACATACAGCACCTTTAAGAATACTTCCACTTTCTATGTATTATGTTGTCTCAAGCACAGTGTGCATGACATAATTTTTTCACCAAGAGTCAGCACAGACTGTCCACATGCAAAGTTTACCAAAAATACAGACGTGTGCATCTGTGCACAGGCCTGGAACTGTCTCCAATAACTGCAGCATCCACTGGTGGCAAATGCCACAGATTGTTTGTTGCTTTCACAAAATAGTAGAAAGAAGGCCATGTACTCTAATATACTCTAGTAAGGCTACAAGATTTTGGCTGTCACAACATCAAGCATCAATGGCCATTTCAATCTGAACGATACTTGAAAAGCAGCATCCATTTTGTGCCCTTCATTCAGCATATTTTAAAGGATACATCAAGTGTATCCTTCACATCTTCCATTTACCCAAAATCCTATGCATTTCAATTCATAGAAAAGCTGACAGAAATGAGTTAGCATAGCGATGAACCTTAAGTTATGACATATCAAGTCAAATTGATTGGATTCAATATTATGCTGTCCTCTGCAGGCCACGAGTACAAACACAAAGCAGCTGTAGTGTGCATATGTCAAAAATGAAACAATTCACAAACAAAAAAAAAAAATATCAGTTGTACTTATTCTTACCGTTTGAATAGCACTGGGTATGTTGTAGTATATTTCAATAGTGCCACATTGTGGATATCCAGGGAGACTCGATCTGCTCTGTCTTACATTCATTGGTTCACTTCATTTCCTTCGAGTTCAACTTCAGCCAAATACGACGGGGTTTGGTTTTCAGCTGGGTCTGCACCATAACGCCTGTCTTGATCGTCTACATCTTTCTTGTGATTTTAGCGCCAGTTTGTTCTCCTGCCCATTATCTACTGCAGTAGATTCCAGGGAGCGATTTATTTATTTTTTTTACTCCGTAATTAATGTGTATTTAAAATGTAGCGAAGTACAATACTTCAAACAAAATATACTTAAGTAAAATTACAGTTTTAAAAAATTACTTGAAAAAGTTTAAGTAAACAAAAAAGCTACTCAATTACAGTAACGCGAGTAAATGTAATTTGTTACTTTCCCCCTCTGATAAAAAGACCTAATGTAATTGCTGTATTTTTATATTGTTGAAAGAGAAATATTGGTAAATAATGTATCATTTACATGTTCCCCTAAAAACATATTGTTCTTCAAAATTAACAAAAAATAAAGCATCAACAGGTGTTGACATTTCCCAACAGCACAGCAGTAATGACTTTATGAACTATTTTACTTCCAAAATTGATACTATTAGAGATCAAATTGTAACCATGCAGCCGTCAGCTACAGTATCGCATCAGATAGTGCATTATAGATCCCCTGAGGAACAATTCCACTCATTCTCTACTATAGGAGAGAAAGAATTGTATAAACTTGTTAAATCATCTAAACCAAGAACATGCATGTTAGACCCTATTCCATCTAAACTACTAAAAGAGGTGCTTCCAGAAGTCATAGATCCTCTTTTGGCTATTATTAATTCGTCATTGTCATTAGGATATGTCCCCAAAAACTTTAAATTGGCTGTTATTAAGCCTCTCATTAAAAAACCACAACTTGACCCCAAAGATCTAGTTAATTACAGACCGATCTCGAATCTCCATTTTCTGTCAAAGATATTAGAAAATGTTGTATCCTCACAATTATATTCCTTCTTAGAGAAAAATTATATCTGTGAGGATTTCCAGTCAGTATTTAGACCGTATCATAGTACTGAGACTGCTCTCATTAGAGTTACTAATGATCTGCTTCTATCATCTGATCGTGGTTGTATCTCTCTATTAGTTCCACTGGATCTTAGCGCTGCGTTCGACACTATCGATCACAACATTCTTTTAAATAGACTAGAAAACTTTGTTGGCATTAGTGGAAGTGCATTAGCATGGTTCAAATCGTTCTTATCTGACCGCCATCAATTCGTAGCAGTGAATGAAGAGGTATCATATCGATCACAAGTGCAGTATGGAATTCCTCAAGGCTCAGTACTAGGGCCATTACTTTTCACGCTTTATATGTTACCCTTGGGAAATATCATTAGGAAACACGGGGTTAGCTTTCACTGTTATGCTGATGATACTCAGCTCTATATTTCTTCACGGCCTGGTGAAACACACCAAATTGAGAAACTTATGGAATGCATAGTCGATATAAAAAACTGGATGACGAGTAATTTCTTACTGCTAAATTCTGAAAAAACAGAGGTGTTAATTATCGGACCTAAAACCCCCACAAATATTAACCTAGAGCACTGTCTAACACTTGATGGCTGCTCTGTCAATTCTTCGTCATCAGTCAGGAACCTAGGTGTGCTATTTAATAGTAATCTCTCCTTTGACAGCCACGTATCTAGCATTTGTAAAACTGCATTTTTTCATCTTAAAAATATATCTAAACTGAGACCTATGCTCTCAATGTCAAATGCAGAAATATTAATTCATGCATTTATGACCTCAAGGTTAGATTATTGTAATGCTTTATTGGGTGGTTGTTCTGCATGCTTAATAAACAAATTACAAATGGTTCAAAATGCAGCAGCTAGAGTTCTTACTAGAACCAGGAAGTATGACCACATTAGCCCGGTTCTGTCAACACTGCACTGGCTCCCTACTAAACATCATATAGATTTTAAAATCTTGTTAACTACTTATAAAGCCCTGAATGGTTTAGCTCCTCAGTACTTGAGCGAGCTCTTATCACATTATAGTCCTTCACGTCCGCTACGTTCTCAAAACTCTGGCCATTTGATAATACCTAGAATATCAAAATCAACTGCGGGCGGCAGATCTTTTTCCTATTTAGCGCCGAAACTCTGGAACAATCTACCAAACACTGTTCGGGAGGCAGACACACTCTGTCAGTTTAAATCTAGATTAAAGACCCATCTCTTTAACCTGGCGTACACATAACACACTAATACACTTCTATTATTCAAATCCGTTAAAGGATTGTTAGGCTGCATTAATTAAATCAACCGGAACCGGGAACACTTCCCATAACACACGATGTACTTGTTACATCGTAAAAAGATTGACATCTACGCTAATATTAGTCAGTTTCTTTCTTATTCCGAGGTCACTGCAGTCACCAGATCAGATGGTGGATCAGCACCTAGAGGCGACCTCTACAGCCCTGAATGTCAGCGGAGACCAGGACACCTAGATGAGCCCCAGAGACAGACCCCCAGCGAGGACCCCGTCACCTAGACAGCCATCAGGACAAGACCTCGGGAACCAGTTGAGCCCTTACAATCTGACTTTGCAGCAGTTGGAATTGAATTGCTGTGTCGTCTGGCCAGAGGAGAAATGCCCCCCCGACTGAGCCTGCTTTCACCCAAGGTTTTTTTCTCCGTTCTGTCACCGATGGAGTTTTGGTTCCTTGCCGCTGTCGCCTCTGGCTTGCTTAGTTGGGGACACTTCATTTCCAGCAATATCGTCGACTTGATTGAACAGAAACTTTTTGAACTGAACTGAGCTGGACGATGCCATCACTGAATTCAACAATGAAATGCCTTTAACTGAAAATTGAGTGTTTAATCTTGTCATTTTACATTATTGACACCATTTTCCAATTTTGATATTGTGCAGTTGCTTTGACACAATTTGTATTGTTAAAAGCGCTATATAAATAAAGGTGACGACTTCATCGGTACCCCCTTACACTACAATCATTCCACTGCAGTTTTCTTGTTTTTAGCACAACTAAGGGCCATGAGGTGGGCTCTTGAAGAAGGCACCACTCTGAAAACCTGAAAAAGGCCCTCCTGATCATGACAGGGAACTCTGAGATGACCAGGCAGGGGACGCACACAAAAAACTCAGAGATGACCCTTCTGGCTGTGACAGAGAACTCAAGTACATTCTCCTTTATCGTGATAGTACAGACAGGGAACACAGAGATGGACTCGGTGGGATACCTCACCACCTCAGGGCCAAGATGTCAGATGGAGAAGTGTATGCTGCCCAAACACACAAGATTTTGGTTGCAATCATAAGAAGCACTGAAGATCAGGGGAAGCACCTTCGCTGGGCAGGGAAACTCCAGGATTGGGATGTCCAGGACTGGACACTGGACTAGGTAGGTTTTCTACCTCTCCTGCTCCTCTTTGGGGCTTTCATGATGAGCAAGCATGAGGGAGTACAAGGTGCTGCCTCTGGTAAGAGAGCGCTGTGAGTGACTGTGGGAGCAGTGACATATTCCACTATGTAGTGGAAGAAATTAAATTAGAGTATAGTCATTAAATGATTTCTAATTGAGATTATACTTACCTCTAGGTAAACATTATTTAAAAGGCTTATTAAAAGCATAATTTAGAACCGTCAGCACAAGGTCCACCCAGTCCACACAGTTAGCCAGAGTACAAAAGTACTCTTTATGGTCCTTAGTTGTGTTTCTTCCTTGCTGAAGGCTCGCCAGTTCATCTGCTGGATCCATTTATGGTCAGGTCTTCTGTAACATTTAGTGAACTCAGCAACAAGGAAAGAGAAGGATCCAAATGCAGATTCTTTAATTTTACAATAATAATAATAAAAGCACACAAAACCAGGAACCAGGAAACAGTTCTGAGCAAACCAAAACATGCAAAGACAGGTTTGGAACACTTACAAGCAAGAAATCCTCCATGCCAAGACAAAAGGGGAGGCAAGAGAGAGAGATCGAGCAGCTGGTCCAGCAGTGGCATCAACCCCGTAAGTGCTGGAGGAAAGCAAACCAGAATGAGAGAGAGGATCTCAAAGTTCTGTGGACCAAAATCAGGCAGAGGCTAGCCAATCTGTGGCGGGCAGAGCGCATCCGAAGGAGGCAGAAGAGGAGAGAAAAGGAACAAGCCAAACTCTTCAAGAACCCCTTCAGGTTTGCCAGGCAGCTGCTGGAGAAGGCAAAGCCTAGGAGTTTGGAGGTCACTAGAGAGGACATGGAAGAGCACATTAAGAGGCAGTATAATGATGAGAGAGAAATGAGCCCCTTGGTCCACCGGGCCATCTGCCTCAGCCAGGTCCCCCCGTGTCCAAGTTTGACATCCTCCCGCCAAAGCTCAGTGAAGTCCAAGAGGTGGTGAGAAAGGCCAGATCTGCATCAGGCCCGGGTCCCAACGGGGTACCCTACAAAAACTATACAAGAATTGCCCGGCAGTTGTGGGCCCTCATGCAAGCCGCTTGGAAAAAGCAAACTATCCCAAATGGCGAAGAGCTCTGGACATCTTCATCCCCAAGGAGGAGGACTCTAGGGAAATTGGCTAATTCCGGAGCATCGCCTTGCTCACTGATTTGTATTGTATTGCAGTAGCGCTTAAGTATTTTTTAACTTAAAACCAGTTTGCACAAAGAAAAAAAAAAAAACAGTTTGCATCATTAAAAAAAATAATAAAATAAATGAAAGTGTTTAGTAACAGCAATTTACATTGGAAGAAAAGTATCTAAAAGCAGAGCCCTGAGAAAACAGGAATACAAAGTGTTTTTGTTCATTTTAAAACCTGCAAGAGAAAAACTACAAAACAAAATTGTAAAATTTAAAGCTGATTTGTTTTTATTTCTGACAACTTGTTTACAAGGGGAATTTTTTTTTCCAAAATGGATAACTTCCATACATTTTGTCTAAGAAAAGGCTGCCATTTTCAGCATGACAGGGGGAAAAAGAATTAAACTATGGAGGGGTGTACTGAAAAAAAAAAAAAAACTAAACAAAAAAACATACATTTTAAAAGAAATCAATATGATGGAAAGTATTTTTTATAGACAGCTTGTGAAAGATTTTTAGTGAAGTGTGCCATGTTTTTGTATGTTTTGCATTCAGCTTTACATGCACAGACAACTTTAAGTAAACCACTGATAGGTTGATTTATCTGAGAAATAGTGGTTACGTTTTTATCACAACTAATGTTTGTTAAACATTAAAATCACAATGTAATTATAATCACATTAATATGCATTTTACCATACTCCCATATTAAAATGAGTACTACACACTTTTTATTATACGTATGTGAGGATCATGACAAAACTTTATACTTTATATACTCACTTCATATTTGCATTGTACAAGTATAAAACAAAAATCACAAGACAACTCTGGGCTAAAACAGTTAATTACAATTAAACATCATTAAAGCCTATCACCTTAATTAAAAGAATACCTGTATATAGTGCCTGGCAAAAGTATTTAGACCCACTGAAATTTAATTCTCAGCCACTGACTTCTGTAGCTCCTTTAAAGTGAAGAGTTTTAGGACAACCTTTTCTCAGCAGTGTCTAGGTGAAGAGGTCTCCACTTCTGCATAACTGATCAAACAGCGTGAACAGGTATGTGCAAACACTTCATACTCTTTTCCTAACTTCTGCATTTCAGATACTCCAGATCTCATTTTAAAACAATTTTGAGATTTAACATTTGCAGATTTGCATAGTTTCACACAGAACTGAATTTCAATATATAGATTGTTTTTCAGTAAACTGTTCAAGGGTCTGAATAATTCTGAAAGTCACTATATATGAAATATGTATAATAAAATCTAATAATCAATAAATTGTGTATTGGAAAATATTAGGCTTAGATGTGCATTTGGGAACAAACAAATCAAAACCTCATTCAATGCCTTTGGCTTTTAACTCATCCTTCACTCTCTTCAGATATTCAGGGTCTGGATAGCCATAACTGTGGACAGAAAAAAAAAATAGAAATACAAGTTTAAAAACACCATACCTACACCCCAATGAATACTTTTGCAGAACATTATAGAAAATTGAGAGCAGATATTAAAAGCAGGCGTTAATACTGTACTTTTCAGGCCCGCCGTGTATGTTGGTCTTATGATGAATGTCATTCCAGGTGACAACATTATCTAAACCACTAGTTGTTGAGGTCCCAACAGTAAAGATCAGTTTCTGTTTAAAAGCCCTCTGCAGCAGTGTGAGCACTTCATTTCCTTCATGGTTGTCAGGCAAGTATGCACGACGATTTGCCCCACAATAATGCTTTCCTGGGTTTGGATGCTTATTCTAAAAAAAATATTAAATGATGTATTACTGTACCATAACAAACAAAACTGTAAAAATAGAAAATGATCTACAAGGAGGTCACAGATATCAGGTTTCTGGATTGTAAATAACAGCTAATTGTGAGAAGTGCAGAAGCTATTAATAGGTGTGTTCGAGCGGCGCTGCGCAGAATGATCAGTGTATGACATCAAAGTTCCGCGAGAGCAATTCAAAAGCATTAGGATCCATCTGCTCTCTTATCGCTCTCGCGGTTCTTTGATGTCATACACTGATCATTCTGCGCGGCGCTGCTTCAAGTCGAACACACCTAATATGTAGCTGGTTCAGGTGTGTTTAATTAGGGTTGGAACTAAACTCTGCAGGACTGACACCCCTGGAGCAGGCAATACATTGGGGGTGCGCCCAATCCTGTTCTTAGACATCTACCTACCTGCAGAATTCATCTCAAGCCATGATCAAACACACCTGACTGTAATTATCAAGTGCTCATGAAGATCTCAATTTGCTGAATGAGGTGTGTCTAATCAGGGTTGGAACTGAACTCTGCAGGTAGCTAGATCTCCAGAAACAGGATTTGGCACCCCTGCTGTAGACCTACTGCAAAAAAACAAAAGACAAGTCAATCACAATTCAGTTGTACATATTCTTACCGTTTGAATACCATCTGGTATGTTGTAGGTGATTTCGATAGTGCCACAATCTGGATATCCAGGGAGATGCAAACTGTTTATTCTTACATTTATTGATCCATTTGGTTGGTTTCCCTCCAATTTCCCAAACACTTCCTTACACACAGGACAGATGGATCCCAGACTCTCCACTGACATCCTTATACATTCCTGACAGAATTCATGCCCACATTTCAGTTTTTTCTTGTTGGTGAAGCTGTCCATACAAATAGTGCATGTCTCCTCTTCAGCTTGAGCACCTTTGCTTTCATGTCTAGAATTTTCTTTTGATTCTTCATTGAAACCCTTATCTGCTTCACTTTTCCCTCTAAAATTCACTCCCTCATCCCATACTTCTCCACCCACTGCTCCTGGACCATAATCAGGCATCTGATTATATTTAATTCCTCTTGCATGAGGAATGTCATCCAAGTAACCAATCAGTTTCTTCATTTTGTCATCAAACACATTCTTCTGAAGTTTCTTCTCAATATCAGCAATGGCAGGACCGAGATGTTCTGGCAGTCCAACAAGTTTCCAGGGACTGAATGCATCTGCTGCAACAACACAATAATGCTGCTGCTGAAGTTTCTGTACTAGTGGAGCCACATCAGTTTCATGTTTAGGGTTTTTGAGTTCACAGCTGACAGCGGCTGAGGATAGTTTTTGGTAGAGATGTGTTAAAGCTCTGAGGGCATGACTTTCCAGATTAATATGCTTAAATCCTTTGGATCGAGCCTGAACCTTAATTAAATTTTTCTGTGTTTTTTCTCCATTAAATGACACAGTGTACTTTGTTTCAAGCTGTGATAATTGTTCCTCATAGGAAAGTTTTATCAGATCCCAATGGACCTTGTCCATCTCAATGTGAGCAGGAAGGTCTTTAGTGTCCATCTCCAGTGAAGGCCTGCTTTGTGGAGAAATGTTGTTGTCTACGTCCACTGGACTTGATTTGTCATTGAACTGGCTTTCTACTCTTGTTGTGTCTCTTTTAATTACATCTATGAATTTCTTTGGTCCAAAGAACAGGCCATTGCTGGCAGACATGGTGAACATCATCCTTGTATCCTCTTGCTGGATGGCATGAATGGCCTGTTTTACGGTATCTGAATCCATGTCATTATGATTAATTGCAGCACCAATAAAACTATCCCCACATGTTTGAACAAGGTTCTGAAAGTCCACAGAGGCTTTAGACACAGAATCAGGGCTTGATCTCTGGGTAGGTTTGATTGAGACTGACACTTCTGCACAAATAGTGACTCCATGATGTTCCCGAATTTGCTCCAACTCTTTACCGAAAGCATGATGCATGTACCAGGACAGACAGAAGGGGACAGGGAATGTAGCTGATGTCTCAGGAGTCATTTTATCAATTTTAATGGTCTCAGATTTATTTGGAGCTTTATTAGATGCAGCAACATCCTCAACATTATTTGATTCTGCAGAAGTCACAGGCATAGAGCTGTTCATCTAAAACATGTGATGGAATTTGATTTAAAGACTTGATACACAATGAAATAAAAATAAAAAAAGAATTATAAAAATTTTCGAAATAATAATTAGTTGTATTATTACAAAACCTGATGAAAAAAACTGATTAGACGATTGTGCCATAATTCTAGATAAAGTAAGCATGATACCTTTGATGATGGAGCTTTGTTCTCCTCCAGCAGGGACTTTTGTGGTACAGTCACAGAATGTGCTTCATCCAGATAAATATGTGCAGTCACGTCCTTATCTTCTTTTTGTTTACCATCTTTATTGTCTTTAAACTTCAAAGATGCAGTTGTGTGATTCTTTAAAATTCCTACAGCTACATGAAAAAAGACTACATTTTATGCAAGGCCTTAAAACAATAAGAAATAATACAAATAATTCACTGAAATTATTTTAATGAAAAAATGCAATTGCCATTGTCAGGGAATGTTACAACATATGGACCAATATTATCTGGGATGAATCCAACTGCAGTTTATTTAAAATATAAAAGGTCACCAAATCAAATCAATTAGTGGATGGACATCAGCAGGAAGAAACCATTTTGTTTGCAGTGATTTGCCATCCGCTATCCACTGAAATGGATAGCAATGGATTCATTCATTGGATAGCAAAGTCCCTCCTTCCGACAAGCGCAGTCTGCTCTGATTGGCCAACTGGCACAGTGCATTGTGATTGGCCAAACACCGCAAGCAATCGTCGGAAATGTAACGCCCCTTTCCATAATCGCGAGCTTTCAAAATAAATGTAAAGACAGTTAATAATGTCCTTAGTTTTACCATCAGTTCAAGCCCGAAAGAGTAACAGAGTCACGTGACAGACACAGTGATGAAGCTCGTATGTATTTGCACACAAGCCGCGGTTGTGTGACCGTGTCTCCTTCTCTCACACACGCGACCACACACACACACACACACACGATGCTGTGATGTGACTCTCTCTCTCTCTCTCACACACACACACACACACACACACACACACACACACACACACACACGCAAAACTCTGCATTTGAGCAGTCAATAGAAAATACTTCAACTAATAACAAAACATACATACAGTCGCTGATTCAGAAGAGCCAGATTGTCATGGCAAAGTCAGAATGACCTCCTCTCCTAGGTTCACGAAACGGTCATCCATAAAATGCATTGCTGTTCTGTTGTAAGTAATCTTAATGATTCCTAAATGCATCTACTTTCAGAAGGCCAAATAAAGTGTTTTTGCTTTCGCCTAGAAACACAGTGTCTCCCTGACATGACTGCTTCAACACTACTGCAGTTACTGAAACCACGCCTTCTTTCTTTGTGTGAACATTTGGGCGGCATTATGCAAATATTTCCACACCATAACGTAGACATGTGCGGGCGTGTTTGAATGAGCCGTTTTAGGGGGGCATGGCAGAGTCTTAACTTTGATAAAGAATATCTCTTTGGTTTTGAGACTTTAGTCTTTGCAACTTCAGGGATCTTATCTATGCACAATCAGCTTGTAACACTCCAAAGAGAAAGGAAAACTTGAAATCGCATCATATGACCCCTTTAATGGTTTAAAGCTTCTTGCTTTTAAAGCAATCTATAGTATAAAGTGCTATATCAATAAATGTGACATGACTTGACTGGAGTGCTATATTTCACAGCTCACAAAACATAATCATAGCTTTGATCAGATGCTTTTTTAACGGCTGTTTTCCCAAGCTGTCATATTTGCATGGCCAGACCTACCATTAGGCTTGACTGGGCTGCAGCCCATGGGCCTTGCCTTGTAGGGTGCCCAGCCTTTACCTGTTTATGTTTGTTTGATTTGTTCAGTTATATGCCAGTCAGAAAATAACGGCTTCCAACTATGACCTTTGAGGCCATAATCAAACAGCATAAACTGGTATTTATGATTATTTCACATAGAAGGACACACATATTGAATAGCGTCTGCGCTGATTAATTTGTGATCACATGGCTACTTTAAACAGCTCCATTAAGCCTTTAGCCCAAAAGAGCACACATATAGAAAGATGATGATAACCCATAGGAAAAATGTATTGCTCTGTGGTTGCTTTTCTTAAGCGTTTAACGCGTACAATCACACCGGTGTGATCAGTCTTGGCTGGTCCCTGAAGCGTACAATCACACCGGTGTGATCAGTCTTGGCTGGTCCCTGAAGCGTACGATCACACCGGTGTGATTAGAACATTCAGTGCATCACGTGATCAACTGCTGAATTCAAATCTGCTTTTGCCCTTTGTCTGGCATGGAGCCAGATCGGACGCGCTGAACACTTGTCATATAATCACAACTATTCAGTGTTTTCAACCATAATGCTTATTTTAGGTTTCAGACATTTAAACACACAGAAGTACTAGCAAAACCATACATTTATAGTTTGTAAAATACGCGCTGATGTCTATGGAAGCGGCAATAATGATCCTTACAAATATAATCTGACAACATGTTTTATTGATATCATATACAGATTGTTTAGATAATTATAAAGTTTACTCTGCTCTTCTCCCAGTTTACCGGAGACTTACTTTAACATGTTTCGGGAGGAGAGGATGAATTTACTTGTTGTAAATCCCACAGCTCGGATTCAGCGCGAACTAACATGGCGGCGCCCATCACCTGGTATAGATCAACTAACACGGTCATTATAAAAAATTGTAAACTTCCAAATGCATTTACTTATTTAAAGCACATATTTCAGAATCGGAAAATATCAGATATTTCATAATATAGTGAACATGTTTGTGAATATTAATAATAAAGAAGAAAAATGAAATTTCAACTAAAACTAAAAGACTTTCAAATCACATGAGACAATATTTTATTCACAATAGAACATAGATAACACAACAAATGTTTAAACTTAGAAATTTTACAATTTTATACACAAAATGAGCTCGTTTCAAATTTGATGCCTGCTACAGGTCTCAAAATAGTTGGGATGGGGGCATGGGAATGTGGTGGAAGAAACATAGGCTATCTCTTTATTGTCTTGCTGCAGTGTAGCCAGCGTTGCCAAGTCCGCTACTTTCCCGTGGAATTGGGCTACTTTAACACT
Source organism: Schizothorax lantsangensis (assembly GCA_027422415.1). NCBI lineage: Eukaryota > Metazoa > Chordata > Actinopteri > Cypriniformes > Cyprinidae > Schizothorax > Schizothorax lantsangensis. Next base: position 3,506,905 of record CM049847.1, on the reverse strand, counting down.
GTTGCCGCAGGTTGTTTTTATGTCCACGGATTGAAGCGCCCCCAATAACGTGATATTTAGCCCCTGCAATGCGAATTTTACCAGGGGAACCTCGGCAAAAAACGTGTATTTTAACCCCCGGAACACGATTTTTACCAGGGGACACCCTCGAAACGGCATTGGGCTAGTTTTGAGGAGTAATTAGGCAGGTTTTGTTGTGAAAACCTGGCAACCCTGAGTGTAGCACATATTGATCGGCACATGCACATCAGAGAGCCACATAAGTGAAGCTCTCCCTTTCCAGTTGTGTTTGTCTTGGTGCGGAGGTGAGTGGTGATCAACAAAAGACTAAGCTACCTATGCCTCGAATTTACAGTTAATTATCCAAAGGGCAAAAGGCAAATATAGTTAATTTGTCTTGCTAACATCCATGACTCATGAGCTACCATGTAATAAGTTAGCTAAAGTTTAGCTAAGGTAATATATCATGGGCATACAGTCATCAGTAAAGCCACCTCGATATTCAAATCAGGTGTTAAGCAATTAAAATGTGCTAATTTGCATACATTTGACACAAGGCATTGCAGATAAATAGGATAAATAAATATATACTTGAAGTAGCATAGAAAACATGCACATTGTGGCTTAGTTTCCTTTGTTGTTGCCTGTTCTTATGATAAAATTAGTGAATGCTAAAGCAGACCATGTTCTCTATGTGAACTGATTATTTTGTAGACATCTGTTGAAAAATGAAACAACTGGGTGAGTGTGAGGGAATTAAAATAAATTAAGTAAGTTGTGATAATATATTTAGCGTTTTGTTTAGAAAAAACGAGATATATAAAAAATGAGAAGTGCGCCCTTTTTTCCACTTGAGCCCCTGCCCCTCAAAATGTCTGTGCACATCCCTGATGTAAAGAACCATTTATTGATTTATAAACGTTAATAACCTGTGAAAGTGAACCTTAATGTAAAGTGAACACCTGTGAACCATTTATTAATGAATTATAAATGTAAATAACATCTAAAAGTGAATCTTAATGTAAAGTGAACATCTGTGAACCATTTATTAATGAGTTTAAACGTTAGTAACCTGTGAAAGTTAAACTTAATGTAAAGTGAACACCTGTGATTTATTAACGAGTTATGAACATCAATAACCTGTGAAAATTAACTTTAAAGTGGACATAATCATTTATTTATTAATTATTAATGTACACACAGAAGAGAATTAAACATTAAACAATTCAGAAAAACAATCAAGTATTTCACCAAATTATAACTAAGCATCACATGTATACAACAAAAGTATTTGACAAATGCAAGCTCAAAAAAGGCACCTAAATATTTATATTGTATCTAATTTAACAGTTTTGAAATAATCATTAAATCAATGACCAAAAGCACCTTTACAGAACATTATTGTCACAAATCCTGTCTGTGGCCTTCTGTCCGCTTGCCACCAGAGGTCGCCCTCCCATTATATTGACTTTCACATTACACAGACTATTGCATGTCACTCTGGACTACATTTCCCATGCTCCATTTCACTGATTACGTTTTCACCTGTGGCCAATAACACACACTATATAAATCAGTCTCAAACCACCATTCAACGCCGAGTATTGTAAGCACATATCACTACTTTAGCTGATAGCTACTTTATGGAGCCTGTTCTAGTTTTCTTAGTCTAGTCATAGTCTTGCCTTGCCTGTTTTCCCGTGTTCAGACTCTTGCCTGTGTATTTTGGATTACCCCTTCGTCTTGCCGTTCGGACTCTGTTTGCACCTGCCTGGACTATTACCGTGTATTTGGATTATCTCTCTTTGTCCTACCCTGTTGGATTACATTTGCCATCGATTGACCCTCGCCTGTTTACTGGACTACTCTCTTGTCTTGCCCTCGACCTGTGTGCCATTGTCTGACCCTAGCCTGTTTTGACCACATCTTTAAATGAAGCTTGGCAAATGGATCTGCACGCCTCTCGACCTGTTCACTCCGTAACAATTATCATATTAATAAGCAGTTAGTAATTATTTTTGATATCATGATAAAGCCCACTGTAACTTGAGTATTTGTTCATCCACACCTTAGAAACAGTCACTAACGAGGCATCTACGTATACATAACTATGGTTACAACTGTTCCAACGTGCTCCGTAATGAAATTTTAATCTCACATAGTGTTTACTGATTTTACAGGGAAGCTAACTGTGAGGTGACATTGCAGAGTTTGTTTTTCAAGTGTTTATATGCGTAATCGCTTGATAGTTCAATGTATTAGTTACCATACAAATAAATGACATCGCCGGTGCTCCCGTGGACGGTCGCTCGTGCGCTAGTACTGCAGGTGTGGATGAACAAATACTCAAGTTACAGTGGGCTTTATCATGATATCAGAAATAATTACTGATTGCTTATTAGTAAGATCATTTTCTGTGACGGTGCACTCGGTCATTGATTTAGTGATTATTTCAAAACTGTTAAATTAGACAAAAATATAAATACGTGCCTTTATTGAGCTTGCATTTATCAAGTAATATTTTTCTTGTTTAGATGCTTAGTTATAATTTTATGGAATACTTGATTGTTTTTCTGAATTGTTCAATGCGAGTTTACTTGTATAAGCCACTTTTTGTGTGAAGTTATGCTCAGTAATGTTCTAATGTGCTGTAAAAGAAAATATCAATCTTTTTGTTTCAAATTTAAAGTTGTTTACTGATTTAGCGCAACAACAATAAAATACATTTCACCAGAAAAATACCAACTTTCCTTGTGTGTGCAATAATAATCAATAAATAAATGATTAGTGTGTCTACTTTACATTAAAGTTAATTTTGACAGGTTACTAACAATTATAACTCATTAATAAATGGTTCACAGGTGTTCACTTTACATTAAGGTGTACTTTCACAGCTTACTAACGTTTATAACTCATTAATAAATGGTTCACAGGTGTTCACTTTACATTAAGGTTCACTTTGACAGGTTACTAACGTTTATAACTCATTAATAAATGGTTCACAGGTGTTCACTTTACATTAAGGTTCACTTTGACAGGTTACTAACGTTTATAACTCATTAATAAATGGTTCACAGGTGTTCACTTTACATTAAGGTGTACTTTCACAGCTTACTAACATTTATAACTCATTAATAAATGGTTCACAGGTGTTCACTTTACATTAAGGTTCACTTTGACATGTTACTAACATTTATAACTCATTAATAAATGTTTCACAGGTGTTCACTTTACATTAAGGTTGACTTTGACAGGTTACTAACGTTTATAACTCATTAATAAATGGTTCACAGGTGTTTACTTTACATTAAGGTTTACTTTCACAGCATCTGATAACCCTTCCAAGACTATAGTAAGATCCCAGGAAGGAACTCTTGTTCTGCAGATATGCCTCAGCTGTCTGGCATCTCATCTGAAGCAAGAGACTAAGGACTGTCTCCTTACAGAAACACCATCAATGAAATGGCTGCCACGTCAACTTTGAGCATAGCAGGGGCCAACCCCTGCTGAGAGAAACTCCTGTAGGAAAACCAGCACTGATGTTCGCCAACAGGATACTCCTGAAAAGGTATTTTGAACTTCTTTTTACTCCTAAGCGAAGAACCAAAGACTATTGAATACCCAAGAAATGTCACAATGGGGAAAAATATAACACTAGCTGCGTTTGCATGGACCCTAATAATCCGATCGTAATAGGACTAAATCACAATCGGAATAAAAAAGTCACATGTAAACACGTCAATCGGATTGAATTGGCCAGATCTGATTAAAATTTTGATCGGATCGTAAGGGTTGGTTTATTCCTTTTGTAATCCGAACGAGAGGACATGTAAACACTTAATCGGATTGAAAACCGAAACTGGAAAGTACTGCGCATGTGCAGTGATGTAAAAATAGCGTAATGACCTATGACGTGCGGAACGAGCTGTTCTTCCTGGTGAATAAAGTGTCATAAATGAGTGTCCAGTCATTCTAAAACGCTCAGCGTCTGTGAAGTGGAGCAGGACAACGTCCCACCAGTCCTTGTTTAAGACTCTCATCCACAGACGACTGGTTTTGATCACAGGAAGGGCACTTTTACTGCTTTCTAAAGTAAGCAGCACTGCACAATAGTTAATGTGCAGGTCGTCGCCTAATTAGGACCCGAAGTAAATAAATATCAAGTGTGCTTTTTAAAACAATATGCGACAACAGCGGGAAACTCTGAATATTCATGCAGTGTGCGCATGTCAAAAGATTAAATCTGATCAGAAGCTTGGGACATATAAACGATCACATCAACCCGATCACTTTATTTAGTGTTCATGTAAACACTACGTTCGAATTCGTCAATCAGAATGAATTCATTCCGATGGAAGCAAAAAGTCTCCATTTAAACGTAGCTACTGATATGGCTGCTCTATCAAAGGAAGCCCTGCCTTCTGAATAAAAGAGCCAATCACTAATCGGTAAAGTCATCGCGTCACTACAGTTGCCATTAGAAGTCCCGGTTGCTATAGAAACAGTCAGTGTTCTGAGATGCATGCTTAGGACTGTGCATGTGCACTGGCTGGTCTAGCCTGAAAAATCAGCCTTTTTAATGCTATTTGAGCAAAATAATCACCATTTATGAGGCAGTTGTTGTCAGATTTCATTGGTGATTTCAAATATATCATTTAATCGTAAGCTTGGCAAAAATTTTGATGTTTCCCCATTCAAAGAGATAGGAGCTGCATTTGCATGCCTGAGAGGCGTTTCAACTTCAGCAGAAAATGCAGTGATGTGTACGTATGTATAAAATGTTTTTGGAGTTTTGCAAAAACGTAACGAGAGACTAACAGATTAACAGTTGTTGTCAATTGTAACCAGGCCCTAATTACCCAAGGGCCCCTGTCATAGATCTTGGTGCCACAACGTTTTCTACCAAAGGAATAATTACTATTTTTAAAAATTCAAATCTCCAACACAGAGATACAATTCATATTTTGTATGTATACAAAATATTCCAGGCTACAACACATTAAAAGCATAAATGCATAAATGCAAAAGCATTAACACCAGATATCAGGTCAAAGCAAACACGTTTCCAGTAATGAAAAGCTACTGTAATTCTTGAGTCCAGAGTTAACTGTGTTAGTAACTGCTTGCTAAATAGGGGTGGTGACGTGTCAATTGAAATGCTTGTAATTGCCATTTTGTACAGTTTACCTCAAGACTTCAGTTTACATGGTTGGAGTTATTCAATCTCGTTTCATTTAGCTTCACCAAAGAGCCTTTAATGTTCCCATATAATGGTGTACTTAAATACAGCAAAAGCGATGAATGAACTAGTTAATCAGTGATGTGCGGGAGATACCGGTCCAGCTGTTCTCTCATGCTGTGCATCTTAGTGCCATTTTATCACCTGGCTTTTGTCATTTTTTCCCATGCAGGCCATTAAACAACAACAAACTACTGAAGATAGTAAAAACATTAGATGCCAATGTTGACAAACACTTGTGTGAGGGGACCCGCAACTCTAGTTTAAACAAGTGCCAATACATTTATAACGTTCATAACTTTTGAAGAGAAATAGCGCAGACACTGGACATGAATTATTGTTTCTAGTGCGCATGTTCCAAATGCCTGTTGAGTGCTAACATATGCGTAAAAAAAGCAAAAGTATAATTTGGCCTTATTAACTGTGCTTAATATGTGGGGGCTTTCCTCTACAGCCAATCATGAGCCCCCTCCTTGCTCAGGCCATGGGGCCCCTTATGTTAATTAGGCCCTGATTGTAACTTCAAACTGCAACACTTCACTTTATTACTTTACTTGTTAATCCTAACCCTGAGTGAATTATCATAAATGATCTCACCTGTTGATGGTGTTATCTGCACCTCTGCCCAGGATTGATCATCCATGAGTTTAACGCTGTGGACAGATGGTTTTCCTTCCAGTGTGGATAACCAACTCTGAAGGGCTCTCTCTAATCTTGATCTCCATCTCTCTGGAAATGGTTCTGTCCAGTCCACTTTCATTTTAAATTCAGCCATAACCAGAGGTTCTAAGGGTTGTGGCATTTCATCACCTGCTGTATCAGTGTTCTGTTATAGGAAAAACAGTTATGAATGTAGATTTACATATCTAAAATTCTCATGTCAAAAAAAAACATAACATATTGTGTCAATTAATCAGACAGCTCATCAGCTCTTAAAATACTGAGGGAGGCAATGATCTGCTGAGTTATAAGTCTAAACACAAAACTAGTGTGATATCTGACATAGACTGGGAGCAAAAATATTTAAAAATAATATTATTAAAATTTTTCAGTCAAAATTGTTTTATTGATATATCTTTGCAAATTTGCAAAGCTTTATAATAAATGTGTACTGCACCAAAACAATCCATTTTTATTTAGTACAGTATGCTACAGCATTAATCCATCCATCCATTCTCCAAACTGCTAGTCCTATGTGGGGTTGTGGGGATGATGGAACTTCTACCAGCATCTTGGGCATTTTACTAAAATATAAACTTAAACTATTAAAGGAGATAAATGTATATTTCAGTATGTGTCTGGTTCTCACCCGATCTTTAGACACCTGATTCTTTTTCTGATCATCACAGTTTGAAGATGAGGCCTACAGAATGAAGAAGAATGTTTCCCATTTTAATATCAATACAAACAATGACTGCTTGCGGTGACTACAATCAAATTAACAACAACAACAAAAAAAGACAAGAGACAAGAGACAGTTTTGCATTCAAAGTACACTTTTTTTTCTCAGTTTTTGCATTCATTGGGAATCAGGTCCATAACCCTGGTGTTGCTACAGGCATGTAAGAGGGATAAGTTTGTATACTGCAGCATGTTTCTGAAGTAATGTTGATTCTTCATAAATTACAGATATGATATTTCCCATGATTTAGGCCTGTATTATATCACTGCTTACAATATTATCATAAAATAGCATAAACAAAATTTTTGATCACCTATAAAGTGGATTCTGCATCCTGAGAGCTGAGGAACATCAATCAATTACAGTAGTTTACTACATAGTTTCATAAACAAGCACCTGCCATATGTTTCATGATGGTTCTCATTCTCAATCAGTTTCACCCAAATGGTTCTACATGTTACTGACATTAGAAACCTGGGGCCGGATTCACGAAAATCTTCTTAAGAAATAAGTTAAAAAATGTCTTATGATAAATTCAAAGACGTTCGTAAGAATGTTCCTATGACAGTCTTTATCTGATTGAATAAATGGCATCTCTTGCTGAAGATTCACTGATAAACTAAATGGAAAAACATTTCAAGGATTGTCTTTTTGCACCGCCTGCAGATTACTGTAATAATCATAATAAGCACACACACATGATTTTCATTGTGATCAGCTTGATGGGTGCTCAGCTTCGCATTTTTAAGGTGCAATGTTTTTGAAAAGTTACTTTTAAAGAGCCGGTCTCAAAATGAAGCAATCCGTTTCATTCATTTGTGCGCAGTCTTTTGGCGCTGTTTGTGTGTGCGCACTGCTACAGTAAACGTGTCCTGTGTATGGCAGTTAAGAAAAAAATGTCTTCTTAAAAATGTTTTGTGAATCCAGACCCAGATACTTTTTCTTTATTGTTTGCTGTGAGTACAAGCAAATTATGATTGTAGAACGTCTCGGTTACATGTGTAACCCTCGTTCCCTGAAGGAGGGAACGGAGACGTAACGTCAGTGTGACTGACTAATGGGATCTCGCTCGAGAGCCCAATCATCTTCGAGTGTTAACAAAACAAGCCAATGACAGTTGGCGTGCGTGTTTCGCCACGCGCACCCGCCCCGCAGCGCGGGTATAAAAGGAGAGCGCGTGCAAACGCACATCAGTTTTTCGCTGAGGAGCCGAGACTGTGTGCCCCGGCCGTACAGCGGTGGTACAGCAACTATGGCGACGGGACGTTACGTCTCCGTTCCCTCCTTCAGGGAACGAGGGTTACACATGTAACCGAGACGTTCCCTATCAGTCAGTCACGTTCGACGTAACGTCAGTGTGACTGACTAATGGGATCCCTCTGGAAAACGCCACTATTGCTGACCCCCTCCAGTGCCCTGCGGAAGCCGGCAAGTCCCCCCACACCAGTTGGGACGGAAGATAGGACAGGGCTTAGGCAGAGATGACCGACACTGCTGTTCCGTACAGTGGGTATGGATAACACTGGGAAAGCGTACTCCAAGTAGGGGAACGCTACGGAAGCCACATCCTGCGTAAAGGAGGTACCATGTGGAGAAGACATATGGACTAGCCAGGGGCAGTACTACATATGGAAGTCTCTGAGGTAGGCTCAGCCAGCCTGGGGTGAGATAACTACACAGCAGAGACGGCAGAAGGTCTCTGCCAGGGAAAGACACGGGCTCACCGTGAGGGGAGCCGTACCGTGGAAGAATACACATGTGGGATCACCCAAAGGGGAATCACTACACACGGGCACCTAGCCCAGCACAAGGGCTGACCTTGGGCAAACACACGAGTGCTGGACCTGGCCTCTGGCGCTCCGCCACGCCTGACTGCCGAGGGTGCGGGAGGAACTCCAACAGGGTTCGCCGTGGGGAACTGAACTGAGAAGCAACAAAAGCGCACGTATCCGGTCCGTAGAGGGGAATGGCGCAGCAAGCGTGATTGACACCGAGCAGTGTCCCAGTGTTACTGGCCACCTGAGCCAAGTACACGGGAGGACACGGGCTCTACACGGAGATTGTAAAATCTCGCAAATGTGTTAGGTGCCGCCCAGCCGGCAGCTCTACAAATGTCTGCTATCGAGGCGCCCCGCGCCAAAGCCCAAGAGGAAGCAACACCTCTTGTAGAGTGTGCTCTCACACCAAGGGGGCACGGTAAGCACCGGGCCTGATAGGCCAAGACTATAGCCTCCACTATCCAGTGGGCAAGTCTCTGTTTGGAGACAGCCTTTCCCTTCTGCTGTCCTCCGAAGCAGACAAAGAGCTGGTCTGAGGTCCTGAAGCTCTGCGTGCGGTCCACGTAAACGCGCAAAGCGCGGACGGGACAGAGCAGAGCAATGGCTGGGTCTGCCTCCTCCCGGGCAGCGCTTGCAAGTTCACCACCTGATCCCTGAAGGGCGTGGTGGGAACTTTGGGCACATATCCAGGCCGGGGTCTCAGGACAACGTGAGAGTGAGCCGGCCCGAATTCTAGGCACGAATCGTCGACCGAGAATGCCTGCAGGTCCCCCACCCTCTTGACCGAGGCCAATGCAGTGAGGAGCACTGTCTTTAACGACAGAAACTTAAGCTCTACTGACTGCAGAGGCTCGAAGGGCTCCTCCTTCAAGGCCGTGAGGACCGAGGGGAGATCCCAAGAGGGTACCAGATGAGGGCGCGGAGGATTTAACCTCCTCGCCCCTCTGAGGAACCTGACGACCAAGTCGTGCTTCCCCACAGACTTACCGTCTACTGCATCGTGATGTGCGGCAACAGCGGCGACATACACTTTGAGGGTGGAGGGAGACAGCCTTCGCTCCAACCCATCTTGCAGGAAAGAGAGCACGACCGCGATCGGGCATGTCCGGGGGTCTTCCCGGCGGGAAGAACACCAATCGACGAACAGGTTCCACTTCAGCCTGTAAGCGTGTCTTGTAGACGGGGCTCTAGCTGAAGTGATGGTGTTTACTACCGATGGAGGTAGCCCATCTAGAACCTCCGCGTCCCGTCCAAGGACCATACGTGGAGATTCCACAAGTCTGGACGCGGGTGCCAGAGGGTGCCCCCTCTCTGAGAAAGGAGATCCCTCCTCAGAGGAATTTGCCAAGGAGGGCTGTCGCGAGGAGCATCAGTTCTGGGAACCAAGTCCGATTGGGCCAGTACGGCGCCACCAAGAGGACCTGCTCCTCGTCCTCCCTGACCTTGCACAGGATCTGTGCGAGAAGGCTCACTGGGGGAAACGCATATTTGCGTAGACCCCGAGGCCAGCTGTGTGCCAGCGCGTCCGTGCCGAGGGTCCCCTCGGACAGGGAGTAAAACAGCTGGCAGTGGAACGTGTCCGGGGAGGCAAACAGGTCTACCTGAGCGTCCCCGAAGCGTCTCCAAACCAGCTGGACTACCTCGGGGTGGAGTCGCCATTCTCCCGGAAGGGCGGGCTGACGTGAGAGCTCGTCGGCTGCACGATTGAGCTCGCCAGGGATATGAACGGCGCGAAGCGACCTCAGATGCTTCTGACTCCAAAGGAGGAGATGGCGGGCGAGTTGCGACAGGCGACGGGAGCGTAGACCACCCTGGTGGTTGATGTACGCAACGGTCGCGGTGTTGTCCGTACGGACCAGTACATGCTTGTCGTGTAGCAGCCCTTTGAAGCGGCGTAGAGCAAGCCATACTGCTAGCAACTCGAGGCAATTGATATGCCACTGCAACCGGGACCCTGTCCAGAGCCCTGCAGCTGCATGCCCGTTGCACATGGCTCCCCAGCCCATGGCAGAGGCATCTGTTGACACAACAACATGCCTGGATACTTGCCCTAGGGGAACTCCTGCCCGAAGAAAAGCAAGATCCGACCACGGGCCGAAGGTCTGACGGCAGGACGGGGTAACTGAGATCCGGTACGTGCCGCGTCGCCATGCCCATCTCGGGACCCGGTCGTGAAGCCAATGCTGAAGCGGTCTCATATGAAGCAATCCGAGCGGCGTGACAGCGGCTGCGGATGCCATATGCCCCAGGAGCCTCTGAAAGTGTTTCAGTGGAACCGCCCTCTTGCGCTGGAAAGACTCCAGGCAGTTCAGCATCGACTGAGCACGCTCCACTGAGAGACGTGCTGTGAGGTTGACCGAGTCCAACTCCATGCCGAGAAAAGAGATCCTCTGCACGGGGGAGAGTTTGCTCTTTTCCCAGTTGACCCGAAGCCCCAACCGGCTGAGGTGGCTGAGCACCGTGTCCCTGTGTTCGCACAACAGTGCTCGAGACTGGGCCAATATGAGCCAGTCGTCGAGGTAGTTGAGAACGCGAATGCCTGCTTCCCTTAATGGAACAAGGGCTGCCTCCACGACCTTGGTGAAGACACGAGGCGACAGGGATAGCCCGAAGGGGAGGACTTTGTACTGATATGCTCGCCCTTCGAACGCAAAGCGGAGAAACGGTCTGTGTCGAGGGAGGATCGAGACATGAAAGTACGCGTCCTTCAGGTCGATCGCTGCGAACCAATCGAACGGACGGATGCATTGAAAAATGCGTCTCTGCGTCAGCATCCTGAACGGGAGCTTGTGAAGGGCCCGGTTCAGGACGCGCAGGTCCAAGATTGGTCGTAACCCACCGCCTTTCTTGGGTACAATGAAGTACGGGCTGTAAAACCCCGACTTCATCTCGGCTGGAGGGACCGGCTCTATCGCGTCCTTCGCCAGCAGGACCGCGATTTCCGCACGCAAGAGAGGGGCATCCTTGCTCAACACAGAGGTGCACCGAACGCCCCTGAACTTGGGAGGACGCCGGGCGAACTGAATCGCATAGCCAAGTCTGATGGTTCTCATGAGCCAGCGAGACGGCCTGGGGAGCGCTAGCCAGGCCCCCAGAGACCGTACAAGCGGGACCAGGGAAACCACAGATGTACCCGCGGTGGGGCAGCGAAGTGGAGCACAGGGGCCCGACTCGGAAGGCAGTGCGTTCCGAAGTGGGGTCTGAGTGCGCAGTGCGACACTTACCTGGCTCCAAGGCTGAGCAGAGGGCGCGGGAGAAGGCATCGCGTCCTCGGACCGGACCCTGCTGCTCATAGGCGAAAGGAGAGGGGGACGGGAGTGTGGAGACTGGGTCTCGTGCACTGCCATCCTCGCCCTCTTGGGACCCGGAGAAAAAGGAAACTGCTCTTTTTTTGAGGTTTTGGGTACCACTGGCTGGAGAGCCAGTGGCGGAACAAAATAAAAAGGGAACAAAAGATTCTCCACCCGGCCCTCCTCCGGGGGAAGGAGTGGTGCGGTCACCATCTCCTGAAGAGCAGGATCCAGAGACTCCGGGTCGCCCGTCTCAGGACCGCCGCTTGCCCTGGCGCTTCGCAGGTTTGGCAGGGGCAGAGACGGGCTGCGCCGCTTTCCTGCGGCCAGCTCCACGCTGTGGCCGTTGTGAAGGCTGCTGCTGAGGCCGAGCTGGAGCGGAGGTGGAGGCCGCAGGAGGGCGCGTTCGGCGACGAGCAGACGGAGGGGCTGCAGCCGGCGGTGGGGTGGAGACAGCAGCGGACCTATGTCGAAACGCCTCCGTCTGCTGTTGTGCGGCGGAGAAATGTTGGGCAAAGCCCTCCACCGCTTCGCCGAATAGGCCGGCCTGGGAGATCGGGGAGTCTAAGAAACGGTGTTTGTCAGACTCCCTCATATCCGCCAAGGTCAGCCATAGGTGGCGCTCCTGGACCACCAACGCATCGTCTGACCTGACGTCGCCCGCAGAGGTCCGTCGCTGTGCGCAGTTCCTGCAAACCAGCTGGGTCAGCACCACCCTCGTGCAACTGCTTTAACGCCTTGGCCTGGTGGACTTGCAGGAGGGCCATGGCGTGCAGGGCGGAAGCGGCCTGTCCAGCAGCACTGTAAGCCTTGGCCGTCAGAGCGGACGAGAACTTACAGGCCCTGGACGGAAGGCGTGGATTACCCCTCCAGGCGGCAGCGCCCTGCGGGCAGAGCTGCATTGCAATGGCGCGCTCAACCGGGGGGATCTCCACATACCCTTGGGCCGCCCCACCGTCGAGGGTGGTGAGGACGGAGGAGGCACTAGGCCTGTTTCGGGCAGAAAAAGGTGCCTTCCAAGACCTAGTCACCTCCTCATGCACTTCCGGGAAGAATGGAACCGGAGGCGGTTGCCGGCGATCGGCCTGCGCCCCCAGGAACCAATCGTCCAGCCTCGAGCGTTCGGGAGAAGGAGGAGGCCTCCAGTGCAGCCCGACGCTCTCAGCGGCCCGGGAAAGCATAGCAGTCAGTTCTGGATCTGACTCGGGCAACGCCACTCTTCCTGATGGAGGCAGCGCAGCCGAATCATCATCTCCAGAACCTAGCTCATCCCCCGATGCAGTGATCGACATCCTGTCACCTGCTGGAGCTCCGAACGAGATGCTGGGCCCCGCCCTGTCCGAGGACTCCACAAACCCGTCCGGAAACCCCAGACGGTGCGATGCGCTAGAGGAGTGAGAGGCCCGCGGAGACGCACTCGACGGGGAAGCTCTCACTGTGATCCTCAAGTCACCCTGACCATGAGCCGAAGTAGCCCTCCGAGAACCAGAGGAACTAGAACGGGGCATGGCAAGGGGGATACCCCCCCGCTTGACGAGGAGGTATCTGGAGCGCAGCATCGCGATGGTCATGTTCCCACACAGAGAACATGAGTCATCCACGAGCGCTGCCTCAGCGTGCTGAAAGCCCAAGCACGAGACACAGCGATCGTGACCATCAGATGAAGCCAGGAAACGACCACATCCAGAAACACACGAGCGGGAAGCCATCTTTAAAAAGACGCCCGTCGCTCGTGGAGCTCTTTTAGAATTTGCTCTTTTTTGAAAAGAAATGCTCTTTTAGGAAAGTGCTGAAGCGCACAGGGAAGGTCGCGGTGTGACCGCAGTTGGAGAGCTGCAGCACGCCGTCAGAGAAGCAGCAGCACTGGATAGCAACCTCCGCTGACGCGCCGTAACACCAACACTGTAGCTGTCTGTAGACACTCTCAGAGACTCGCACTGAAAGGCTTGGCTCCGAAGCGAAAAGCTGATGTGCGTTTGCACGCGCTCTCCTTTTATACCCGCGCTATACGCACGCCAACGCACGCCAACTGTCATTGGCTTGTTTTGTTAACACTCGAAGATGATTGGGCTCTCGAGCGAGATCCCATTAGTCAGTCACACTGACGTTACGTCGAACGTGACTGACTGATAGGGAACATCTATTGCTCAATCTCTACTCTTCAGCCAATACCTTATTTGGCTGTGAGTCTGTGTTTTTATTCATTTTGTTGTCAGTCTGAGTCAGTGTGGAGTCTTGACCTTCAGTCCCTCCTGTATGTGAGTCCTAACGGTCAGAGAAACACTATCTTGAAACTCCATTTAAAACATTATACATTAATTATAAATTTGAAACTTAATTTAATATTTCGTAGAAGGTCACCTTGCACTGCAAATAAATTATTTTCTTACCTAGTGTTTCTGTCTTTTTTCCAGTACAAATGGCCAACCATACTTAAATCAAAATACTTTAATATATTCTTAAATCAAAATACAATATAGTCAGCACAGCATTGTCTTTTAGTTTCAATCTCTCTGAAAATTCTGCATTGAATTTTGTCTTGTTTAAAAATGAATCGGCATCAAAAATGAAGCAGGATTTGGATATTATGTTGTTGTGTGTGAAAAAAGTAAAAAAAAAAATTGTTGATAACAAAAAAAAAAAATGAAGCAGGTTCTTACTGACACAATTTGGAATTTTATTAAAAATACTGTAAAGTTCATCCACTCTTTCCTAATGTTCGGATCAGAAGGAAGGCAATGCAACGTCTGTGTTTTTGCACAACTTGGCACTGCACAGTATCTTGTTATCCTCTGAGCCATTTTTAGCGCTTGGTAAACCTGTGTTTGCCTCTCTCAAAAACATCAGTTGCAGGACTACAACTACATGCTTTCCTCAAGCAACCATTTCTGATGTAAACAGGGAACTCAGAACATTCTAATGAAGCACAAGCCTGCAATTTGAATCATCATCCATGTGGGGAAGAATGATATTTGGAAAGAGCAGTCAGAACTCCTTAAGAAGGATTTCAGTGAACAATTAAAAAAAAATGACCCTTATGACTGGTTTTGTGGTCCAAGGTCGCATATTTAAATCTAGACTAAAAAAACATCTGTTTAGCTGTGCATTTACTGAATGTGCTACATCCGAATTGATTGCACTTTACTTTATGTATAATCAATTTTATTCTGAACTGTTTTAATTCATTTTAAATAATTTTTTTTTATCATTTTTAAATTCCTTGTTTTTGTTTTTGGGATATTTTTTTATGATTATTTTAATTCCTTTTATGTAAAGCACTTTGAATAACCATTGTGTATGTAATGTGCTATATATATAAACTTTGTCTTGCCTTGAAAACGGTCATTTTCTGCCACCAGATAGGCTCCGCCCACAAAAACATTAGTAGTAGTAGTAGTATTTCTTATCTCTTATTTTAATTGTTGCTGGACAATAACCACTAATTTGTATTCTATAATATTTTCCTGTATTTTCCTAATGACAATTTTATGCTTGATTTATATACTACAAACACTTTTTTTTTGCCATTTTTATCACAGAATAAAGCAGAAAATATATTTCATAGTTTCTAAAGGCTACTGTAATAAATGATATGTCAATTAGCACTGCATTATTCATATACTGTATTTAATTATTATCTGGAGATGACTTGGAAAAACACATAAAAACCATATATTGTCGCAATTGTGTGTTTTCTTCACATTTAATCAGTCAAAACATTTCTGCTTTTCATTCAGCTTAGCTACAGCGATAACTGGATGCCTTTTGTCCATATAGAGCCTTTCCACATGACGTCATGCAACTTCCGTTCTGACGCGAATCAGGGTATTCTTACTTCCGCTTGCATAGTAAAGCACTATCGCTACCAGCATGGAATTCACCCAGACATTTGTACATCTGCCACAAATACGGTTAGAGGATGCCTGCAGCTGTCTACTCTCATCCTTATTCAAGGCGAGGTGTCTGGCATCTCAAACAATCTTACAGAATATGGATTGGCGAGATTTGCCAGTGTTTTATTCTTGAACTGGATAATATTGAGTTTCTTTTCAGACCACTTGTATTTATGCATGTGAAACTTGCCATGTAGTATGAGAAGGTTTAATATACAAAATATGACTTATGTCCATGTCATTTTTCCCATAGTAAATAAAAAAAATCACATTGTTTGTCTTTTTTACTGCAGAACAACTACACTAGCATGTAACTATACAGAGAATTTAATTTACACAGTGTACTCACAATTGCAATCATAGCAGCAACACATGAAATATATAAAATAAATTATTCAGGGAATGACATAAACCAAAATAACAAGTGAAAAGGTTTTATTTAGGTGGACACGTAATCGTTATCATATAGATCTGAAAGCAAGTCTATAACAGTTGCTGCAAGCAAGCCTCCCAACCATCTAAGATGCAAGATGCGGAAGTTAGCTGACGTCATTGTGAAATGGGTCTATTAGGGCTTTCCTGGCACGTCATAATTTATTACTTCTATGAGGCCGTTTTAGACTTTCTGCACGAGAGCGACCTCCGGATTCGAGTATGAATGAAACACACATTGCATGAGCTTGTTTAGCGCTCCGTAATGTTCACATATTCTCATTCTTGATATGAATAAAATGTCAGGTCATGTAAAGACTATCTTGTCTCTTTGCATTTAAATCTAGATTTATTTACACTGGCCCTTGAAAATTCCTACGTGAACACATTTGGCCGAAAAAAATGCGGGGGACGAATTTACGTTTTATTAAAAGTGTATGTGGGGGGGGGGCACGTCCTCCACGTATTCTAAGCCATGCTCACACAGATCATGTTTTAATGCAATTTCAAGTCTTGTTTTGACGTAATAAAGTGGTTATATCTAAGTGTGTGAGTTGTTTACTTTCGTTTTTAAATTAGTCTTCTCATTACCGCCATTATATTGTTCATTCAGAGGCAAACACACACAAACAGGAGGTGTGATTAATCGTATGAACCAGTCAAGAGACAAAATGTTTTCTATTTATGCGAATACAACCAGTCTGTCATAAACTCCAATCACAGTATTGTGATGTAACTTTCACATTTTTCTGTTTTTAACTTTCCCCTTTCTCTTGGCCGCCCTTATTTCTCAATTTACCAACCCAAAGCACGCTATAGGGGCTCTGTTAAAACTCAATGGGCTCAGGGGAGGCGAGAGAGATGCGGACTCTTGCTGTGACTTTACCAGCAGTGCTATAAAAGGAAACGCCAGTGTATTAGAGAGGCCCGTCTTTGTGACTGTTTATGGACATTTTATGTTTCTTTAGAAAAAAATTGTTTTTTATACACTTCCTAATGTTATATTTTTGTAATACTGACATTGTTTTATTTTTGTACTACTTGAAACTTAGAAAGCTTTTCAAAGTCTGTTATCCAATGGACTGGAGGTGAGGAGTAGGTAAGTTATGTCACTGCTTCCCTTGACTTTAGGTTTATTTCGTTGTCTCAGACGACCCTAAGGGACTTGTGCCATCCTTGTTTTTGTTTGGTTAGGTATAGTTGAGTTACACATCTTGGACTCATCAAATTTTTTCTTTTTACACCTCTCTCTCTCTCTCTCTGTTTAGCATTAGATTAAAATGGGTTAGTAGATCTTCTGAATTGCTCCTTATTGTCTCTGCAGACACAGGCCGCTGAACCAGTGTGGCTAGTCAGGTCTTGGTTGTACCTAATTTGGCATGTTGAGAAGGTACATTATGTATTGTAGATAACTGCACAGCCTTTAATAATAAGAGACCAAAATGTTTTCTTGATTTACTCTCTGGTGTTAGTTACTCTTGTTTGCACACAGACTTAATGTTGACCAAAGTTCTGTCATGAAACTCCAAATGGGAGGGTCGTAACAACGTAGGGTCTAACTCAATCTGATATAATCACATCATTTTTCACATGGTGCAGCTGACTGGTTTCTCTTCACATCAGCAGCCAATGAGCTTGCAGCTCAGAATTCAAATACTTGGCTAGAGTGCTCGCAGTAGCAGTTGCAGCGCGAATCAGAAAGCACCTGAAATTAACATCTAAGATAAGCGAATGCTCTTTTACTCCATATCACTGTGCATACTGCATGGTCTGCTTTATTAATTTCTAAATGAGCAACATTTACATTACATTTACATTTAGTCACTTAGCAGACGCTTTTATCCAAAGTGACTTATGAGAATGGAATGGAAGCAATCAAAATCAACAAAAGAGCAATGATATGCAAGTGCTAAAACAAATCTGTTAGTTTAACGCAGTACACAGTTTTTTTTTATTATATGATAAATAAAAAGAAAACAGATAGAATAGAAAAAGAATAGAGCAAGCTAGTGTTAGAGGCCTTTTATTGTTTTTATTAATTGTATAATAAATAAAAAGAAAGATAGAATACAAAGAGATTAGAAAAGCTAGTGTTAGTTTTTTTTTTAAGAAAACAAGCAGTAAATGAATAGAGTGCAAGTTTTTTTTAAGAATAGAATTAGAATAGAGAGTGCTAGAGTTAGAGGGTCAAATAAAGATGAAAGAGATGTGTTTTTAGCCGATTCAACAATGATTCAACGATGCAACAATAAACAAGTTTTAAACTAAGTGTCATGTTTAACAGTCTTGCATTCGTATGCAGGAGCAAAATATTAAGCATATAAGCAGCAGCATTTACACAACTGTGCTAATACAGCTGCAGCAACAAGCAGTCTAGCATATGCAATCACCAGACAATGAGAGTATAACATTTTTGCAATGACAATTATCAAATGACTTTAAATTATGATAATTTGCTTCAGGTGGATGCCTGGGTTATCTCATCAGCCTGCATTGAATATCTATTTGTTAACGACATACAGTGTGCATTCTAACTAGTGTTAGCCTAGGCACACATAAACAGTAACAGTGGGGAAGTCGTGTCCTAATAGTTAGAGAGTCGGGCTCGTAATCCAAAGGTTGTGAGTTCGAGTCTCAGGCCGGCAGGAATTGTAGGTGGGGGGAGTGAATGTACAGCGCTCTCTCCACCTTCAATACCATGACTGAGGTGTCCTTGAGCAAGGCACCGAACCCCCAACTGCTCCCCGGGCGCCGCAGCATAAATGGCTGCCCACTGCTCCGTGTGTGTGTTCACGGTGTGTGTGTGTTCACTGCTGTGTGTGTGCACTTTGGATGGGTTAAATGCAGAGCACAAATTCCGAGTATGGGTCACCATACTTGGCCGTATGTCACGTCACGTCACTTTCACTTTCACTTAATAAAAGTGATTCACATGGCTCTATGGAGACTCACATTAGACATGTAAAACATCCATGTTTCACATCACTATTGGCTGCTTTAAATATATAAATGCCTATAAATTACGTCATTGTGTGATTATATAAGCAAACTGGTGAATCAGTTATCTGAATCAGTTCATTAAAACAAACTGTCCAAAATAACCAGTTTGTGGAAAATAATCCACAATTGTAATCCATAATCTCTGTATGGATTACAGAGGCCGGTTTCAGTTTTTTCCCAGGTAAATTTGCGTTTAGTTTGAGCAAACTCTGAGTTTTTGGCCTCAAGAAGGTGGGTTGGTTTTGAGTGGGTTTCATCGCCATTGTAACTTATGCTACATGGCTACCCTGCTCCAGAGCAGGTTTTATTCTGGGTGAGAGACAGAAACCCAAACTGGACCAATCAGCTGTGAGTAAAGGGACATATCTGATGCAATAAAGCCACACCCCTGCATCTCTTGTTTCAAATGAAAGCAATTTAAGGTGAAAGAATTTTAGAGACAAAATTACCCGTCTTTTGTTGCTAATTATTTATTATATTAATATTATATGAATTATAATTATTTATAATTTATATAATATAAAATAATTAATAAACTGGCAATTAATGTTAAACATCACAAACTGTGGATCAAACTCTGAGCTGACAGAGAACGCTTATATCGAGCTTTGTGAGCCTGCTGAACCTGATTTTGTCAACTCTAAACCTACTCTGAAACTTTAGCTAGCTTTATGCAACAGGCCACTGGTAATACTGTTATGTAAATAATGTTTCTTGCACAGACCAATAGTTTCACTCAAAATCCACAATATTAATTTAGTTTTTAGTGTTTGGTGTTGTTAATTTAGTGTTCTCAGGGTGATGGCAGCCTTTGGATTGCATCTTATGAATCACCAATGACCATGGTTTCAGCTAAAAATATTCTATACTGTTCTACTGAAGAAAAAGTCGTATATCTACATTTTAGATGGCCGTAGGGTGAGTAAATGAACAGCAAATTGTCACTTTGGATGAACCATCACTAGAATTAAGTAAACCTTCAGTATACATTTACCTAAAATAATGAGTTAGAGGAGATAAACTTTCACAGTTCATTGTACAGTGACTGGTACTCACCTGATTATCAGATTGCATTATCTTATTCTGAGCAGATGGGTTCTGTTGAATTAAGAATATTGTTCTATATATGAATATCTGTACAATAAATAATAGCCATTTTAACTTATTCTAATTGACTGCCACAAACCTACAACCATTCTCAATGTCATAATGTATTTTGCTATTTAATAGGAGTTTTGAGTTTCAGCGCCTGCTGTATTGAAGTCCTAACATTTACATATATATGCACATACGCATAAATAAATAAATAAATAAATAGGAAGAATGTTCTCTATTTTAATATTGGTACAATTAATAATTGCTTTCTGTCAGTAAAAACAATTCAGCGACAAGTTATGACACCTGTGGAATCACACAGCTAATGTGCATGTCTGCAAAACCAAATTTTATTAATCTAATTACAGGTAAAATAAATATGAGAAACGTGTTTCTAAGAGTTGTTGTATGTTTTGCATTTTAAATAAAGCAAATAATCTATCAGCATCAGTTAAGTCTGTGACGGGTACTCACCTGATCATGAAGAAATTGAAAACTGTTTGGCGTTGTGTGCTGATCACCACTGCTTGATGAAGATGAGGCCTGCTGAATTAAGAACAATGTTCAATGTTGTAACATCAATACAATCAATTAGTGCTTGCTGTGATGAGACGCCTGTGGAATTACACATATCTAATTGGCATGTCTGCAATACTATATTTTAGAACTTAAATGCAGGTAAAATAAATGTGAGTATTCAGTAATTCAGGATAATTCACTCACACCAGCAGTTGACAACTGTGTATGACACTGAAGGCAATATATATATATTCTCTCTCAACCACGCTCTAAAAACACACGCAGACAGCAACGTAATCCTGCTAACCTGCGCCCTATCACTACATCTTCTACTACACCTCTTTCTTTCTCTGTGGGTCTTTGGAATTGCCAGTCAGCTGTCAACAAAGCTGACTTCATTTCTGCTTTTTCCTTACAATCCACACTCAGCATCTTGGGCTTGACTGAGACCTGAATTCGTCCAGAAGACTCAGCAACCCCAGCCGCTCTCTCTCACACCCCAAGGCAAGTTGGCCGGGGTGGGGGTACTGGTCTGCTCATTTCAAACAATTGGAAATACTCAACCCACTCTCCCCTAGGCAATCACAACTTATTTGAATCTCATGCGATTACTGTAACAGCTCCTATAAAACTCCAGATTGTGGTAATCTACCGTCCCCCTGGCCAAATTCTAGCCACCTTCCTAGAGGAGCTGGACGGCCTGCTGTCCTCTTTCATGGAGGATGGCACTCCACTCTTAGTCTTTGGTGATTTCAACATTCACCTAGACAGGCCTTATGCTACAGACTTCCATTCACTCCTAGCTTCATTTGATCTCAAACGCCTTACCACTACTAGCATGCACAAATCAGGCAACCAACTTGATTTAATTTACACACTCAATTGTACTACAGATAACATTCTGGTACAACCACTACATATCTCTGACCATTTCTTCATTACATTTATTTTACATTTTGCTACCCGGGTGCCACCATCTCCCTTACCAGTTACTTTCAGACGTAACCTACGCTCCCTTTCCCCCTCCCTTCTTTGCTCTGTAGTATCCTCCTCTCTTCCCTCACCTACCCATTTCACATCTCTGGATGTGAATGCAGCTACTGACACTTTATGCTCTACCTTAACCTCTTGTCTAGATGACATTTGTCCTCTCTCCTCCAGGCCAGCACGGGCTGCCCCTTCTAACCCCTGGTTATCCGATGTTCTTCGTGAGCATCGGACCAAACTCAGAGCGGCAGAGAGAAAATGGCGCAAATCAAATGATCCGTCGGACCTGACTAGGTATCAGTCTTTGCTTTCATCTTTCTCTACTGAAGTCCACACTGCCAAATCCTCACATTTCCACAATAAGATCAACAGCGCTCCAGACATGCGTAATCTCTTCAGAACATTTAATTCTCTCCTCTGTCCCCCTCCACCACTGCCCACCACTTCTATAACAGCTGACGACTTTGCCACTTTTTTCACAGACAAAACTAGAACAATCAGTAACCAGTTCTCACCTCCACACACACAGGACCTCCAACCAACCACATTCACTGCTCAAACTCCCATCTTCTCCTTCTATCCCCTCACCGAGGCGGAAGTATCCAAACTTCTCCTCTCCAGCCATCCTACAACATGTCCTCTTGACCCAATCCCCTCTCACCTTCTCCAAGCAATCTCTCCCACACTCTTACCGGCACTCACACACATTATCAACACATCTCTCCGCACAGGCATCTTCCCCACAGCGTTCAAGCAGGCTCGGGTAACCCCACTGCTCAAAAAACCTACATTAAACACTTCTCTTTTAGAAAACTACAGACCTGTCTCTCTCCTTCCATTCGTAGCGAAAACACTTGAACGAGTTGTCTTCAACCAGCTCTCACTGTTTCTTTCACAGTACAACAAACTGGATGCTAAACAGTCAGGTTTCAGGAGTGGCCATTCAACAGAGACTGCGCTACTCTCAATCACTGAAGCCCTGCGAATTGCAAAGGCTGATTCCAAATCATCAGTCCTCATTCTGCTGGATCTTTCTGCTGCTTTTGACACGGTCAATCATCAGATCCTCCTGTCCATCCTCCTGTCCACCCTCTCATCGCTGGGCATCACTGGGATTCCACTTCGCTGGTTTGAATCCTATCTCACCGGTAGGTCTTTCAGGGTGGCCTGGGGAGGGGAGGTATCCAAAGCACATCAACTGGTCACTGGGGTTCCTCAGGGATAGGTTCTTGGACCCCTCCTCTTCTCCACATACACTACATCACTGGGACCCAGCATACAGGCACATGGCTACGCCGATGACACACAGCTCTATCTCTCTTTTCAACCAGATGATCCAACGGTAGCTGCACGGATCTCAGGCTGCCTGGCGGACATCTCGGCATGGATGAAAGAACATCACCTACAGCTCAACCTGGCAAAGACTGAGCTTCTTGTCGTCCCTGCCACTCCGACTCTACAGCATGACTTCTCGATTCAGTTAGGCACATCAATAATTACCCCATCAACTTCCGTCAGAAATCTTGGTGTAATCTTTGATGACCAGCTGACCTTCAAAGAGCACATTGCAAAGACCGCTCGATCTTGCAGGTTTGCGCTACACAACATCAGAAAAATCAGGCCCTTTCTGACAGAGCATGCTGCACAACTTCTTGTCCAGGCCCTTGTCGTTTCTAGGCTGGACTACTGCAATGCTCTTCTGGCTGGTCTTCCATCAAACACAATCAAACCTCTACAAATGATTCAGAATGCAGCGGCACGACTGGTCTTCAACGAGCCCAAAAGGACCCATGTTACACCTCTCTTCATCTCATTGCACTGGCTACCAGTGGCAGCTCGCATCAAGTTCAAGACACTGATGCTTGCATACAGAACGACCACAGGCTCAGCACCCTCCTACTTCCACTCACTATTACGAATCTACATCCCCTCCAGAAGTCTGAGATCTGCTAGTGAGCGACGCCTTGTGGTATCATCACAGAGAGGCTCAAAATCACTCTCCAGAACATTCTCGTTCACCATTCCTGGATGGTGGAATAATCTTCCCACCCCTGTCCGGAATGCTGGATCCCTGTCAATCTTCAAGCAACAACTGAAAACTAATCTCTTTCGGCACTACTTGACTTCATCCTAAACTTAAAAAAAAAAAAAAAAAAAAAAAAACTTAATCTTTCCCTTTATCTTTCTCTCCTTCCCTTGCTAGCTTGTACCTATTTGAACAATGACTGAGACTTGGTGTTACGAGCACTTCCTCTGTCTGATTGCCTCTTCAAGATGAATTGCTTTATGTATTACCCAGTTGTAAGTCACTTTGGATAAAAGCGTCTGCCAAATGACTAAATGTAAATGTAAATATATATATATATATTGCCTTCAGTGGTTCTCTATCCAATAGAGCACCACATCCCAAAGGTGCTCTATTGGATTGAGATCTGGTGACTGTGGAGGCCATTTGAGTAAAGTGAACTCATTGTCATGTTCAAGAAACCAGTCTGAGATGATTTGAGCTTTGTGACATGGTGCATTATCCTGCTGGAAGTAGCCATCAGAAGATGGGTACACTGTAGTCGTAAAGGGATGGACATGGTCAGCAATAATACTCAGGTAGGCTGTGGCGTTTAAACGATGCTCACTTGGTACTAAGGGGCCCAAAGTGTGCCAAGAAAATATCCCCCACACCATTACACCATCACCACCAGCCTGAACCGTTGAGACAAGGCAGGATTGATCCATGCTTTCATGTTCTTTACACCAAATTCTGACCCTACCATCTGAATGTCGCAGCAGAAATCAAGACTCATCAGACCAGGCAACGTTTTTCCAATCTTCTATTGTCCAATTTTGGTAAGCCTGTGCAAATTGTAGTCTCCGTTTCCTGTTCTTAGCTGACAGCAGCGGCACCCGGTGTGGTCTTCTGCTGCTGTAGCCCATCTGCTTCAGGGTTCGACGTGTTGTGCGTTCAGAGATGGTATTCTGCATACCTTGGTTGTAACGAGTGGTTATTTGAGTTACTGTTGCCTCTCTATCATCTCTAACCAGTCTGCCCATTCTCCTCTGAGCTCTGACGTCAACAAGGCATTTTCGTCCACACAACTGTCACTGGATATTTTCTCTTTTTCGGACCATTCTCTGTAAACCCTAGAGATGGTTGTGCGTGAAAATCCCAGTAGATCAGCAGTTTTTGAAATACTCAGACCAGCCCGTCTGGCACCAACAACCATTCCACGTTCAAAGTCACTTAAATCCCCTTTCTTCCCCATTCTCGTGCTCGGTTTGAACTTCAGCAAGTCATCTTCGCCACATCTAGATGCCTAAATGCATTGAGTTGCTGCCATGTGATTGGCTGATTAGCAATTTGTGTTACCAAGCAATTAAACAGGTGTACCTAATAAAGTGGCCGTTGAGTGTATATTCGATACTGACTGCTATTTCAATAATGGGCAGTGAACTGTTCCCATTGCTAAAATATAATTTTGTGAACAACATTATAAAAATGACTTGATGACATATATTATTTGCATATACAGTATTATTTAATCATTTATTTAATTAATCATTATTTCTCATAATCTGTAACGGTGCACACAGCAGGGAGAGACGAGGAACACGCAGACGAGGAAGTACTTCAAAATAATAGTCTTTACTGACAACATCAAGGGTAACACAGGGCAAGGTAGACACACCGGGAATAATGAGTAGAAACACCGGGAATGACAAGTAGACCAGACGAAATGGAATTAAACAGACAGGACTTAAATACACATTCACAAATTACACACACCTGGAACTGAATTAACTAATTACATGAAACTCAACAAGGACAGGAACATGACCAAATAAGGACACAAGAGGCGGGAACACATGACACACACGACAGAGGACGTAACATAATCATATAGACCAGACCTATTCAAATGTATTTGGTGGCCCATGAAACCAAAAGAAAAAAAATAAACTTGGTCCATACAGCAGTCCTACATTTCATTCAAACCTCAAAATAAACCCACACATCTACAGTTTGAGGGAAAAAAAATTAGTCTGAACAAATATTGTATTTACTATTTTCTGCATTTTGTATTTACTGTTGATTAGATGAAAGTCTAGCTGTTTCATCTTTTAGGACAAAAGGTAATGAAAATATTTCTCAATGATTTGAGTCATAAATAATAGAAAACAAAAGTGGGAACATAATCAATGCAACTTAGCTCTGTCCCTGTGATGCAATTCAAAAGTAGCTATATGTTGTAAATGAGCAAATGTATATCAGTATCTACCTTATTAGCAGGTTCTGTCTTGGGAAAGTCTTGTTTGTAGGTGCTGAGAGGTTGTTTAGTGACAACATTGGCACTGATACCCTGAGAGAGTGAGAATAATACTCTGTTTGTGGAATTACAAAAAACTATAAATGTATTTTTTTCATATACATATTTGATTTAATACAATTTACATTTAATACATTTACTAAAATATGATTCTGAGATGATAAACTGTATATTTGGTAGTTGGGTATGTGACTCACCTGACCATAAGTTAACTGACCACTTTGCAAAATCTGAACAGTTATAATATAAATAATATCAATAATCGCCACTGCAGTTTGTCCAAACTCAATTCATTAATGTACTTTGCTATTTAATGGGAGCTGACACATTATTGCAAGACAATTAGTACCTCTGTCTGTAAGAGTGTTCGATCCAGAGGTGGGCTAGAAATTTGACCCCCAGTGCCTTCTGTATATAAGTCCTAAAATTCAGAGAAAAAAAATTGTTTAAATAATACTTATTTATACTTAAACTCAGTTTATATATTTCAAATAAATATCTGTCTGGATAAAAAAAGTTTGTTCAATTCACATTACTCAAGTAATACTGGGGAATCAAAGACAAGTTTTATTGATTATTTTGTTTGTATGAAAGTTTTTATAAATGACCTCTTAGATTTATGCATTTGGCAAATACTCTCATCCAAAGCAACTTGCATTCAAGGTATACATTTGATAATTTCCCATTAATTGAGGCAAATAAATAATAATAATTAAAATAAATAAATCCATTCAAATGTAAATGACCTCAACCAGATATAATTTAATTATTACAGAGGCTACTTACAGAAAATGTTCTTTGAAGGTGAGTGTTAGGGCACCTACACTAATTTTGCATACCGCTCAGCAAATTAAAAAGTAACAAAGTTTAAAAAGAAAAAAAAAAACTTGATTGCACATATTATTTGCATATTATTTAATCATTTATTATTGTTAATAATTCTCATAACCATTCTAGAAAAGGCTTTCGGTGTCTCATGCCACCAAACAAAGATTTTATAAATGAATACTTGGTCCATGCAGCAAACCAAATTGAGCTTAATCATTCTGAACAGAATTAAGCAGTTAATAACACTATTTTATCATTGTATAATATTTTAATTTGCCATTTAAACATTTTGAATTTTTAAATTTTTTTATTTCTCAAATAACCAAGTCAGATGTACTCTTGTACATATTCCAGGATGACAATGCCAAGATTCATTAGGCTCAAATTGTGAAAGATTGGCCACCACAGAGTCCTGACCTTAACCGCTTTGGGATGTGTTGGAGTTGATTTCTACACTGCCTGTCCAAAAAAATTAAATAAAAAAAGAATCGCACTCTAACATTTCATTAGACCACCTTTAGCTGCGATAACATTCGCGATCACACCTACTCTGTATATAGAGCATGCATAGTACCGCACATTTTACAAGATAAGATATTTGTCAAAGATACTCAGGATCTGTTATGCATTAAAATCCTCTGCCATGGTCCAGTCAGTCACATGATAATTGAAATCTGACTGCTGCTGCACTGTGCTGCGACCATCTGATACTCTGCATCTCGAGTCGAGCTATATGGAGCAGACACCTTTAGTTTATAATTGTAGCACCCATTTTGCAACTGAACTTATTTCTATGAAAAAGCAAAAGTGGGGGCAGTGGACAAGTAATGTAATCGGCGTATGGCCAAACACTGTGTAACACCGGTAACTACCGCAGCAAGCCTAATGCAAGTAATTATGTTGTGGTTCTACAATGTTATAAAGCTTAATTATCATTATGTCATTTTTGAGTGAAAATGTGGACAAGCCTGTATATAACACCCCGGTACTGTAAATCTGTAAATAACTCATCAAACCTTCATCTGTACACAGGACACATGCACATTCACAGTTCTGTCTATGGACATTTTTCTTTTCTGTATATTTAAAAAATTGTATTACTATTGTTATTCTTAATTATTGTCTATTCTCTTCATTATTAGTGTTCTTTATTACCTTAATTATATGTTGTCTGCACTATGTTTGTACTTTCTGTACAGGAAGCTCCTAACACCAAGACAAATTCCTTGTGTATGCAAACACACTTGGCAATAAAGCTCTTCTGATTCTGATTCTGATTCTGATTTTAAGAACAAGAACAGAACAGAAACATTGAAATAGCTTCTTATTCTTCTAGGAGTGAACCGACTGATTTTGTTTGTTTGTTTGTTCCTGTCTTTAAGCCACTGATACCCTGATTCTCATTTTGTGGAATTACAATAAATTTTGAATTAGTGCTGGGCGGTATACCGGTTCATACCGAATACTGGTGTTTATTTTTCTTGTGATATGAATATTTAAAATACCGCAATACCGGTGTATGTCGTTTAAACAATGTTCGGAACACAACACTGTTTGAGAGGGGTCTCTTTTCACTGTTGCACTGTGGCGAGGACACAGCTGTATGTGTTATTGAATCTGTAGAATTAGTAGAACATGAACTAAGCCACAATATCCACCACCCCCTGCCATCGAGACAGTCCTCACTGCAGAACACAAGATCCAGGGGGCGAGGTTGGATCCAGATCCAACTCCTCCCACCTTACATATAACTAAACCTACCTGTCTCAACCCCCTGATCCCTAAACCTACCAATCCCCATCCCTAAACCCACCCATCTCCACCCCCTAGATGTGGATCCAACCCCGCCCCCTGGATCTTTGTTCTGCAGTGAGGGGCTACTGCTGCCATCAGCTCCCGCGTCTCTCACACACGAGCGTGACTTTAGCACTATATTTAGCAACTTTCAGACCCTTTTAGTGGCTTTTTCCATAGAATATTCCTACTGACAAACCTAGCGACTTTTTTGGATAAACCTCAGCTATGGTTCAGTTGGAAGATTTCGCCAGTTAGTACATACAGGTGCATCTCAATAAATTAGAATGTCGTGGAAAAGTTCATTTATTTCAGTAATTCAACTCAAATTGTGAAACTCGTGTATTAAATAAATTCAATGCACACAGACTGAAGTAGTTTAAGTCTTTGGTTCTTTTAATTGTGATGATTTAGGCTCATTAACAAAAACCCACCAATTCACTATCTCAACAAATTAGAATACTTCATAAGACCAATAAAAAAAAACATTTTTAGTGAATTGTTGGCCTTCTGGAAAGCATGTTCATTTACTGTATATGTACTCAATACTTGGTAGGGGCTCCTTTTGCTTTAATTACTGCCTCAATTCGGCGTGGCATGGAGGTGATCAGTTTGTGGCACTGCTGAGGTGGTATGGAAGCCCAGGTTTCTTTGACAGTGGCCTTCAGGTCATCTGCATTGTTGGGTCTGGTGTCTCTCATCTTCCTCTTGACAATACCCCATAGATTCTCTATGGGGTTCAGGTCAGGTGTGTTTGCTGGCCAATCAAGCACAGTAACACCATGGCCATTGAACCAGCTTTTGGTACCTTTGGCAGTGTGGGCAGGTGCCAAGTCCTGCTGGAAAATGAAATCAGTATCTCCATAAAGCTTGTCAGCAGAAGGAAGCATGAAGTGCTCTAAAATTTCCTGGTAGATGGCTGCGTTGACTGTGAACTTCAGAAAACACAGTGGACCAACACCAGCAGATGACATGGCAGCCCAAATCATCACTGACTGTGGAAACTTCACACTGGACTTCAAGCAACATGGATTCTGTGATTCTCCACTCTTCCTCCAGACTCTGGGACCTTGATTTCCAAATGAAATGCAAAATTTACTTTCATCTGAAAAGAGGACTTTGGACCACTGAGTTCTTCTTCTCCAAAGCCCAGGTAAGACGCTTCTGACGTTGTCTCTGGTTCAGAAGTGGCTTGGTAGCCCTTTTCCTGAAGACGTCTGAGCGTGGTGACTCTTGATGCACTGACTCCAGCTTCAGTCCACTCCTTGTGAAGCTCTCACAAGTGTTTGAATCAGCTTTGCTTGACTGTATTCTCAAGCTTGCGGTCATCCCTGTTGCTTGTGCACCTTTTCCTACCCAAATTCTTCCTTCCAGTCAACTTTGCATTTAATATGCTTTGATACAGCACTCTGTAAACAGCCACACCTTTCAGTAATGACCCTCTGTGACTTACCCTCTTTGTGGAGGGTGTCAATGTTCATCTTCTGGATCATTGCCAAGTCAGCAGTCTTCTCCATTATTGTGGTTTCAAAGAACAAGAGATACACGGAATTTATACTGTAGGGATGGTCATTTATTGAAACTCAAATGTAAATATTCTAATATTTTGAGATACTGATTTTTGACTTTCATGAGCTGGAAGCTCTAATCATCAAAATTAAAACAAAAAAACTTTTGAAATGTTTTACTTTACATGTAATGAATCTAAAATATATGAAAGTTTCACTTTTTGAAATAACTTACAAGAAAAAATGAACTTTTGCAGGACATTCTAATTTATTGAGATGCACCTGTATTTTACGAGGTGGCTAATTCGTACGACCTCACTCGTACAAATTCATACGATTTTTGCTAAATCGTACGTATTTTACGAGTTGCCAGTTCGTATGAATTTGTAGGAATGACCTACACCTAACCCCGCCCCTAAACCTACCAGTCACTGGGGTTTAGACAAATCGTACAAAATCACTCGTACGAATTCGTACGAATTAGCCACCTCGTAAAATACACATACGAATTGCCGTGAGATAGCGTTGGTAGTGCCCTGCGAGCGGTATCGCCTCTCTCTGCGTCTGTTCTGTGCAGTGAGCGTCAAGCAGCGCATTCAGCTGGCCGTACTGCAGCAGACTCGTCAATAAATAAAACAGCGTTTCCAAGCACCTGAGGCTTACTGACTGTTTGGAATTATAAATATCAGCATAATTCGTCTGTTAATATTAGGCAATTTTTTGTTTGTTGCTTTTTAGTTTGTTACTCAGACACAGGCAGTGCACTGCATGAGACAAAAAAAAGTAATATAGCCAAAACCACCGCATAGTGTAGATGCATGTTGATTTTCTGGTTAACATGTAGGCTATTAATGGGTCGTGTTTAGTCACTATTTAGTGTGGAATTTTTCTACAATATTCACTCATCATGACAGTAAAATAGGGCATTCTGAGTCAATTTACTGCAGTATTTCCTCTCTCAATCAGTAGAAAATGTGGTTAACACCCGAATGAAAAAATTAAATACCATCATATATCATATAATTTTGAAAAATACCATTATATAGGCTACATTTTTGGTCATACCGCCCAGCACTACTTTGAATCTCTTCTCTTGAATCTCTTTTTTTTCTGTTTAAAATAACCATTAAATTTAAATGCAATGTCTCTCTAATATATTTTAGTAAAATGTGGGTTAGAAGTGTATTTCAGTTGTAGATGTGACTGGTATGGTACTCACGTGATCGTTAGAAGTGTCCATCAGAGCATCATCACTGTGTGGTAAAGTAGGGGCCACATGTTGTGCCTAATATTAATATCAATAAAATCAATAGTAGCCATTATAATTTACATGCCACAAACCAACAATAACCACTGTCACTACTAAACCTATAACCAACAATATGCATGGCGCACAATGCAGGTTTATTAAAAGAAATGACTTGATTATCTATTGAACAAGCTAGAGCAGAAGTGAATGCAGATGAGATCTATAAACTTTCCCTGAAAACCCAGTTTGTTAATTGATATATCCTATTTGTATCGATATGGGTTATTTATGTTTACATGTTTATATTACATGTTTTTCATATATAAATACTAAACTTACTCTGTCGACTTCCATTGGCACTTCTGCCCGTCCCTCTGACATGACTGCGAGAAAATCTCCAAACAGCAACTGAAAGAAAACTTTAGCTTTGATTAATAGCTAATAATATGAATAAATATTACATCGTAGCGTTTTTAAGCTTGTAAACAAATGTAAATGCTCCAAATAGTGCTTGAGTATGATCCAAAAATGTGTAAATGCTCCAAATGCTTTAGCAAATCGTTATTGTTCAGACGTAAAAGACAGAGTAGCCTACTTTGAAATCTTGCTCAACACCAAGAGAGAGAAAAAATATGGCGAACATCAGACATATTCCTTAAAATGAACACTAAAGTGTCGATGTTACATCATAAAGTTGTCAATTGCTCGATCTGTCAGTAATTTATATTTAATGTAGGTTATGTTGTCTTAAAGACTGAAGAGAAATGCGTTTAGTTTCATTTTCGTTTTGTACAAAACACACACACTTCTAAAGATTTCATTTCAATTTGATCGGTCTTGAAGACGAATGCCCCTCTATACACATATTTGTTCGTATTTAGCTTATTCTTTGGACAGCAGACTTCAGAGCTTTGTTCAAAATGACGGTCTATAGGCTACATTTACAGATCCAGATTTTTACTCAGGTCACTGTCGACAGTAATATCGACACATTAAAGAGCAAATAAAAGGAGAAATAATCTTGCACTTACCTAAAAGCGTGAGCTGTGTAAAGTGTGAGCTGTCGAGCTCTGGACTGCACGATTCAACCTGATCGACTGGTTTTGAGTCGAAGAGAACGAAAGCGAAAGTTACTGGAGGACATGAGGCAGCATATGACAACAATCTGATATGCTGTGTTAAAAACACCAAACTGTGAATTTAACATCTGTGGCATATATTATCTCACACATTAAACATTCACATGCTATCTGTACAGAGCATATTAAAGGGGTGGTTGATTGCGATTTCACTTTTTTAACATTAGTTAGTGTGTAATGTTGCTGTTTGAGCATAAACAATATCTGCAGAGTTGCGGCTATCGTCTTTTAAAATTCTGGCAGTTTAATGCCTACAAAAACGACAGGTAAGGGACTACAACGAGTTACTTCCCGGGTTTGATACGTCACAGACCCAGATAAACCCCGCCCCCGGGAACACGCAGCAAAGGGGGCGAGGCCATGCTGCGCTGCTTTAGAGAAGAGGAAGAGAAAACTAGGGGTGTACATAACAATCTATTCATATGAATCACGATTCTGTCTTCTAACGATTCTAATGGATTCTCAAGTTTCAAAATCATTAAAGCAACAGTTCTTAATACTGTTACTCTGTCGCCCTGCTCTGCATCTCTCTCTCTCTCTCTCTCTCTCTCTCTCTCTCTCTCTCTCATTCAGATCGTAAGATCAGCTCCAACAAACTGTTCCAATTATACACTTATTTTCACACAGCAATGAGAAGCATTATAAATGGACACACGTGCGGTTGCTGTGCTGTATTAAAGCTTTAATCAGGATAAAACCGTATATTAAAAGCTAACAGAAGCAGTAGCACTTACAAATAGCAGCGTATTTAAAAGTATGAGACAACAACAACCAAACATACCATTAAGCCGTGCTTGCACAGGTTCTGCACGATCCTCTTCACTAATATCCTCTGGGTCTCAATCGGGCTCAAATTGATAAGCATTATAGACAACGGCACTGTTTACAATTCAACCAGAGCACATGCCACTGAGGAGAGGGGCGGGACGTTCAGACATGCAGTAGAGGCGGTTTAGCCAATCACAACACACTGAGCCAGCTAACCAATCTCAGCCCATTGCGTATTTCTGAAGGAGGAGCTTCATAAAACCAGGAAATAAATCGAGGCCTTTGTTAGAGAAGGGACAGAGAGGTGTGGAATAAAGGTAAATTATGTGAAAAATAATTTAAATTTTTAAATTATTAATTTTTAAAATAAATTATTAATTATTAAAATAAAATAATTTTTAAAAAAACCAAGCATGAACACATGCTAGACTGCACCCCATAAACACAATCAAGCCTAGAAAAAAACAAGTCAACCACCCCTTTAAACATATGATCCATGAACGCAATTATCTTTTTACATTGGAGGGTGTGTCCTTGCTCATATTTCGAAAACACTCAGGGAAGGTAACAATAGTGTTGAATATATTCTGTCTGTTAAAGCATGGCTTGGATTGATATGAGGAAGCACATGACTAATGAAGAATTTCAACAGCTCCTTTTCCTCATTCTCTAGTTGAGAAAATATCCGGAAGGTAGAACCATATTGTGGGGGTTTTATATTGCTGGGCATGTGAACTCTTAGCATCGCCATTGAATAGATGCTTTTCCCAGTTGACCCGAAGCCCCAACTGGCTGAGGTGCCGAAGCAGCAGGTCCCTGTGATCGCACAACTGTTCTCGCGCGCGGGCCATGCTCGAGACAGTTGAGGATCCTGATGCCCACTTCCCGTAACGGGGCAAGGGCGCCCTCCGCGACCTTCGTGAAGACACGGGGGACAGGGAGAGCCCGAAGGGGAGGATCCTGTACTGCCATGCCCAACCCTCGGACACAAACTGTAGGAACGGTCTGTGTCGCGGAAGGATCAAAACATGAAAGTAAGAATCCTTCAGGTCGATCGCTGCAAACCAATCCCGGCGCTGTATGCATTTGATCATGCGCCTGTGCGTCAACATCTTAAACGGGAGCCTGTGCAGGGCCCGGTTCAGGAGTCGCAATCCAGGATTGGTCGAAAACCACCGCCTTCCTTGGGTACGATGAAATAAGGGCTGTAAAACCCCTGCCTCGGCTGGAGGGACCGGCTCGATTGCATCCTTGCCAGGAGGACAGCAATCTCTTCGCGCAAGACAGGAGCATTCCGAGCTGCCAACGCAGTCTCGAGAACGCCGCTGTACTTGGGAGGTCGCCTGGCGAACTGAAGTGCGTAGCCGCGTCGAATTGTGTGCGTGAGCCAACGAGACGGGCTGGGCAGCGCAAGCCACGCCTCCAGACGCCGTGCAAGTGGCTCCAACGGCACAATCGACGTACCCGCAGTGATGCAGCGAATGGGAGTAAGGCTGGATGGTACAGAAGGCCCTGTGTTCTGACTCATCCTCGCAGAACTCCCTGAGTCCCTGTAGGGACTGGCTAGAGGCAAGTGGGGAGGCCCTGCCGTCCCCCAACCGCACTCTCTTGGCTCTCTCGCGAGGCTGAAAACTCGGAGGAAAGGGAATTTGCTCTTTCTTTGATAATGTGGGTACCGGAACAGAATGAATGATTCTCCCACTGCCCTCCTTCGGGGGAAGGAGTGGCGCTGTCCTCGCCATCTCCTGAGATCAAGCAGCTTCCCACATCTCCGGGTTGCCTGTGTCAGGGCCGCTTTATCGCCTCTCTGGACGATATTGGGGCCAGCTGGAACACAGGGGGCGCTGCGCTCCTGCGAGAGGCTCGACGCGCCGGCCTACGATTCAGCACGGGGCGGAGCAGCTCTGGAGGACACAGGAGGGCGCCCACGGCGACAAGCAGACTGGGTCTTGCTCTGCGGCGGAGCGGTGCATCACGCCGGGGCAAGATGTGTTGCCTCGGTCTGCTTCTGTACTGCCGAGAACTGCTGGGCACAGTCCTCGACAGTGTCGCCGAACAGTCAAGCCTGGGAGACGAGAGCGTCGAGAAACCTCACTTTGTCGACTTCGCTCCTCTCAGCAAGGCTGAGCCATAGACGGCGCTCTTGGACCACACCTGTGGACATCGCCTTCCCGAGGGACTGCGCTGCGACTTCCCTCGCCCATAGGGCGAGGTCAGTCCCTGAGCGCAGTTCCTGCTTCAACCTCCGGTTGGTACTACCCTCGTGCATTTAATGCCTTGGCTTGGTGTGCTCGCAGGACAGCCTTGGCATGCAGCGCAGAGGCGGCTTGGCCCGCCGCACTGTAAGCTTTGGCCGCGAGAGCGGCCGTCAGTTTACAGGCTTTGGACGGGAGACGAGGACAATTCCTCCACGTGGCGGCGTTTTGCAGGCACAAGTGCACTGCAACCGCACTCTCCACCTGGGGAATGTCAACGTACCCTGTAGCCGCCCCGCCATCGAGGGTAGCGAGGATGGAGGAGGCAGACGAGCCGCTTCTGGCCGTAAAAAGGGGCCGTCCACAACTTCATCAGCTCCTCGTGCACTTCCGGGAAGAAAGGAATCAGGGCAGGGCGTGGTCGCGAGCCACGGCCCATTCCGAGGAGCCAATCATCTCACCGCGAGGGCTCGGGACTAGGAGGTGTGCACGCCTCCAGCCCCGATCTCGCGGCGGCCCGGGAAAGCACGGCCGTCAACTCTGGGTCCGATTCGGCGGCGGCCGCGACACCCGAGGGGTGCAGGTCTGCCGAATCTTCATCCTCAGAGGACGATTGCCCATCCTCCGAAGCCGCGATCGACATCTGATTCTCTATCGGTGCGCCGAATGAAACGCTGGGCACGCCGTAAGACGGCACAGCAGAATCATCGGGGAGCCGCACAGAACAGCTGCTGCGGGAGGAGTGAAAGGTCCGTGGTGACTGGCCCGGCAGAAAGCTCTCACTGTAACCCTCAGATCGCCTAGAGCACTAGCCGATGGTTCTCTGCTCGTGGCAGAGAAGCCAGCGCGGGTAGTGACAGAGGAAGCCCCTCTCATCCCCGTGAGGAGAGAGAGGCGCGATCGCAGCGCTGTCATGGTTACACGCTCAGAACGAACGCATAAACCATCCATGAACGCAGCTTCAGCGTGCTGGATGCCCAGACACTGAAGACAACGATCGTGGCTGTCGACGGAGGATAGGAAACGACCGCAACCAAGAGGACACGGCCGGAACAGCGTCTTTAAAAAGACATGAACCGACCGTGATTTTTGCTCTTTTAGGAAATCTGCTCTTTTAGTTGAAGTGCCCAGGGGAATCGCAGCAGACAGGGACACCGCTGTTCGCACCGTAACGCCAACCAGAACAGCTTCCAGACAGATGATGAATGGCTTTGTGGAGATCAACACGTTCATCCACTCGGCTCCGAAGCAAAAATCTGATGAGTGGATGCACCTGTCGCCTATTTATACCCGTGTGCACGGGGAGTGGCTCAGGTATGCAAATTCCACTAGCCAATATTCATTGGCGTTTTCTCTTAGTCAGAGATGATTGGGGCTTCCAAGTAAATCCCCTATGTCGTCACGACATAACTCGTAGTGACCGACAGATAGGGAACTTACAATGCATCCTCTAAAAGTCACTATGGGTAACGCCATCAGCATGACTGGTTTCTGAAACACGTCAATAACATTGGCCAGCGACAGCCTATGACATCACTACTGGCGCGACCATAGTATAAAAGGATGCTGGCAGAGCACATCATCCTCTTCTTCGTCAAGGACTGTTTTGTCTGCATTAGAATGTGTGAATATTTAATTCTCATTATGGCTAGCACTAGCAAGAAGTTGAGGAATTTTGTAGATCCGTGTCCTGGAGTGAGGAGGGGAGGAAGGGACAGGAAGAAAGATCTCAGGGGCGTTGTACATGTGAGAGAGTCACAGCGTTCACAGGGTGATGAGAGTAAGTAACATCTACTCTCCTTCCCTTAAGGCAAACATTTGCCCTTATATTTTTCCTTTTCCTCTAATCGAGTCATTTTATTAGGCCTCTACTTCTTTGTTAGCCCATTCAGTTTTGTCTCTCAGTTGTAGGGTCTTTGTGAAGCCTCCTTCTAATTAAGAATTCTTGGGTAGTATGCTACAATATTCACAGGGAACTTAAAACAACACAATAAAACTAGAAAACCTAGGCTGTTAAAAGTCTTTCAGTTCCATACCATAAAACATTCCTTAAGAATCCTAGCGTGCTGTAAGTCCCAATGTGAATGTGATGAGTATCCACCAGTGTATATACAAAAGTCCACGGAAGTGATAATCAAAAGTGCTGGAAAGGTAAGTCCACAAAAGGCGCTTTCACACCGGAGGAACCTTTTCATAGTTCCTAGAACTATTGTTGGAAGTTGCTGATTTTTGGCGTGTTCGCACCACAGGAACTAGAAACGTATTTAGGACCTCCGTTTGGGGGCACTAAATTAGCTCCTGCTTCAGACTAGGGTCTAAAACAGTTCTATAGGAACTACCAGTGACGAAAGTGTACATTGGTTGGCCAAACGCATATGAAACACCAGCTTCCTGGCATTTATAAAAAGCCATGTAAACATATTTACTCCACGAATGGAGAAAACAGCGATAATGGAATAAACCTTTTGTTAATGCTTTTTTTTGTTTGTTTGCTAAATGCTGCGATTAAAGGCGTCACTGTCGGCTCTGCTTCAGAGTTCCTGCTGCTGCTGCGAATGCAACCAGGAAAACGGCCCGAGGGGAAACTGGTTCTCTAGGAACAACCCTGTTGGCTAGTTCCCAGAACTACACAGTGTGAAAGCACCTTATGGATACATTAAAACTGCAGGAAAATGTGGCCCAAATCCGATTTTTTTTTTTTGGCTCATATGCTACCCAGATCTCTCAGTTTTTTTTTTCATGACAGTGTGAACAGCACAAACCACAGGGAATCTGATCTTGTCGATTCTGATTTGGGCTACTATCATTTGTGGACAGACGGAGAAGCCACTACTGATGGAGACCCAGTTAATTTTGGTTATAGCCCTTAAATATAACATATACTGAATATAATATAAAGTATAAAATATGACCTCAACAAAAAAAGATACATTTGTAAAATCCAAATGAGCTTTACCGATCTTTATTGGAAAGGGTTTAAACAATGTTTTTCATGCTTGTTTAATGAACCATAAACAAATCTGCCATCTGCTGATGACCAGTAGTTCCATGGAGATGTTTGGAGGCTACACACTTTCTTCTTTGGGAAACACTAGTTAAGTCTAGAACTTGCAAAAGTTGTTTTTAAGGGCGGTTTCCCTACAGTTGTTCAGACGATAGGATTACTGAGTGATGTATAAAACTGTACATTTCTCATTTATCACCATCATCTTCAACTTATACCAAAAATGGAATTAAGCCCAGGTATGAATAGCAGGATATGTGCGGAACCATTATGAGAATGTGACTGCAACTTCTACGGTAGCCAAGAGAGCTCAACATGCTGCAAATGATAAAACACCAGCAAATTAAGAAAACATCTTCATCTGTTTGACAACACATGTGCTGCAAATACTCACAACACAACCAAATAAACGCGCTGCAACTGTGATTAATAAAAAAACACTTTTATTACCATGGTAAATTTTCATAAGGGTTTTTGGGATCCCCTTGAAACATTTTCCTTACAAAAACTAACCATGGTTTTATTATAGTAAAAGTCTAGTAACCATGTTTGACTACTATAACCACAGTTTTAATACAAATATCATGGTTAAACTATGGTTAGCGTAGCAAAACCACGGTTATTTTATGGTTACCATGGTTTAACTGTAAGTAACCATGTTTTTTTTTGGGGGGGGGGGGGGGGGGGGGGGGGGGTTATTTGTAGTGAAACCATGGTTAATTTTTGTAAGGGTTCCATTGTGGTCTGTGCTACTTGCAACACATTTCTGTATTTGGTTGTGTTGTATATGCAGCACATTTCTGTATTTGGTTGTGTTGTGAGTATTTGCAGTACATGAGCTGTCAAACTGATGAATATGTTCATAATTTACTGGTGCTTTTTCTATTGGCATGTGTTTTCTTAAGTTACAGCTCTCTCGGCCACCGTAGTTTAAAAACCAGTTGAAATTTAGAAAACCAGTTTGCATATAATTTGTAAATAAAAATGTGTTTAATAGCATTATGGTTAAAAAAACGGCGATTTTTTTGTTTTGTTTTAGTATTTTTAATAGGAATACAAATGTTTTGTTACATTTAAATCATACAAGAGAACAAACAAACAAAAATAAACAAACACAATTTGGAAATAATTTAATGATAAATGATTTTCTTTACTTTTATTTATTACAATATTTACAATATTTGAATAATCTTTCCAAAAGTTAGAACTTCAATACATTTTGTAGTATTAAAGTGTCATTTTCAATATGACTAAATCAAGATTAATCAAAGGATTTTGATATTTTGCTTTCTGAAACAAGAGCTAAATATGCAGCAATTTACCAAGAAAAAAGCATATTTGAAAAGAGAGAGCAACATGACAAACAGTATATTTCAAAGGAATTTTACAGAAGACGCAAAGCATTACCCAG
Organism: Schizothorax lantsangensis; assembly: GCA_027422415.1. Classification (NCBI taxonomy): domain Eukaryota; kingdom Metazoa; phylum Chordata; class Actinopteri; order Cypriniformes; family Cyprinidae; genus Schizothorax; species Schizothorax lantsangensis. The sequence goes on along the minus strand of CM049847.1, from coordinate 3,467,052 downwards.
ACCATCAAATCTACATATGCATGTATGCAAACATCAGATGTTGTATTTGTTCATGTCCTTTTTAGTTGTTCAGTTCAACATTGTTTCTCAAGTAGAAAAGTCTTAGTTTACATTGTAACATTAATACATTTACTGTAGCACAGTAAAGCAATGTCGCAATAAACTAAAGAAGGATTAATACGTGGGTAAATCTAGAGGTAAATCTGCTTAAAAAAATTATTACACATTTGAACATGGCCAGAATGTGTGTGCGTTGTGTTTAAATTTGTCGTCTTAACACGGTTAAATTGGCCCCCTTTCCTAAAATTAAGTTTTAATAAATAAACTATGATTTATAAGTAGTTTTTCTTGTGGGGCCTGAAGTGCCCCCACAATGTCAAATATATTAAGTTTTATTATCTTTGTCGAGACATTTGGTCCTCACAATGAAGGTTAAACAAGTACACACACACATGGATGCACATCTCTGTGCCAAATGACCTAAATGATGCCCTTTAGCTAGGGCTGTAGGATGTTAACAACAATGCCATCTCAATATATCTGGGGTATTTTTGTTGATGATGATAATGAAATGTTATGTTGAATGTGTTTTTTGCACTGGTACCGTGGCTGGTTTAGACCTGTCATAGATAAATCAATACGTGACCCTGGACCACAAATAGCCAAAAATACATTGTATGGGTCAAAATTATCTTCTTTTATTTAGAAGAGATATTCTTTATTTTATTTTATTTTTTTATATTGCCAAAAATCATTAGGATATTAAGTAAAGATCATGTTCCATGAAGATATATTGTAAATTTCGTACTGTAAATATGTCAAAACTTTATTTCTGATTAGTAATATGCATTGCTAAGAACTTCATTTGAACAACTTTAAAGGTGATTTTCTCAATATTTGATTTTTTTGCACCCTCAGATTCCAGATTTTCAAATAGTTGTATCTCAGCCAAATATTACCCTATCCTAACAAACTATACACCAATGGAAAGCTTATTTATTCAGTTGATGTATAAATCTCAATTTAAAAAAATTGACTGGTTTTGTGGTCCAGGGTCACATATGACACAAACACCACCTGTAGGTGGCGACAAATATTTAATGAATAATTTAGTTCTTGACCATTTATAAAGTGTGTTCTTCAGGCATCCAGGTGTGTATTATGAATACATTCACAAACATGACTAGTCAAGGGTCTGAATACTTCTGAAAGTCACTGTATATAAAAATATGATTACATTTAATAATCAGTAAATAGTTTGTTTAATTATTAGGCTTTTATGTGCATTTGAGAACATATAAATCAAATCCTCATTCAATGCCTTTGGCTTTCAACTCATCCTTCACTCTCTTCAGGTAGTCAGGGTCTGGATAACCATAGCTGTAACACAACAGAAAAGTTCAGATACACTGATAATTTACATGGAACCCAAATAAGTAAAAGCAGACTTTAAATGAACTCATACTTTTCAGGCCCGCCGTGTGTATTGGTCTTATGATGAATATCATTCCAGGTGACAACATTCCCTAAACCATAAGTTGTAGATTTCACAACAGTAAAGATCAGTTTCTGTTGAAAAGCCCTCTGCAGCAGTCTGAGCACTTCATTTCCTTCCTTGTTGTCTGGCAGGTACGCATGACGATTTGCTCCATGAAAATACTTTCCCGGGTTTGAATGCTTCTTCTAAAGTAAGGATGAAAAAATTAATGTATTACAATAACTCTAAACAAAATACTAGGAGGTCACATATGTCCCTTTTTAGAAAAGGCACTACAACATGGGCTTTTCATCTACTGTACTCTGCAGTTATACACAGTGCAATAAAAAGTTATATTTTTCAATTATTAAATTAATAAATGAAATTTTACATATTCTTACCGTTTGAATACCAGCTGGTATGTTGTAGATGATTTCAATAGTGCCACATTGTGGATATCCAGGGAGACTCGATCTGCTCTTTCTTACATTCATTGTTCCTTCCGGTTGGTTTCCCTCCAATTTCCCAAACACTTCCTTACACACAGGACAGATGGATCCCAGACTCTTCACTGACATATTGATACATTCCTGACAGAATTCATGCCCACATTTCAGTTTTGTCTTGTCAGTAAAGCTGTCCATACAAATAGTGCACATCTCCTCTTCAGCATGAGCACCTTTACTGTCATGTTTAGAATTATCTTTTGATTGTTCATTGAAACCAGTATCTGTTTCGCCTCTCCCTCTAAAATTCATTCTCTCATCCCGTCCTGCTCCACCCACTGCTCCTGGACCATAATCAGGCGTCTGATTCAATCTGATTCCCTTTGAGTGAGGAATGTTATGTGAGTAACCAATCAGTTTCTTCATCTTGTCATCAAACACGTTCTTCTGAAGTTTCTTCTCAATATCAGCAATGGCAGGACCGAGATGTTCTGGCAGTCCAACAAGTTTCCAGGGACTGAATGCATCTGCTGCAACAACACAATAATGCTGCTGCTGAAGTTTCTGTACTAGTGGAGCCACATCAGTTTCATGTTTAGGGTTTTTGAGTTCACAGCTGACAGCGGCTGAGGATAGTTTCTGGTACAGATGTGTTAAAGCTCTGAGGGCATGAGTTTCAAGATTAAAATGCTGAAATACTTTGGATCGAGCTTGAACCTTAATTACATTTTTCTGCCGTTTTTCTTCATTAAATGACACTCCATACTTTGTTTCAAGCTGTGATAATTGTTCCTCATAGGAAAGTTTTATCAGATCCCAATGAACCTTGTCCATCTCAAGTTGAGTCTGAAGGTCTTTTATGTCCATGTGCAGTAAAGATCTGCTTTGTGGAGAAATGTCGATATCTACATCCATTTCATTTGATTTATCTTTGAATTGTTGTTCCACTCTTGTTGTCTCTCTTCTAATCAAGTCTGTAAATTTCTTCGGTCCAAAGACCCGGCAGTTACTGGCAGACATGGTCAACATCATCTTTGTCTTCTCTGACTGGATGTTACGAAAGGTCTCCTTCACAATATCTGAATCCATGTCATTATGATTAATGGTAGCTACGCTAAAACTATTCACACATCCCATGAAAAGCTTCTGAAAGTCCTCAGAGGCTTTGGAGACAGAATCAGGGCTTGATCTCTGGGTGGGTTTGAATGAGACTGACACTTCTGACTCCATAAAGACTCCATGTTGTTTCTCAATTAGTTCCAGCTCCTTTCTGTAAGCATGAAGCATGTACCAAAAATGAAGGAGGGGAACAGGGAGTCCAGCTGAGGTCTCATGGGTCATTTTAAATGTTTTTGTGATCTCAGCATCTTTTGAAGCTCTGTTAGCTGTAACATCATCCTCACTATAGTTTGTGTCTTCTGATACTGCTGAAGTCACAGGTTTAGTGCTGTTCACCTAAAAACATATGATGGGATTTCATTTAAGAATTTCATACCCACAGCTAAATGAAGATAACTGAATTAATACCAAATTATTGCTACAGGTCATATGAGTTTATTACCACTACTGTACTAAGAGTCTGAACAGAAGTAGCTTAACAGTTACAGTAACACTTTATTTTGATCGTCCACTTCAGACATTCTACTAATAAGTAACTTTGCATCTACATGTCAACTAGCAGTCATTAGAGTATTAGTAGACTGTCTGCGTAATATCTTCTAACACTTTATTTTGATGGGTCCACAATATACTGACTGTGAGAAACTTCGCAAGTATATGTCAACTTATTCTACTAACCCTAAACCTAAACTAACAGTCTACTCTGAGAGTTAGTAGACATGTAGTTGCAAATGAATGAGAATTAGTTGACGTAGTTGCAAGGTCACTTATAGTTAGTAAAATGTCTAAAGTGGACTATCAAAATAAAGTGTTACCACAGTTACTAGTGTGGATTGTAGTAGGTCCATCAGTTGCATATGCTCTCAGCAATCGAAAGCTTAAAAACCGATGAATAAACTGATGAGATGATTGTGCCTTTGCTATAATTCTAGATGAAGTAAGCATGATACCTTTGATGATGGAGCTTTGTTCTCCTTCAGGGACTTTTGTGGTTCAGTCACAGAATGTGCTTCATCCAGATAAATCTGAGCAGTCACTTCCTTATCTCCTTTAACTTTACCATCCTTATAATCTTTAAACTTAAGAGATGCCGTTCTGTGATATTTTAAAACCTTTAGAGCTACAGGGAAAAAAATAAGAGTACATTTAGTACACAGCCTTAAAACAATAACATAGAGGCAACTGTGACATTTTATTTGATTTAAAATACAGAAGTGGAGTGTGTCTAACAGTGTGTGTTCTGGTATCTGGTTTATGAGGACACACACATGTGAATAATGTCATGGGTACTACAACATAAACATGGTTTATGAGGACACATCCTGCACTCTCAAAAGCTGTCACTGGGGCGGTACCTTTTCAAAAGGTACATGTTTGTATCTAAAGGGTCCATTTTGGTTCCTTAAAGATACATATTAGTACTTAAAGTGTACATATTTGATCTTAATAGGTACAAAAGTGTACATTTTGAAAAGGTACCGCCCCAGTGACAGCTTTTGTACCTTTAGTTCTGAGAGTGTGTGTCAAAAATTGCCTGTAGTTTTGTGTGAGGTGTAGGTTTAGGTTAAGGTAAGGGGATAGAAAATACAGTTTGTACAGTATAAAAAATATTACGCCTATGGAGAATCCCCGTAAACCACATATGCAAGTGTGTGTGTGTGTGTGTGTGTGTGTGTGTGTGTGTGTGTGTGTGTGTCTTTCCAGCACTGACAACCACAAAACATTCAAATTAACCGACCTTATGACAAAGTTAATGAAACTCACACAAAACTGCCTAAACTCACAGAATTTATTCATACAGTCGTTTTATTTAATGGAAAAAACATTCAGTTACAGATGTGTAAAATCAACAAAGGTCAATGTCATAAAGATCAACAACTCTGATTCAAAGCTTGCATTTTTCTTGGATTACTGGCTGATTCTGAGAACAGAATATATGAAAGTCCATTAACTAACCACTCTGGAAACCTAGTATTAATTTTATACGAGCCATAACAACACATTTAGGGATGCCAACCTCTGAGGATGCCAACCTCTGATCCCCAACAACATGCAGAATTAACAAATTTTGCCATAAGTTAATATATTAAGTTTCTACAATGTATAAATATATTGTAGAAACTTAATTTCCTGTAAAGCGCTTTACAACGATTGTATCGTAAAAAGTGCTATACAAATAAACTTGAATTGAATTGAATTGAATTTATACCATAATTAAAGGAATTTGTCAGAAAAGGAGGTTTTGTATGTGTGCAACAGTTCATTAAAGCTTTATGGACTTCTCAGCGCAGTGATTTGATTGGCTAATTCAGTTATCTGTTGTATAGTCAGTTATGAGAGGCACTAAATGTTCTAACATGTTCCTACATTTATTCAGTTTCTGTGCTTGCTCTTTCAGCAAATTTCAAGCAACTTTATTGGATTTTTAAAGCAGGCTCATTTTATTGCCATTAAAACAAGCTCAATTTTCTTTGTTTGTAATTTAATTCAGCCATGGCCCATAAATCAAACTGTAGTCTCTTACATGACAGATGGAAATACTGACCTTTAATCTTCACATTTGATTCTCAAATAAAGTAATTTGAAGCATACTGGATCAAGACGTAACACTTCATTTTACTTTTACTTTACTTCATTTTAGGAAACAAGAATCCTTTAGCTCAGTGGTCTCAAACTCAATTCCTGGAGGGCCACAGCTCTGCATAGTTTAGCTCCAACCAGCTCCAACTCACAGCTGCTTGGAAGTTTCTAGTAATCCTGAAGTCCTTGATTAGCTGAATCAGCTGTGTTTCATTAGGGTTGGAGCAAAACTGTGCAGAGCTGTGGCCCTCCAGGAATTGAGTTTGAGACCACTGCTTTAGCTAGTCAATGACTATGCAGCATAAATAGATGGGTTCAGATACAGTAAAAGTCAGCAATAACCTTTTTACCTTTATTCAGCAATAACCTTTTAAAGTTTACTTTCATTACACTACTGTAAAGTGATCTTACAGTAGATGAAAAGCACTAGGAAGAGAAAAGTTCAAAAACCAAACAACAGAATATACAGTAAACACACATTGGAATATACTGTCAGTTACTGTACAGCAATAAATAAATAAATGAATAAATTCTGCATCCTCTGCCAAGTTGCATTACAGTATTGGTAATATCCTTATTTGTTATACTATAGCAGTTTCAGTCTTCTGACAAAATATGTTTCCTCCCCTAGACAGTCAACTCTCAATTCTGCACAAATACATGTAAGAAGTACTTGGCTACAAATCAATTCAACAGTTACGAGTTTGAGGGTGTGTGGTACAGTATTTACAGTACAAAGAATAGTGAAAGTCCTCTCATCTGAAATACTGCTACTATGTACTGCAAGTGGAATGTGTAAGTAGTGTAAAACCCTCAAGATGAGCCTGTAGGCCCAACGTGTTGGCAGGCCAGCTTTCCTTATGATCATTCCATGCACAAGAACATGCTCAACTATACTGCTTTATATTTCGTCAAGAACACATGACCTTTGACCTTGTCCACTTTGTCTCCCACTACCAGGATTCATTTTCCAAACACATACGGTAATCAGCTGTGCTCTTGTTCATATCATCCTGAGATTCTGACTGCTGTGTCATCAGTTTTGCTGATCAATGTTCATACATGGATAAATGTGTGCTATTTGTGTTCATTCTGTGATTCTTGAGGTAGTTATATTGTGTGTTTGTGTTTTCTAAATGAGAACATGGTTAAATATGTGCAAAATGATGCCGTTCTTGAGTAGAGTTCTGCAGAAAACACTGAGCAAATTGGAACATGTGTGAAATGTGTTAAAAGTTTTGAGAAACGTATCTTTGTTTCAAGAACTGAATGAATGGTTTGGAAAATTGTGCCAAATGAATCAGTTATAGTGTGTTAGCAATCGAGAAAAACTGTAATATGGTCAAATATTGTATGTATTTGAGCTATTTCAGATACTAGCATACATGAGATTTAAATTGAAACTGTATTGTATATATGAGATTCTCTCACCTGTTGATGGTGTTATCTGCACCTCTGCCCAGGATTGATCATCCATGAGTTTAACGCTGTGGACAGATGGTTTTCCTTCCAGTCTGGATAACCAGCTCTGAAGGGCTTTGTGTAATCTTGCTCTCCATCTCTCTGGAAATGGTTCTGTCCAGTCCACTTTGATTTTAAACTTAGCTATATCCAGTGGTGCTGAGGGTTGTGGCGTTTCATCACCAGCTGTGTAAATGTCCTGTTATAGGAAAAACAGTTATGAATGCTGACTTTCCATATTTGATATTGATGTTATTATTAGAGCATTTCATTTGTTAATTGTAATTTGTATTTGTAAATTCACAAATGGCTGCAGTAATAAAGAAAAAGAGCATCCTCATCTCTTACAATACTGAGGGAGAGAATGATCTGGTGAGTTTGAACACTAAACTGATGTGAATGGTATGATTACCAGATAAACACCAGATACAAAGACTGGGAGCAAAAATGTGAAAAAAACAGCAAATTGCTTGTTTGATAATTATTACAAATGCGTGTATCAATTTTCATTTGCACAATATACTTTGGCATTTAATCATGAGTATGAAATTAGTGATATTCTGGTATGATAATGGTGCTCAGAAAATCTATTGCTCACGCTCTAGTGTTTAGTCAATACCTCCTCTAGCTGTAAGTGTGGCTGATTCATGGTCATGTTTAGATGCATCATGTAATACAGAGATGGTCCAGCGTCTTGACCCTCAGAGCCTGCTGTATATAAATCCTGACATTCAAAAAAAAAAAAAAAACATGAGACAATGTTTAAAAAATTATTACAATTATACATTTAAAAAATTACAACACTATTTATATATTTCAACTAAATATGTCTTGATAAGACATTCCTGTAGACCCTCATACTTTGTAAGTACCGTAGTACTGTAAATACAACAGACTGCAGCCTATTGCAATTTTCTATTGTTTTACTCATGTGGCACAAACAATAGATACAGTCAGCTATATACTGTGGACGAGGTTTAGAGCGAGTAAAAACAAAACTCACTTACCACATTTACCCATTTTGTTCCTAAACAAACTGCATGTCTAAACGCTGTTGAATGTTTTGCACATCAAATAAAGCAAATAATCCAAGCAACTGAAAAAAAGAAGCTAAAATGACAATGTTTCCTATTTTAATAACAATACAAGAATAGCCATAGTAATGTGTTTTTCATTGATTGCCACAAATCAACAACTATTCTCAATATGTTACTATTTAATAGGAGCTAAAAAAAAGAGAGAGAGACAGACGTGCTCAAGGAAAAAGACATGATGCATTTTAAAGAGTTTACTATCAAATGGTGAATGAGTCACTGGCTATGTTTACATGCACCCAAATAATCTGTTGGTAAACGAATTGATGGATCAATCGAAGTGAAAAGTCTTCATGTAACACCTTAATCATGGCCTTTTTAATTAAATTTTATTTTTTGGAAAGTGTACAACATAAGGGTTTTATAAAGGGGATTATACACTGAAGTCTCTTCGCGCATCTCACTTACGATCAGGAAATGTCATAGGATACGAAATGAGATTTTAAAGCCTAATCCCTTTTCTCTGGAGTTTCCAAAATTTGATAGGTTTATCTTTTGCATCATTTGTATCACTCAGTGGGGGTTTATATCTTTATTTCTGTGTGTATCACATTAGCGATGTTCCAGAGGCATAACCCTTATCACTTGCTGTAACCCCAATAAGCGCAGAATGTCAGATGACTGAGCGTCATGCTTTTGTTTTATGCAGGTTTTAGCATAATTTCACAAAGCCACCGGGTTTTTGCTTGGGCCCGTCATCACATTTTTGCTCATGCTATATGTAGCATCATTGTTAATTAAAATGCAATGGTTCTGTTTATGGCCTTTGTATATTATTGAACTTATGGTCAGTTGTAGTAGCATGCAACTGCAAAAACAGTTTAATGGCCAGGAAAAAATATTTGTGGCTGGTAGATTTTCTCAAGTCACCAGAAAATGTTGTTTGTATCGTGATTAAAATGGCAGATGTGGCAAAAAGGGCATAGTTTTACGGTGCTTGCAAAAGGGTATTGTAATTTCCCTACTGTAGAATAAAGTCAAATAATATACTGTGAAATATTCATTTTCATTTATTCACCCTTACAGTGTAGTTCCAATACCTGTCATAGAATGTCATTATGTTTGGCTGCTGAGACACTAAAGAGCATCGAGAAACCTCAAGTGCAAGTCAATTCACCAGCTTTTTTATTCAAGTTTGCACACTGAACCTGTGTTGGAGATCTTACTTGAACTCTCAAAGTGCACCACATAGATAATTTAACTTTAAAATGTACCAAATTTTCTTACGGGCATGCCCCCAGACAGAGGGACCGAGGTCCAGTCTCACAAAATCCTGTTGGGATTATAAAGTTCTTCTTCACTAGATGGAGTCATAGGATACGAAATCTTTAAAGCCTAATCCCTTTTCTCTGAGTTTCCATTAGTTAGATCATTATAAGTTTTATATATCTTTATCTCTGTGTGTATCACATTATGTTCCAGAGTAACCCTTTCATTGCTGTAACCCCAATAACCAGAATACCTGATGACTGAACGCATGTGCACAGGGGCTTCATACGCTGTTAGATATTTTTTTAACTATGCCTTTGTATCTTATTGAACTTATGGTGAGTAGCATGTGACTTCAGAAAATGACCTAGTTTAATATTTATCTTGAGCTATCCAACCAAAGGGCATATTTACGGTGCAGGATTTGCATTAAGTCATAAAAACAAAGCATTTTATAAAAGAGTGAGAAGACTTAACCCTTAAATGCATGAATGTTTCACCAATCATTATTACATATTCGGGTCTTTAGCGACCCCGGACCAATATATCCAGCACGGCTGGATCTCTAACGGCTGCAATAGCAAAAAAACTCTCTTGATATTTTAGATTAAAATAGGGCATATTTCTTTACCTTTTGAAACTTAGAAGGGTTCAATTTGAGCAGATGATTTTACCATCGCTGTCATCATCAAACATATTCTCAAAACTATAATTTTCAATGACTTCAAAATCAATATTTTGATCACTGGCAGCTTATTCACCACATCCAGCATCAAATGACAGTGACATTTATATTTCATTGCGTACAGTAGCTAATTGCTCTGCAGTAGCCATTCAAACCAGTTCAGTTTTTGCTGATGATATTCTTTTGTTTTATGACTGCGGTAATTATGTCAAACATCACGTCATCATTGTGTATCAAACAGTTTGATCCTCGAGGAATAAATATGAATTGCACATATTGAGTCATCAGATTTGTAAATATAGTTGTGCAGGAAAAATATACTTACACATTTACATACCTCGGGTCTAGCGACCCTATACACTTTAAAAAAAAATGAATCAGAAAACAGGCATTCTTTGATATTTGTTTTTCTTTTAATATTGTTTATAATGAATAGATTGAGTAATACTTAGAAAGTTGTTGTCTGAATGAACTTTAAAAGACAGAAGGAGGGAGAGGGTAGTGAATGGTGTCCCGGGTCACTAAAGACCTGAGGTATGTATTTAAGGGTTAGTTGATTAAGAAAGTTATACAATAGTTTTTGAATATTTACTTTTTTAAACACTTAATTGTAGTACAGATGTCAGGAAAAATTGACCATGTCTATTACTAGGGTATATATTGTTTTGTTATCATTATCAGTGTATCACAGTCATATTTTAATAAACTGTACTTGTTTAAAGTTGTATTAGGAGGGCTGTAGCTGTCAAGAGTTTGTGACTGTAACAGAAAGCATGGAGTCTACAAGCTGATCCATGTTATCCAGCATGATTGAGAAGCAAAGAGCAGCTTCTGCACACATCCATGTAAGTAATCTGACCTTTTGTATCAACATTAAGCAAAATAATATTAATAAATATAAATAAATAAATTGAAAATTATTTAACTGATAAATGATTTACCCCACTGATTTAATGATTTACCCCACAGATTTACAAGATTGTGAGTAGCTGATCAATATGTGTGTGTGTGTGTGAGGGAGAGAGAGATTTATAAATAGTCTACTAACTCACATATTCGTTAATGTCCATTGCTTTGAAGGTCTGTTCCTCCAAACGGCAGCTGAAAGACAATTTTAGCTTTAAGTAAATATCGGAACGAGTATGTTTTACAAAAAATGTAGGCCTACATTGCTAAAATGTATAAGATAATGTCGTTGAATTGCACCCCGCATTTGTTGTCAACGGTTCGCTTTGTTAATATCAATAACAGTAAAACACATTTAGTTTCATTTTCATTTCATAAAGTGTGTACAGTTATGTGAAGAAAAAAATATATAATTTAAATTAGTTGCGTTTTGATTTCTGTCTTCACACACTATGCATGTAGTTTCTTCTTCTTTAGACCGCAGACGTCGATGATTGTTGACGGTCAAAGTAAAGGACAATAACATTATTACATTACCTGCGCATTTCGAGAATATTACTTCCAGATAATACTGTCGACAATATTACTGACACACCAGAGTACAAAACTGTGTCTTAATCTTGTACCTACCGAAGACCGAGAGCTGAGTGAAACTAGAGTCAGTCTTCAGCTCGATCAGACGGCTGTTGAAAGAAACGAAAATGAAAGTTCATGAGGCAGCAAAACAACACGTTTAAAAAAACAGTTTTTGTTTTAAAGAGAGGAGGGTGTGAATCTGTGTGTAATATTTGTACAGGGACGTGCTCATGGATGTCTCAAAGACCCCCAAACCACCATTTATACTAATAAATATGATAGCCTATAGGCTATACAAACCAAGACCAGGCTGATTAATATAGACAATAATCTGTAGCCTATATAGGGTGAATTGCCCTAAAGTGGGACACTGCCTAATGTGGGACACCTAAGGTCTAGTGTTTGTAGCTCCCCCATAAATACATGAATGCCAGCAAAGCTGTGGTGTCATGTGATCAAAATCACATAACCTCTAAAATGTCCAGTCATATATGAAGGTGGAGCAATCATCAAACAGGAAGCACCTTGTATAAAGACCACCCAAATGTCAGTGACATAGAGTTTTGACAAATTTGATATTAAGGAGTATAAATTAATTTAAAACAAAACAATCCTTATACTTTTTGGCCTAATGTGCTTATGAAATGTTTGTCCATCAAAAAACAGTATAACTTTGTATGTATAAACTATGTATTTTATATTTTAATACAATTTCTGAGTGTCCCACTTTAGGAACACAACTGTCCCACATTAGGAACCTGCAGATTTTCTCAGACAACTTGCACTTAGAGCACTATGTCTATCATTTCTTTTATGAATGTGTTATCTGAATTTCCCCTTTGGATATGATTAGGACACATCCTGAGGTTTTTAAAATGGTATTGGGTGTGGATTTAATGTTTTGGCTACACATCGCAATATGTCACAGAAATCCAAAATGCAAAAAATGTCCCACATTAGGGCAATTCACCCTAGGTGGAGTATACTGTAGCTTCAGGCACATGAGCACTGGACTATAGACTGGACAAACATGAAACATTGGGTTTATGGACTCGTATTTTATCCAGAGCTAGAAGTTAAAATACCTTAATGATGAATTTGTTTCTTACAAACACAACCTTTCACTTATTGTGATGTTTAGTATTATTGTGATGTTTCACATCCACATACATAGAGAACATCACACCTGGTAAACACAGAAGCTTGTGAACAAAACCTCATTGGTTCTTGTGCATCACCCAAAGCTTTGAGCTTCAGCATTTTCCATATTTGATCATGTATGTGTTGTTCATTGTTGAGATGGAAATGAAAGCCTAAATTAAATCTGTTTATCATATAAAGTATCTCATATATTTATCTCTTCACAAGAATTGGATTATTTAGGGCCTAATGTAAAGAACTCTTTAAGATCCCTTTACAGTTACTGTTATGGAAATTATGATGCATGAAAATGCATATTTTAATCTAAATTATTGCATTTATTTTGCATTTTCTTGTTATTTTGGCGTGAGATTTAGTTGGGTAGTGTGTGCAGGCTAAAATCATTTGTCTTATGGCAAATGAGTGAGAGTTTGCAACCCCACATCAGGTTATACACAGATTGATTTGTATTCACTTGTTTGATGTCAGCTGTGACTGACAGAGATGTGCAATTATGATTTTTTTCTTTTAATTGTAGATGTAATTTATAGTGTTTTTTATGATGTGAAAAAGAGTCAAAGTTGTTTGACTGACAGAATCAATGTTATTCATGTGTTTATCAACTGCTCAAATACAAACTTCTTATGTAAAGCATGTAGCAGAGCATTAATGAGGGACGGTCTCCCTGACAAATCTTCAGTAATTCTTACTGAAAGACAATAGTGATCAAATCTGACTCTCCAGTTCATGAGCTCCCTCTGCTGTAATGTGACAGAGGGAGGACTCAAATGTATAAAGATGGTTTGAGAGATGAACGACTGTGAACACTGAAAACAAACCTGTTTGTGCTAACACACTTCTGACTACAGAGGAACTGAGTATACTGACCTTTGGACAGTTACACTGCTGTTATCAGATGACGTAACACCCAGCAATAACTGAATGGTGCGAGTTTAGACTCTCTCCCAATCGGACTCATATTATTTAGTCTTTCAGTGAAACAGGAGCTTTTCTCGAGAAATGAACTACAGGTGGAACTGCTGGATCAGACTAGAAGCATTGCTCTCAGTTGAGCAGAACTGAATTTCCATTCTTTGATATACTCAATCGCTTATTTAAAGAGAGGCAGGTACATCACCTACTGCTTAAAATTATGCAAGAAAATGCAAGAAGTCATTATACATTTTAAATGTGCAGCATAAAATGGAAACAAAGATGAGAGTCCCTAGCTGAAAACGGTAACGCTTTACAATAAGGTGTCATTTACATTAGTTAGTTCATTGTTAGTTCATAGTGCATTAACTAATGTAAACAAACACAACTTGAGATTTAATAATGCATTAGTAAATGCTGAAATTAACGTTAAGATTAATAAATGTTGTGGAAGTACTGTTAATTGTTGATGTTAACTAATGAATCTTATTGTAAAGTGTTACCCTGAAAACCTATATAATGGCTTTACAGTATGAGCACAATGCAATCATCTGATTGTTGGACTCAGTCTTAGGCGTCTGCATCGAGGTCTTATCCGGTTGTTGTTTGGTTGAAGAGGACTGTGAACGCCAATTAAACAATTAACTAAAAAAATACAAAAAGTGTAAAATATACAAAATGAAGCAGTGCATAGAAAAGAATCTCAGAATGTTACGAACATAGACTTAAAAAAAGTCATTTTCAGTATGCGTGTTTGATTTGAATTCTGTATTCTTTCTATGTGGTATAAAGAGCTCACAATTACAGCACTTGTGGCATATATTGACAAACGTATTTTGATTGGACATGACACAAAAATTTGTTTGTAAGTGATGATTTCAAACCAGTAGTTTACTTTTATCTGTGGAACATAAAGGAAGATATTTTCATAAATGCCTTTTTTTTTTATGTCCATAAGGTAGCAACACATTTCAGTAGATGAAAAAAGTCATGAAATTCAGTAGATCCAGACAGACTGAGCAACTGATTCACAGACACTATATAGCCAAGAGATAACCTGCATCACAATGAATGGGAGAAGTTAAAACAGCAGCTCGAGTAAAGTCCAGGAAGATGGCCGTCCAGTCAACTGACTGCCCATGAAAGAGACTTTGGCTAAAATCATCCTGAGAAACACTGGCTTCTGTCATTTCACCATGTGCAGCAGTTACACAGTTAAACACCTTTCTGTAACATGCCATTTCTATTTAACCAACAAAAGCAATAAGTCTATTCTGGGACATCATGCATCCGTTCACGGTATAGAAAAAGAGCACATCTGACCGTTTGGTAAGTCCATTTATGTTCCTTGGGAAAAACTCATCCAACACAACCCCACATAAAACAACTAAAACTTAGTCTCTATTTAAACGCTATAACTACTGCAGTGTTACAAGCTCAGTTATTTACATCTGATTTAGCTCAATACTGTCATCAATTCTGAACACAACCAGATAAAACAGCACCTTACATCCATCTCAACTTTACATGAGTAACATACAGCTTTTACCAAAGGACAAGGTAATTAACTATTTCAATTCTCCTGAAATTTAAAGATGATTATTTTTAAATGCGCTAGGTTACACAGAAATACATGGTCTAAATGTTACCATCAAGACAGTCAATGGCTGTTTTATTTTTCTTTTGAAGCATGCAATAGCCTACTTTTTTCTTTAAAAAAAATAAAAAAAAGTTTCTATGCACACTGAATTAAAGCCTTAGGCTGAGGTCCTTAACGTTATTTCACAAAACTTCAAGATGTGTAACATTTTGATCAAATTCAAGCCAGGGAAAATGTCAACCTATTTCTTTTTTTAATACGCAGACTGTATATACAGCCAGTACATCACATGAGCCGAGTCTAGTTATCCTTACAGATATGCAGAACAGAATAGAAAACCATAGAGATTCCTGAACAGCAACCTGATCGTTTACTCAGCTTGACATGTTTGCCCTTTTATATTTGCTGCCACATCAAAAACAGGTTGACAATACATAAATAAAACAAAATAGCAACACACTTATTATACAGGGTTAAATGAAGTCCGATGGTATTCTGAATGTGCTAATATGCCACAGAAAACAGGACAAGAGCATTATCAGCAGTAAAGTGTCTATTCTGGAACAGTAATTGGTTTCATATTCTACATGACATTTACAATTTTTTTTTTTTAAATCAACACAAATTTTACACATTATACTTTGTAGAAAAATATCCAGAAGCTGCACTGGGACTCTGTGAGGGATCAGGAAAGTATGAGCGCTCGGTTTGGGGTATGAGATTTTAAAGAGCGAAGGTACCGCCTTGCTTTCTCTGTCATGATCAGCTGGTCTTTCGTCCGTCCACAGACAACTGTTTCCCAGGCCGGAGACATCTATCAGAAAAAAAAAAATTAGGCTATTTTTTTTTTTTTTTTTTAATGGACAATTTCACCCAAAAACCACCCACAATCCAAAATCAAAATCCACCCACATCTGCTGTTTTCTTTTGTAAATTTCATTTTGAACTTAAAACACTTTAAGACTGGATTGTTTCTTACAAACACGCAGCTTTTAGCTTCTCAAGACATTTACTGATGGACTGGAGAGGTGTGGATTACTTGTGGATTATTGTGATGTTTTTATCAGCCGTTTGGACTCTCATTCTGACGGCACCCATTCACTGCAGAGCATCCAATTGACCAATGTCTGTCATCAGTGTTTTGCATAATAAAACACTTAACAGTTATGAACTGAGGAAAAAAACTAAACATACTTGCTGTGTTGTTGATAATCTATTATGACAGCATATAATCTGTAAACGTGATAAATGATGTTTTGTAAACGTGTCGTTGTCTGATCTAACAGCACTTACAGGTAATGGAGGACTCTGTTGCAGTGTGGGAGGCACAGGTTTAGTGGGCAGCCCGCTCTCATTCGGGTCAAGTATAAATCCTTGATCCAGCACATTCTCTTCCTTTTTCACATCACAAGAGGTCACAAGATGGAGCGACCGCGCGACTTGAGCCTGGAGTTTCAAAACACAAAACACGCTTTAAATCTGTTCAGTGATACTGGACAAACAACACCATCGGTCCGGTTTCTGTACCTTCTGACTTGTTTTGACCATGTGTTTAATTTGCTGCTTTCGTGCAGCAACAGACTCACTGCAGTCAATGACATCCATAGCCAGAGATTTACGCACTTTCTTCATCGGCGGCCGGTACTGTTAAGAGACACAAATAATTAAACAACAACACCTGGCAAATAAACAACAACATTTATTTATGTATTTGGATGTTTTATGCCATGTCAGCATTTTATGCAGGAAAAAAAATAATACTAATAATAAATTGAAAAATAAATGAAAATCAATTGGTCATTAAATCATTAATAAGCATTTAAAATGAAAGATGAAAACAAATCTGATATATGATAAATGGTCCATCAAGGACAAAAACAAAAAACACTAAAATGGGTATTATAAATTTGTGCATTAACTCCTTTGTAATATTTCTTAAGTTCTAGTTTTCACTTAATAGTGTTACGTCTAATGACGTATTAATTTTGTTTCTATTAATATAAAGAGTGGTATTGGTGTTTGTATTGTTGTTCTCTTTCTTCCCCTCTCACTTTCTCTCTTTTCGAGTGTGTATGTGTCTAATAGGTTAATGATGATCATCTGCGCTCATCCACCTGTGTGTGCGGTCCATGCCCTGATTGCTGCGTGTTTACTGGTTTCCAGTATAAGAATGGCAGAGAAGGTGTGGGGAGGGGGAGTTTGAGGTTGTTCCGCTCTCCAAGTCCATAAGGGCTGGTTGCATTTTTTTCACTTTTTGATGAGTTACTTTGATGTTTTCCTGAATTGATGTTTTCTTTAATTATTTATTAAGAGTTCTTTTTGGGTAATGTAGGGTGGAGGAGACCCATTCGTTTTCTCCCGTTTATTCGTTAGTTAGGGAGTGAGGGAAGTTATATGTGGTTTTGTTCATTTTCTTTTAAGTATAGGTAAGTTAATAGTTATTTTTCCATTTAGGTAGAGGTATTTTTGGGTTCTTTTGATTCGGGCCCTCCTCCCGAGGTAATATTTTCTTTGTATGTATTTGTTTTGTTACTCCTTTTTGAACTCTTGAGCTAAAATAAAAGGCACTTCAGCCAGGTCAAATTTAAGCCTGTGGTTGATTGTGATTTTTCTGGGCCTGGGGAGCTGGCGATCCTCAAAGTCTCTCCATTATTGTTCGTCGTTCCGATCTACCCCTAGTTTGAAAGGGGAGGACGTAACAATAGAGATACATTTAAAGCTAGAAATTATTTATTTATTTGGATAAAACAATATTTAACTTTAGCATGTGATCCAAAAAAAATATGTTGCTAGTTTTACAATGTTGATAATATTTTATTTAATTTTTTATTTTATTTTATTATTAATTAATTATTATTACTTTTCTCAAAATAAGTATTGCACATTTATAAGATTATACTATGCGTTTTATGCCCTTGGCATTACATTTCAGAAAACTAGTTATGGCTACTTTCTGACTGTTTAATACAACAGCAAATGAAGGAATGACAGCAAATCTGACATCTTTCTGTATATGAATCTCTGTATATTTTTGTTGTCCTCTTTTGAAAGTTGTGGAAAAACTATTGCTATTTAAGCAAATGAGATCACAAAAATGATATTTGCTGTTGTCTCCCATTCACCACTATAGAAGTTGGCCCAGATATGACTTCTGCTTCTGAGAAGCAAATGAAGAAAGGAAAACATAAAAAAAAGTTGATTCGTTTTTGCCGTGGTATCAAAATTGGTATTGACTTATTTTGACAAGTGCATTTTGTGTCATGAACCACCCTAGAACCTCAATGCAAACCTCCATCGCTTCACCTCATCAGTTAAGAGATGCTAACAAGAGTTTGATACAGTAACAATCTGGAATCTACATGATGTTATTTCTTCTGTCTGCTGTCTTACCACTTGTTTGCGTTTCTTCTCTGTAGGAGTTTCATCTTCTACTATCAGCTCAATTCCTGCTTCACTGCGCAACACTTCTTTAAGGTCTTCCTCCAAATTTGGAGTCGGAGGCTTAAGAGAACCAAAAGAGAGACAAATTCAATTCACAGTATCAAAACTAGAATATCAAACAGGAGGTCAAGCATCAGTGAGCTGTATGTGAGTTTTAACCTTGTTTAAATATGATAATAACGAAGAAAACCCTCACCAGGGGCCGCAGAGGGCCGTATTTCTCCAAGGCGTTTTTGAATGGAGTGGGGGTCCGGGGAGTCGTATCCAGATCAGATTTGTGATTTGGTGTGATAAACCTACAGGAGGGCACATTAAGAGTTTAACAGTGACCTCTGAACTCAAATGATCTGAATAAAGCTCTCTGTGAAGGCTGAGCCGTACAGGGAGTTCTCCTTCTGTGTGAGCGGGGTTTTGTCCCGGTGCAGGGGTGTGGTGACGGTGGCCTTCTGGCTGCAAACAGGAGTCGACGTCAGGGAAGGATTCTCCAGGTCCAGCGTGTCTTGCTTGGTCCACATATTAAGAAACTATGAAACAGCAAAATAATATTAAAACAGTAAATAAATGAGCACAGCTACTGTTGTGAAGCCTTTCTGAATCAAAGGTGTTAGATGGTTTCTCTCGAAGGATTTGTGAGTGTGTGTGTGTTTGCTATACACAAGCAGAGTGTCACATTCAGATGCTCAAAACAAAACAAAAATCAGAACGGCCAACAACTTGTTCGAAAAGAAGTCAATGAAAACAATGCAGTGCACCGAGTCAGTGAATCATAATAAATGAAGCAGTTGCTAATCTTCAACATGTTTCCATGATATAGTCATTCTGTAAAGAACATGGCAGTTATATCATCAGCAACATGATGAAATATCTGATGATTATGATGCATCTTGTTTGTATCCCCCAGGATACATCACCCCTTTTAGGGTTAACATTTGAGAGGCTGTGGGGAGAGGCAGGGAAAGTGTGTTTGTTGTGAATATTTAGATATATTGACTTTGTTCAGCTCACAGGAAGCATTTAAAAGTGCATGGGAAATCTACTCGCCCTCTGATAAAAGTTGATCTAGTTCATGTATTTACTCATGTTGGAGGGGACTCACCTGTTTAAAAAGCTGTTGTTCAGCATTAGCTTATTAGGTTTACATTGAAATTTTATGAATTAAATGCTTACATTTTTTGTAATCTGTCTCTAAATGTTTGTATCTCTGGGGATATGTCACCCTTTTAAATCAAGATATAAAAACATATATAGACACTGTAATTTTGTGGCTTGTGTTTTAGAAAACAAAATCTTTTTGTAATCTTGACAACAAATCGTTGGAAATGTATGACAGTCAAGGTTCAATATTTGGTGACTGTTTTGTAATAGAAGTGATATTGTGACAGAAAATGATTGATTTGTGACAGAAAACTGCATCAAAAAAATCAATAGAGTTTGGGTGTAACCCAGAGGTTATTTTTGGTATAGTGCCCAAACAAAATCTCACAGGAACCACAATTTTTGTGATATCAACTTCAAATTTGGAACATAACTTGGTTAGACGTATGGCTTTGATTTTATAGCAATTTAAATTATTTAGTTTATATTAAATAAAAATGGTATACTATTATCTACTATAATCTGCTATGTGTTCTTTAAAAAGAGACCAACCTTAGGTCTGCATTGCAAAGCGTTGAGGAATTACAACCATGTTGTTACAAGCATTGACAAACAAGTGTTTTTGATTAAAATCAAAAATAAGAGTCAAGTTTTGAAAAAAAAAATAATAATAATAATAATCATGAAATTGTATTATGTGAGTCCCAATAAGATGGAAAATAGCAATAAATTAATTTTCTGATGTCTCTTTATGGTTCTGCCCTTTTTAGGGTTAAAATTAGCTGGAAAAAGATGACTGATGTCAATTCTGATATCTTAGAGAGTAGGGTGTCTGATGGCTGATAATAAGCTGATATGACAACGTATCATTTAAAGATAGTAAAAACATGCATAACAGCTGGTGAAATTTTTATTAATTTTGTATTAATTTAATTTGAAATTACTGTAAATTAAAAAAAATTAACCTGATTTAAAAAAGAAATAAACAAATTTATTTAGATGGCAACTTCTTGATTTTGCCTGTAAACGTATTGCAGAATGCTTCACAAAAAGAAACTGTTGAAAATCTGAATAAAAAGGAATTCAACTCTGGAACTAGCAGAGCACTCAGCATAATTTGATAAGTCTGACTGGCAAACTTATTTTGTCATATATTGTGCCATTAAAATAAAAGTCCTACTTCTAAAACATTGCCCAATGCCTATAATTAAAAAAAAAAACTGCCAAAAATCAGCCAACATATTGGTCGACCCCTAGTGCAAACTGGTGGATCTGGACATTAATAATAAGGCAAAAATACGTCAGTGATGTGAAAGGTGCCTGCGGTACCTGTGAAGGAGAGAAAGGCAGGATTTTGACCGGCGTGCTCTTGGGGGTCATGGAGTCGTTGGGGTCTGGGGAAAGGGCGATGCGGCGGCGGACTGCGGCGGCTCAGGATGGACGGAGGCGTCGCCCCGCCGGGTGAGATGGGGATCAGCTCCCCTTTGCTGCCCTTGCTGAGCTCCTGCAGGGTGCTGCCCTCCAGACGAAACTGCAGCAGCTCCGAGCTCTGGCTCTCCTCCGGCAGCTCGAAGTCCGACATCGTACACCAGCCCTCGAGATCCTTGAGGAAGAAACCATTATCATCAGGCCTCAACAACAACGATTTATTCAAGAAACGCACTGAAATCTCCAGGCGATTCAGAAAAAAAATCTATGATGTCTGATTGAACACAAAGAAATCAACGGGCATGACTTTACACTGTACAAGCACAATTAGTGAGAATTCAAATACTTACAATGCAAATTTGTGAATAAGTTATTTATAAGGAGTTATTTTGAGGGCTCTATGTTTAGTGTGTGTCAAAAAAGCAAGATCTGTTTGGAATAGTGTTTGAAGTCACTGACACTTTTTTGACACAATTTGAAAAATTGTTGGGAGCCTATATGTAAGAGATAGTCCACAGCTAGATTGGTTTGTTTTTAACGCCTTTAAAACGTCTTTAAAACGGGGGGTAATTTTATGATGAGAAGTATATATTAAAAGACCCAGTTTTCCTAAAAACATCCTCCACAACCTTTTCAATGGTACCAACACAAGAACACTTTTCTCAAAGCAGTACAAATATTACAATTACAATTCAATAAAACGTTTGAGAGATTTAAAAAAAAAAAAAAAAAAAAACTCTGATATGTACATATGAGAAAACAAGCCATTTTCGTTAGTTATTTTGGGGTTGTTATATCTAGAATTTATGTGAAATACAATAGAATTGTATGGTAACATTTATTTGAATGAATATGAATTCACTATCAAGACAGCTAGACAGACAGAGAGAGAGACTGTGATGTGCACATTACCTGTGCCTCCAAACTAATAGTGACGCTGTGAGCTTTTCAGTAGCAAAGCTATTTTACTGATAAAAGTAACGGGAGAACATTTAAAATGTTCTGTGTTTCTGAGCCCATAATTAAATTAAACACTAAACAACTGGTACAAAAACATTACTGATCTATGCTACGTTCTTCTAACCTCATCTATGACATCAGCAGATAGTAGTAACAAGCTGTTCATCTCTGACCAATTACAGAGAGTAAGGTAATGGTTGTTTTTAATAGCAATATCAATTATAATATATACAAGGTATAACGTATTTGATGGTAATTACAGACAGCAGCTGTTGTTTTGAGGGCTGAACTCACCCCATCCATCAGCTCCATCACCTCCTTTAGCGTGGGGGCCGCTGAGGGCGAGAGGAACCCGGAGCTGTCCATCACCCACGTGGACACGCTAGAGTCTCCCGCTTCACTTTTGGGGGTCACTGGAGCTTTCGGGGTCTTGGGAGACGCAGTTTTGTGTGGAGCAGAGGTGACTTTCTCATGAGCATCCGGATCCTGTAAACACACAAGTATGCAAGACACGAACACATGATTATTTATCAAAGACCGGTTTTAAAACTATATCTTAACCACACATCGTCATATGAACAACCAAACACTGCGATCACTGATTTAAGTGCCACAGGCTTTAACCCTATAAGACCTGCTGTGTCATATTTAATATGCAGATTTTTAAGGGCTATAAATTATCAACATGATCAAAACTTGGCTGAAAAACCTGTTGCACACAATCTCTACTTCTGTCATCTGATTGATGGTTTATACTTTTAAAACAAGTAAAAGGCCTTTTAGTGTAATTGTATAAATGTCCACATGCTCTTGCTGTCAAATCTTTACCGATTTTTACAAAGCAAACATAAGAATAACATTGATATTATTAGCAATATTTCAAGGTGAACATTTACTTGACTGAAGCAACTTTTTAGCTTTAGCCTACTTGATCTTCCAGACATTATTTTTTAGAAAATTAATGTTCAAATGTATCAGATATCATCCATCAGGATTTTGAGCAATATTTCATAATTGTATTGCATTGCATTATACGTTTTGAAACTACAGATCTTTAATCATAATACGAAGCACTGAAATATCATACAGAATCTGCTCAAAGAAGTTATTCATTTGGGAATTAGACTACAGTCCCAGTGTTTCTCACTGTAGATTCAGCGGTGGTAGTGCAGAAAACACAAACCAAAACTGGTCCCGATTAGGATGTGAAAAGCAGGCTTCAAGCTGACTTTGTGTAATAGACGTGCAATTAAAATCATTGATGTTTTCGTTATACCCTCTTCAGGACCTCGCCTGGTAATCCCTCACCGTCTCCATCACAGCAGAGCTCCACCTATAAAACACAAATCAACAGTTGATCCACGAGCCTCCCAGCCGCTGCAGTGCACTCGGAGCCTGCAGAAATACCTCAGACCCCAGCTCCTCATTCTCCGTCTGCTGCAGCACATGAAGCGTCGTGTCCACGCCGGCATAATAACCCGTCTCTACTTTACGCTTGATAGTGGAGTTCCAGTGGTTTTTCACAGCATTGTCCGTTCTGGGAAAAAAAATTAAAATCTTCTCAACTTCACACAGTATACCAGTCTATGGACGCCCACAACTGCGAGATCAGAATTGTGATATATAAACTCGCAATTGTAAGAAAATGTCAATTGTGAGCTGATTTTTTCCCCTCAGAACTGGACTTTATAACTCTTAATTGAAAAGAATTCTGAATTGCGGGATACAAACTCGCACCTGTGAGAAAAAAAGGCCAGAATTGTGAGATAAAAAGTGGCAATTAGCTTCTAAATTTTATTTATTTTTTCGTGGTGGAAACAAGCTTCCATACCAATCAGACATGTCAACACGTTTTAACAAATACAATACTTTCAGCAGAAGCTTCCAGACCCCTGCATACATTACATTCAGCTGTGCTCCGTTCAGCTGATTCTGAATCAAGAGCCTAAACCAGCACAACTACACAAGGCTTCCCTAAAAGCCAGGTAACCAACTACTCATGAAAGACAATCTTTCATTCCTAAGATCTACACGGTGTTCACCTTCCAGGAAGCAGTTTGGCGATCTCAGCCCAGCGGTTGCCCAGCACACAGTGAGCCTTGTAGATGATGAGATCTTCCTCTGGAGTCCAGGAAGACTTCTTGACGTCTGGATTGAGGTGGTTGTGCCAGCGCTCTCTGCACTGCTTCCCAAGACGGCCCTTCAGGTGCTTGGCCACCATCGCCCACTGCTTGTTGCCGTACTTCTTCACGAGCTCAATCACCTGGACACAGCAGGACACAGACTTCACACACTGTGTCACCGATACATTCTCAGACTAGTCTGATTGTTCAAGATCACTGGTTAAGAAACTGCTGCAGCGACTGTAAGACACTATGAAATCCAATTCATTTTTGTCCAGTTTTTTTCAAATTTTCCTGAATTTCTCTGGGTTTTTTCTACCCCATTTAAAGATTATTGGATTCCATTTTAATGGCTAAATTAAATTTTTGTAAAAAGCATAGTTTAAATTAAATCATGGAAGAAAAATTGTGATATTCCTTGAAATGTGTGTGTAGTGGAAAAAACACTGCTTAATCACACAGAAACATACAGGCTTCATATTTAAATAGCTTCTTTTTATTTTTTGCTGTTTAATTTCACAGGCACTTGTCCAATATCACAATTTTATTTAGTGAGCAGCCCTAAGTTTAATTTATTCATCCAAAATTGGACAAATTGTGAAACATTCAGCATTATACAGTAAATTCTATTCTGTCCGTGATTTCCACATTGTAGAAATCATAACACAATATGATAATGTCACTTACTAAAAACAAAATGAGAAATTGGAAAAATGTATGTAGGATATATACCATAGCAATTTTTGTGACTTCACATTTGACTAATTTCCATACATTTCCCAGCTTGGAAATCACACTTTTGATTAAAAGACTCTTTGGTGAACACTTTTTTTAGCTGTTTTGTCTGTACATCTGTACCTTCTCATCCTCCTCCTTTGTCCAGGGTCCTTTGACCAGATCAGGATCCAAAACTTTGAACCAGCGATGCTGACACTGATGCTCTGACCGATTCTGGAAAAACAACAACAAACTGCCACTGTTAAAGAGACCAGCACAGAGACACGAAACTGTATCAAACTAAACAAGGAATCTCTCATGTGAGCTCTCTGAATGCATTACTGATGTAAACACTTACAGGTAAAACACCAGCGATGTATTTCCAATCATTTGGTCCAACGTTCAGCACCAATTTCCGCAGCTTATCATCCTGGAAAATACAAAGCCAAGAAATAAATGCATATACCATCTTTCATTTTTGACAAATATCTTCTGGATTCCATGCAACAGTAAAACAGTGCAATTATTCTCCCAATTTTGTCAGGTTTATGCAAACAAAACCATCACACTTAAAACAAGACATTGTAAACCATATGAATCGTGCACTGTTTTCTTTTGAAGATACGTTTGCTTTATATGATGCACAAAGGATGATTGTAGTATTTAGTCACATGAACATTGATCAACACACAAACACACATGTTTGCCATATTTCATGAGCTCCCAGTTTGTATGCAGATCAATGTTTATAGGTCTAAATATTAGATTCATAGGTTTGGAATGACATGAATGCAAGTTAATTATTACAAAAAATAATAATTTTCTGGGTGAACTATTTATTTATCTTTCTAAATAGTGTAAAGTGGAGATGGAAAAAGTGAAGTTATAGGTGTCTTATACATCAGCTGCTTTCTAATAGTTTTCAATCTTTTGTTTTAGAGCGTTTCATAAATCTCAAGCAGTGATTTTTTGATCATGAATAATCTTAAGGTTTGTCGTTTGTGCCTACACTTCACATCACGTGAGAATTAGAGAAAAAATGGAATGAAATACTTTTCCAGTGATATCTAATGCATAAATCATTCCTGTAGAATTTCAAACAAATCCCTCAATATAAGGTTTGAGTGATAGACCTCCAGAGCAATGGCTTTGTTTATAGCAGCATACCTCCTCTTGGGTCCACTTGACTTTCACTTTCCCACAATCCTTCTGATCAGCCACATCAGAGTCTGTGTCCTGACACATGGCCTCTTCCTCATCCTCACTGTTCACACACACACTTCATGTTTAGTGTTGGGACAAACAACACTGACTACAGATCAGCAAACTCTGGCAACAATGTGCTGATGGTGCAATGACACCGTTTGGCAGAGCAGTGTTTACATCTGGCCTTGTGTTTGCCAGACAATGACCATCACAACTAGATGAAAAACTCAACATCGTTGAACAATATCAGGGTTAATTAAATCATTTCAGACGCTCTCGAGCATGCACAGTTGTGTTTTGTGTAATATAAAGCATCACCTCGATCTACTAGCATATCTGGCTAATTGTTTCAATGCATGTCATCAACATGAGTAAATATAGGTAAAACACTGAGGTATGCATCACATAGAAATGATTTGGATTAGTTAATAACATTGTAAACACAGAGTGCTTTTAAACTCGTCTGTATAGTGTTTAAACTGAACGGGTGCCGTGAGTTTGAGCTCTTTGTGTTTTTAATATTAGGCGGGGTTCAAAGCATCATTCACAAACTTAATGTCAACAATCTCTACAAACACAGACATTATGTTGAATACATCAAATATGATCGTTTCTTGTCCTAAAGTGAAATTATATTATACTTTCACATTAAACATACGAGAATAATATTCTTTATGTACTTACCCGCGCGCCCACCAAGACATGTCCCTAAAGTTTGCTCAAAATACAGCAATAAAACAGACTTCACGAGGACACTGTACATGCAGCATACAAGCGCAAAAACATCTGTGATGTTAATGAGATGGTCGATCAAATATAGTAAACGCTTTCATTAAAAAGCGCCCCGCGACCCGCAGATAAACATGTATTGCTGCGCGCCCAAGTTTCTATCTCGCGCTTCTTTTTCTCAGCCATTCCCGCGAGTGACGTCAGCGGAAACACGCCGTGTGCGCGCACCCTGAGCCCCAGTACGTGCGCGCGCGTAAACACGTGGACGCGCTTCCCTAAAAACAAATGTAATGCATTTTTAACGTATGTAACAAATTAAACAAAAGCGACAAAAATATTGTTAATGTATTTTAAAATGGCCATAATATATCAGAGTAATATTGCTGTATGTTTTTTAATACTTTCTAGATTAATTTATAACTCAGATATTTGTTTACAATCGAAACATGTTGTCCAAAACATAAATATGCATGTTAGAAAAAAAAGTAATTCAAACTTTCAGTTTCTCACAATTTCCGTTTGTCATTATTTACCTTTTACTGCATTATAAAGACGCTCGGAGATTGTGTGTTTGGACGTGTTCAGCTATTGAAACCATTTTAATGTAACTGCACTAAAGAGAACGAAATGATCTTATCATCTGCTAAACGAGATATTAAATAAAGATCAGATTTCCCCATGTGAGCCTGTAGTTGGAGAGCTACTCGTAAATGAACTAATCAAGCACAGCTATAAATGCAAGCTGAGTCTAATTAACACCACGCTTTCCTAATGGACGCAGAACGAGACAGACCTGGTAAAGTGCTAATACATACATCTATAGAAATCCATTTACCTTTTAAATTAAATCTAACAAAACCTGCTTATGTTCTAGAGCTGACCAGGAGTTATGAGGGCCCATCACTGTCTGACTTTGACCGAGGCTTCTGTACAGACCAGAGTCTGTCTTTATCAGCGGACTCAGCCGATGGCTTCCTCAGACCAAACAAAGGCATTGTGCTGGAGTATCCAGAGCCCAACCCTGCTGTTGCAGCATGTCTGAACTACTCCACAAGCCTTTTATCACCTTTAGTTGCCCTCCACAAGAATGTCCTCTCTCCAGGCAGCAGTCTGAGCACAGCTCTGGGCAGTCCAGTGGAAGGCAAGTCCTCCACACCCTACGAGAGAGTCAGGTTTCAGAAACCTGTCCTGGCCAGCTCGCTGGACCTGTCCTGCGTCGATTTGACCACCACTCACCCGTCATGGGAAGTGTCCTTTGTGAAGGCCATAGTTGAGAGCCCAAAGTCATGTTTGGAGTCCACATGGAGTCCTATTAACCTGTCGGCCGCTCCTGAGGGCTCTCTGGTGTCGTCATGGAGGTCACCTCACCCGAACACTTCAGAGGAGCTTCAGCGCTCGTGGAAGGAAATGGTCTGGCAGGGATCTAGTCAGGTTCCTGCAATCCCAGATCTCCGAGAGGAACAGAGCTCATCTAACTTGGCCATTTGATAGACACCATATTTTAGGTATGTATGTGCACTGATGCTAATCTTGGAAAAGCTTGGTTTGTTCTAATGAACTTTTATTTTACAGGCTTCTTACTGTGATTCTTATTAGAGCGCTACCCATCTTTATATAAATGTATTTGTACTATAAATGTATTTAATCAAAAAATAAAGTTTGTTGAAATGACTTGCATGCATTTACAAAGAATCTACTGTCTCGGTGTGAGCTTGCACGATCAAGAACATGTTTCAGAATGTTTAATTATTTCATTGAAATGTGAATATAGGGTCAATACAACGGAGACTGCAAGTGAAAATGCTTCTATGTTGTGTAATTTTCTAAATGAATCTGTGCTGGTCTGCTGCTGTTGTCCTGGGACTCTGGGGTGTCCAATCCTGCTCTCTGAGGGCCAACATCCCACAGATTTTAGCTCCAACACACTTGCCTGGAAGTTTCTAGTGAGCCTAAAGACTATTATCTTGACTGGTGTTTAATTAGTGTTTGAGCTAAACTCAGCAGGACAGCGGCCCTCCAGGAACCGGTTTGGACAGCCCTGCTCAAGAGTCCCCTGGCATTTCAGTTCAGCTGACTGGCTCACATCAACCTGGAAATAAAAGTTAATCTATACTATATTTTCTGGTGGTCCCGCATTAATTAATTTTTTTTTTTTTTTTTTTTCTTCATTCAGTGCCAGATTTTATCTATTTTTTTCCCCACAGTGATGTAAAGCATTGCATAATCCTGAATATCAATCTCAAACACGGGATTTGGACCCCAATGTGTGTGTAAACAAATGATCCAACATGAGAAAACAAAGCTCATATTTATTGGGAAAAAAAAAAAGTTACAAGAAATGTAGTGGATTCTTAAAGCATTTGCCTGAGAAAGTTCATAATGAAGAAAGTTCTGAGAAACCACACCTGGCTCTTCTTGCACTGGATGTAAAGCACATGTGGTTTGAGTGTCTATACTGTACATATTCACACAGATCTCAAAAACAAGTCCTCGCTGCAGAACTCCAGAGATCCATGACCTGTCTGCTTCAATACATGTTGAACCTTGCTTCAGTGGTGTCAATATCGTGCTCCTGGAGGAAAGGGGAGAAGAAGCAGTTTTAGAGTAATAATTCAGCCAAAAATGGTCATTTACTCTCCGCCATGTTGTTCAAACCACATTGATTTCTGTCCTCCGTCAAACACAAAAGGAGATTTTAGGCAGAATGTTTAAGATGCTCTTTTCCATAACGGAAATGATTTCAAGTGATGGTTGTTTTTACAGTTTGTCAGTATAAATTACCAACAAAGCGACATTATACGCACGTATCATAAAAGCAGCTCAACTTGCGTTTCATTCTTTATTCTCTATTCTTTATTAGTCTTTTGATGGTCTGTGATGCACAGAATAAAATGTAAGTTTACTTATTTATTTTTTTTAAGTAATGTTGTGAAGGATTTAAGACAACTGTTTTTGGGTCCTCTTCTGAGCATGGTACTTTCATTGTGTGGAAAAGTGCAGCTTTTTGCCAAGTATTTCCTTTTCTTGTTTCATAGACAAAAGAAAACGATACCGGTTTGAAACCTGTGGTGCACAAATGATGACACGCACAATGATTTCACTACGTTAACGACTAAATGAATGGTCAAATAGAAATGCTTCTGCATGTTCAACTTACTTGATTGATTTTCTTAAACTCCACCACCTGGAAGAAGACGTGTTCCAGTATGTGCTTGGCATCTCTTTTGTCCTTGTCTAACTTCCCTGTCACTCCTAAGATGTCTCCACATTTACGTACATAAAACTCCAGATCATCATCGGTACCTTACAGAAGACGAGACATCCATCACTAATCAATCAGCAACCACTCAAGCTAGAAACAATGACCGTATTAGAACTCTTTCTGAGCATTTGAACGAATGGCAGAGACTCACATTTATTTGAGAGCTGAGCCAGCCTCACTTTCTCAGAAGAAAAGGTCTCATCAAGGTCAAAAAGGTCAAGCATGGGTGGTGGAAGGTCCCTAAAGGCCGGCTGAAAAACCTGAACACAAAACAGAGCCTCAGTGAAACAGATCCTCTACAAACAGACCCATAAACAAGAAAGCATACTAGTTGTGAACTATGTAGTACATTTGTGACCCTGGACCACAAAACCAGTCTTAAGTCTCTGGGGTATGTTTGTAGCAATAGCCAAAAATACACTGTATGGGTCAAAATTATCCATTTTTCTTTTATGCCAAAAATCATCAGGATATTAAGTAAAGATCATGTTCCATGAAGATATTTAGTAAATTTCCTACCGTAAATATATCAAAACTTAATTTTTGATTAGTAATATGCATTGCTAAGAACTTCATTTGAACAACTTTAAAGGTGATTTTCTCAATATTTTGATTTTTTTTGCACCCTCAGATTCCAGATTTTCAAATAGTTGTATCTCAGCCAAATATTGTCCGATCATAACAAACCATACATCAATAGAAAGCTTATTTATTCAGCTTTCAGATGATGTGGAAATCTCAATTTTGAAAAATTGACAGTTATGACTGCTTTTGTGGTCCAGGGTCACATTTATCATGGAATAATGCAGGAAAATCATGGCAAATAATAATGATTTGATTTGATCCATCATAGAGTACTGCAGGGGTGATGTTAGACGAGTTAGCATGGTCACACTGGGCCCAGTTGCATAAACTTAGTCACTATGTTAAGACTGCGTCCTGAGAACTAGTCTGACCAACTAGCAGTTAGCCAAGGGGTTATTGAGTCTTATTATTTGGATTCAAATTAGACTAATCTACATTTTAAAGGGGTCATGAACTGCCTCTGTTTTTTATTTTGTACTGTTCTCTGAGGTCCACTTATTATGTTATCAAGATTTTTACATAAAAACATCACAATTCACAAAGAAGTAATAGGCTATTTTCTGTCCTGTTTTTGACCCCCCTAATCAGAACGTACACGAATGAATTAACAAATCCACTGTAAAATAGAGTGAACAAAAGAGCGGGTTCTTCATTAAAAATAAAGCTCATCCACTCTTTCCTAACACTGGGATCAGAAGGAAGGCAAAGCTAACACTGTTTTTCCACAGCTTGGCACTGCACAGCATCTTTTCATATTCAGAGCATCTTTATCGTTTGGGTTCAGACCTGCGCGTTTGCCTCTCGTTATTTACATGCATGAATCAGTGGACGGGGCTAAACAGGAAGTGATGTAGAAGCAGAAATTGTTGAGGACATTAAGCATCATCACACTGAACAGGTAAACTCATCTACTCAGTCACTTTCACAGCCTTGTGTTTATTATCACACTCTTGCAAACTATTCTAACTCGAACTTGCAGGGATTTTTTAAAATTTTTCTTAAAGATTGAAAGAGTTGTTGGAAGCTTAATGGTAGTGAAGTCATGGTCATGGTGTATTTTATTATAGTGTACATTTAGCTTTTTACTTCTGCTGATTTACTTCTGCCTTTAGGCTTCAAAATTCATAAAAGTTGTGCTTGTTTGTGAAGATTATCAGTCACAGAGCTTTCTGCAATAAACCAAAAGCCAGTGGAAAAATTATATTTTTATTCTATTCTACAATAATTTTTACCATATTCTACCATAATTCTACCATATTTTAATTCTATTTTACCATATTCTATTGGGTTTTTGTCGAGGGAATCAGGGTGATGCTGACTTCTGGTTGGTCTACAAAAATACACCATCACTGCAGCGCTCTATTTTGTTGGATTATAAAAAGTAAGCTATGATATTATCTGTTATAATTGCATTTCTCCACCCATGCAGCCTTGGTTGCATCAGCAGAATAGAAAAGTTGCATCAGAGATGGACAAAGTTCAGTTTGGTTACATTTCATTTTTGTGCTACAGTAACAAACTCTAAGCTAATGTGTGTTTGGAAACAGACTCACAGCAGGCTGCAGCGGAGGCAGAGGTGTTTCAAACTGTGGTGCGATCAGCTGGAGAGGTTCATGTTTAACATTCAGCTGCTTGTAAGAACTAAAAAATACAGACATGACAATAGTTATTGCTTCAGCGCTTGTTTGATCGGCCAAACACACAACTCAAGTCTTTGTGACAGTGATAGTTCTTATTTACCAACTCTTGTGCACAAGAATAGTTTTAACGTTCACGCTGAATGTACGACTGCGTGCGACTTCGGTAAGAGCATAAGAAATGTTAACTGAAGGCAGCTCTTACTCCAGGACAGAGGGAAGAGTGTTTGTGTGCAGCTTCAGCAAAGACATGTCAAACAGAGATGTGAAATCTCGCGGGTTCTCGTCTCCCTCCTGCAGACACACTCTCAGACGGTCGGACAGACTCCCTGTGTCCGGCAGCATGGTGTAGTCTGTGATCTGGGAAAAATGAAGCCAGTTTACAGTGAAAAACAGTGTCACTTCACAGCTCCCAGTCAGGCCGTTCAAATGTTTGCAATCAGGAAGATTTTAAAAGAAATCAGTACTTTTATTCAGCAAGGATGCATTAAATTGATCAAAAGTAACAGTAAAGACATTTCATTTAAATGCTGTTCTTTCCAACTTTGTATTCATCAAAGAATCCTGAAAAATGTTCTCAAAAATGATGATAATTCTTGAGCATCAAATCTGCATTTCTGAAGGATCATGTCTGGAGACTGGAGCAATGATGCTGAAAATTCAGCTTTGATCACAGGATTAAATGACATTTTAATATTTATTACAATAGATAAAATGTATCTGAAATTGTAATAATACTTCACAACATTACGGTTTTTACTGTAATTAAATGCAGCCTTGGTGACCATAAGAGATTTCTTTTAAAACATTAAAAAAATCCAACTGAGCCCAAACGTTTTGAATGGTAGTGTAAAATACGAGTTTCCTAATCGGACATTACGACGGGTAAACTTTGAGATAATTTGATACCATTTTCCGAGTTAGCCGAGCCATAAACTTTAAACATGGACAATAGCTGCTGATGTCGATACTGTTCTTTATTAGTTTTTCCACAACAACTACATCACCTTGTCATCTTTATATAGATGAACATTTGAAGTATGTTTTCTAAACAGTGAAATAAGCATGTATTTGACTGAAATCCCAGAATCCTCAGCAAGCTATCTAGCACGGTGAATATGGTTGTCAACCAATGGGATGCTACATTTTTATCTTTCCGATTCTGACAACAAAGCACTTGAATGCGACAAGCTCGTAATCGTGACTTTATAAGTGTGAAATATGAAATGTGCGACAGCATGTGAAGGCAGCATAGGTTAAGCAGGTGACTAGTGTATGCGCTCACCTCTGGGTCCTCTGCATCTATCTGGTTGAGAGAAATGCTATCTGTTGTAAGCCACTGGAAAACAACATCCTGGAACGTAGACGTTATATTGTATTAAAATACATTAAATTGTGAAAGAATAAATAAGGTTTTAAATTTGTGAAGGAAATGTGAGTGCTGCTTGCCAATGCAAAACTCATTACCACAATCCTAAAGCTGTGGTCACACTAGACTTGGAGCACGTAACATTTATATGGAAACTGCAACGGTTTAATACGACGTCATACTCTCTAGAGTCTTTTTAAAAAACATAATACTACATATAATTCCTCCAAAAAATAATAAAAAAATACATAATCCACTGCAGATCTAAAGTTTGCAAATTTCCAGCTAAAGGCTTGAATACAGTACACAACTTTTAAAATCTGAACAACCACTAGCCATTACACACTCGGCTTAAAATGTTTATCTCCTTCAGAATCAAAGTCTGAAGCTATAAAGTCAGAGTCTGTGCCCTTCATGCACTATATGCAATTTTCTGTGAAATCTGTCAACTTCAACTGCCCAAATTCTGCAGACTGGCTCTGACTTTCTGCAACTGACTGAAAAATCAGAAGAAAGACACTTATTCAGGTTTGGAACCACTTGAGGGTTAATAAACAATGACAAAAAAAAATGATCCTTTAAGCCACGTTATTTGAGCAATCATCCATGCTCATTGCACAAATCCAGCAGGACAAGCTATGGGCGAAAGTTTGAGCGATAGCTCAAAGTACTAATTTGATTCAGATAGCAGTACTAATTTACTCCTGATTACACTTTGAACAAACCTCTAACCCTTTGACGTTTTGCAATAGCAACTGAATCCCTTACCATTATTTTACTATTCTCCTCCTTGTCCAGGTACTGGTCACTGAACATGTGACATGAGCCCAGAACGGCCAACTTGCCAGCGTTCTTGATACAAACAGAGACACGATCAGAGCACAGAAGAAAGCACAATGAGTTTAACACAAGTAAGATCATCAGAATGACTGTACTCACCTTAGGCTGATGGAAGGCCAGAACGGGCCTGTTGAGGGGAAAGCACACCGAGCCGGTGGACAGGACGGCCACCGCAGGCTTCATCACGTTTAATGTGGCCCCGTAAGGGTATACGAATGTAAGTGCCCTGTTTAATCATCAAATAAGAACTCATTACGCTTTCTTATGTGGAACTTTATAAAATCAGCATGGTTACACCTCAAACATTGTTAATGTTAACAACAACAACATAAACAGAACATTCAGCTGAAGTTTACTGTGAATGGTTCCCTGTATTTTCTTCATCAATCACCCCCGTCACCACTTTACCAGCGGCTCGACTGATCTCTCTGAAATAAAGATAACAATCATTTCAATTCTGTACAGACTGGTTTGTTTGAATGTAATCTCTACACAAATCCACAGAGAAACATTTTAATGCACATGGGAGACACAAACCTGTTCAGAACGCCATTGGACACGAGTGCTTCTTTGGGATGGAAATATTTATAATAGACATTCCTTATTACTGAATCTGGAAATCCATAAAAAAAAAAAAAAGTTACATTTCAGAAGCACAAACTTGCACACACCTCTTCCAGGATGAGCATATTTTAAATGTCTAAATTCAAGTTTCTGGTTTATGTGAGGCACAAAATAAATAACGCCAAGATGATGAAGGCATCCTGACATTGTTAAGATACGTTCATGCAAATGCATTCAAGGTGTAATGATAATATTTTATTACTTTTTACAACCTCTAACATTTTTGAGTCATTAAATAAAGACATTTTTCTAAATGGTATGTATTTTAAAAAACAAAAAGTAAAAAAAAAAAAAAAAAAAAAATATATATATATATATATATATATATATATATAATATATATATATATATATATTATATATATATATATTAAATAATTGTATTTATTTATTTATTTTTAATAAAATAATATATAAATATATACATATATATATATATATATATAATTTTATTAAAAATATATAAATTAATATATATACATGTATATATATATATATATATATATATATATATATATATATATATATATATTTTATTAAAAATAAATAAATAAAATAATATATATATATATATATATTATTTTATTAAAAATAAATAAATACAATTATATATACAAATAATTGTATTTATTTATTTTTAATAAAAAAAAAAAAATATATATATATATATATATTATTTTATTAAAAATAAATAAATAAAATTATATATATAAATAATTGTATTTATTTATTTATTTTTAATAAAATTATATATATATATATATATATTTACTAAGAACGACACATGCATTTTAAAACATATTTAAAATACATTTAAAAAAAAACATCAGCAATAAACAGTATCTGAATTAACATGAAATGTTTGTTGAATTAATAACTCTATAATGTGCAGATGACATTGAAAACAATATACACTCACCGTTGTTAACCATAATGCCAAACTCTTCCAGGAGGAAGTTGATATTAGTGTCATATTTCATTTCTCCTCCTTCTCCGAGCATCACAAGTAGACCTCCACCACTGTCCAGATACTGCTTGAGAACCTCCAACTGAACGACACCGCAAATATACAGCAATTCATAAGCTATGTTTTAACAGCTGTACTCGTCTCTATTTCTGCTGCAGATTCTCACCTCAGCAGCGGTGAACTTTTCTCGAGGGCCTGCAGTGATCCATAACTTGACTCCTTGAAGTTTCTCCAAGGTGAGCTCCTCTTTGATGCTGAAGAACATGTATAGTTTAGTAATGCACAGTGTTCTGCTTATTCACTATATTACTCATTTCTACTGGCTATTTTAGCATGTCTGTAAGTCAAACAGAATGAGCTCATAATTCAGATTCTGTGCTATAGATGGGCACATCTCCAGTAATGTAGTGAATCACATCTGTAAACATGTCTACAAGAGGTTATGAGGTTATACCTTTGAATCTTCCACTGTGCTCTTAACTTCTTCTGCATGGACTTGTATCCAGAGTTGGAGGTGAAGAGCTCTCGTTTGGATGCGTTGAAAATAACGATATTTCGTTGCTCCTTGTCCATGTTGGCATATGTATCAGGATACACTATTTACAAATCCAAACTATGAACAGATTAATGTCTCTAATAAACAAACCACGATTCTTTCGTCGCTGTTTTCTTCTGCCACACAGGATGATGGTGTATTGAAAACTTCAATCCATTATCGCCTGAATCCTGACGTTAAACGACAGCAGAGCAACAACTGCAAAATATACACAAACTGTAAATATCGAGCATCAGCCTGTCACCGTTATGAGCGGCTAAGCTAGCACGCTAATGCTAATAACACTCGCTACACAACTGATCAACCCTGTTAACGGAGCGAATCTAACTTTGTTACGTTAAGGTTATAATGTTACATTGTATAAAATGTAAATGCTGCTAAAAAAAAAAAAAGGGAATAAAAGTTGACGCAGAACTCACCATAATGTAGTGGCCGTGAGCGATGCATTGTGGGTACTTGTGGACAACACAAGCGTAACCAGGGGCGCTTCCTCCATAGCAACTCTGTCGGGAACACCTGATTTTTTTTGACAGAAATCATGTGGCTCGCCGTCTCGAAATCACTTGACCAATGACGTCACGTGCGCGATTCACTTTGCGTGATCCCCCAGATCTTACTTTCCGGACTTCAGTTACATTTTAGATACCCAGTCATGCAAGTAATATGAAGAATATAAATTGTTTCAGGAAAACTAAATATTTGTCATGCAATTCATATGTGTTTTCTTCTATTACATCATATTGCTATTCGTACTGGTATTAATTAGCTGTTTAATGGGTAAATTATTTGATCAGAGACAGAAATTCAACAAACAAACACACACACACACTGTTACAGGCTTTTATTTGTGCACGTAACTTGAATCGATCTGTGGAATGTGTGGTAGATGCTTCGTCCCACGGAGGCTTTTGGCCAAAGACTGTTATATATATATATATATTTATTTTTTATTAACCAGCAGATGGCGCTGTTTTCGACACACTCGAAGCTTTGAATCTTTTCCCGAAACAGTCAAAAGGAAAGCATCACGAGGCTTCATTTCTCCATCACTATTCACGTACAAATCAAACCACAAACGCACTGTTAAAGCCAGCTGGTGAAAATATTCACAATCATACGATTGCCAGCTGGTTACTTATACAATATTACACATTCCTGAAACTTCTGCAGTCACATCTCCGATATGAATAATATATATATATATATATATAAAAAACAAACTAATCAATTACACTTGCACAGTTAGCCTACATTTGCAGAAAGCACATACTTTGTGGTCAAAATGAGACTAAAATGCAAGAATAAGCCTGATTAGACAGAAAAGATCCATTTCCAAAAGCATAAACACAAAATTTGAGAAGTTGTAAT
Source organism: Schizothorax lantsangensis (assembly GCA_027422415.1). NCBI lineage: Eukaryota > Metazoa > Chordata > Actinopteri > Cypriniformes > Cyprinidae > Schizothorax > Schizothorax lantsangensis. The sequence continues at coordinate 3,428,920 of CM049847.1, read as the reverse complement.
TATTGTACTCGCAGTTTGTGAGAATGTTAAATACAGCTCGAAAATATTAAACATATTCAACAACCAAGTTGTTTGGTACAATATACCATTTAAATAATTCTCCCTTTTGCTCTACTCAATGATTGGATGGAGAAGTATGCTATTCATAATATAGTATTGATATAAAACAAAATTTCTTCCAGAAATGTTGCTTGCGGCTTTATATGAAATATTACTTTCTGTAATATTACTGAATTTAGTACATAAACACAAACACAATCAGTTGTGAATACCAAAAATCTACTAAAAAGAACATTTAAACTGTGTTACCATTTTATGTATATTATAGAAACATGTCTTTACCCTGTTAACACACTTTGAGAATATTAAAATCTAATACAGCATTCTGTGATGATAAAAAATGATGTTTTTAAATCAACTGTATCAAGCTGATCTCTATACAAGCAAGATCATCAATATTAGCAGTCGACTGTGTATGAAATTAAAAATTAACATTTAATAATGATTTAACTCATTACAATCTTCCATTTTAATAATAACCAGCAAAACCACTAACGTTTGGTAGTTATTTGATATGCAGGTGTTCAGAGAAAACCATCAACATAAATCAAACCGAGTCCACATTAATAAATATTAAATTCAGATGCATCCTGCATGTATGCTCACTTTAACACATTAGCCACAGGTATAATAATTATGTAGAACAATGATGTAAAATCCACTGAAATTATGAGACCATATCTTCCCTGTCTGCATGTGACATCTTTAACAGAGCTGCCCATTTCTGTCTGCATTTCATTCCTAGCTGAGCAACTGAGAGAGAAAAACATATTGTTAATAACAGATAAAAATGCAAATACTGCAGGGAGTACAAATAACATTTCATCTACTCTGATCATCTGGAGCAGTTCAGACCTGATGGAGAATAAAATCCAGGAGGACAGTTCATATATATTGTCTCCAAAGACTTTGTTCCTGTAAGCAGACATAAAGAGTGTTTAATATGAAGGTAAAATGACGTCAAAAAGATTTGCATGCGCAGGGTAATATTTGTGAAAGTGTAAGTGAAACTGCAACTTCATATTAATTTGAAATAAATATGATCTGTATTCTTCTGACCTACGTTTTTTCCGCGCTTACTCTTTTGGCACGTTTTTTGCGCTGAAATGCGGCCAAAAGCCTCGCAAGTCTGTAAACGGCAATTTGCAAGCAAAAACAGTGGTGTTAAGAACTGCAAAACGGATTCACTCTGAAGAATATGTCTCTGTGTGTAAAATAAAGCTGTTGCAAAGGTGTAAACAACGTGTTGCATACACAGGGCATAACTTTTCCTGAAATAACCCGATATGTACAGCTCCGTCTTTCTTTTCTCTGCGCTTGCAGTTTTGGCACGATTCTCTCACTAACTGAGTTTTGTGAGCGTAAGTTGTGTACCATTATAGGCTGTGTGCTCATACTGAATTTCGAGCTGTGTAGTATCTTCTCCTCCTCAACAGGCTATATGATATATTAGTTTATTGTAATATTATATTGTAATTTTGATGATACTTAAAGAAGGACTAGTATCTGCACTAGCCTATGCATAATTTCACCTGTCATGATCAGGGATGGTTCCATTTTTTTTTTTACAAAAATTTGGTTCAATAATAATTGAACCAACAGAACCAACAGTAATATTTTTTTTCTTTAACGTTGTAATTTAAGGGTACTTTACAAAATATTACTTAAATATTTATTAATTTATCTCTGACTTATTCACCATTTATCATCTGTAATACCATCGTGTAACCACTAGATGGCTGTTTAGCTCTATACATAAACAATTAGTTACTTGAATTTGGATATATATTTAGACATTATTAAATACATGTTTATCAAAATTTTTGCATTAGTCAAATCTGAACACAAAGAAAGCATTTTGTTACTCATTCTTACTTCATAAAATAGCTTGATCGGTCACATGAAAGTAATAAGAATCAATACTGAAATTTCAAAATATACAATTGAGTGTTAAATACCATAAACAGAGACATGGTCTGAAAATGGACAAATTCAGATTTAAATAGCTTTATTGGCATAGTAAAAAAAGGTTTTATAAAGTATAGCACTCTGATAACAGTGTTGAGCATTGTCACATAACATCATTTTAATTATAAAGTTTAACATCAGTGGTGTAAGCAGATTAGGAAATTTCAATGTAAAGCCAAACCAAACCAAATAATGTTAACACCAGCAGTCCAGCCTAAAGGAACACTACTTATAAAGTATCATGTTTTAATTAAGTTGGTATTTATTTATTATAATATTTTTACTGTATGTGTACGTTAAAAGTACCATTCCGGCAGCGAGAACGTTCCCGAACTAAATGAAGATAACTGTCTTGGCATATGATGTGTTTATTTGAACCAATCAGATAAGAGTAAATGGAGAGTCAGCGAGAGCCTCATTTGATTGGCTACAAGAAGAAGGTCCCGCCCTCCCCTCACGCTTGCAAAACTCAGTTAGTGAGAGAATCGTGCCAAAACTGCAAGCACAGATTAAAAAAAGAAAGACGGAGCTGTACATATTGGATTATTTTGGGAAATGTTTGCTCTACATACACAAGTCATTTAGACAATTGACACAGTTTGTTTTTTTACACATACAGATTGGTTCTACGCAGTCAATCCGTTTTGCAGTTCTTTAAACGGTTGTTTTCGCTTGCAAATCACTGATCACAGGCTTGCAGTGCTTTTGACCGTATTTTGGAGAAAAAAACGTGCCAAAAGTGTAAGCGCTGAGAAATGGAAAGCGGAAGAATACAGATCATATTTATCTTGCTTTAGCATGAAGCTGCAGTTTCACAATACATGAATTACACTTGCAAAAAAAGTAAAATGCTGCGAATCTTTTTTTCTTGCACTTGAATCTTGATTTGCACCTTTACAAATCGTTTCTTGCGCATGCAAATTTAATTTACGTTTGCAATCATATGTACACTTGCACAACTCTTACCCTTCACATGCAAATATTTTAGGCATTAATTTACCTTCATAGTTTAACCTTCATTGTGAGTGAACTATCCCTTTAATCACTGAATCATGATATAAAAAACAGAAGTGAGAATCAATACCTGATCTTTTTGTTTCTTGTCCTGGTTCACTATGTTTCTGAGCATGACGGCACTGTGAATTGGAGTAATGAATGCAGTAATATCCATCAAGCACATCACAGATTGTGTCTTTTATTGTACGGTTCACAAAAGGGTTCACACAAAACAAGGGGAGTCCGCTTTTAGCTATTATGCCGCCCGCAGTTGGAACCAGCTTCCAGAAGAGATCAGATGTGCTAAAACATTAGCCACATTTAAATCCAGTCTCAAAACTCATCTGTTTAGCTGTGCATTTGTTGAATGAACACTGTGCTACGTCTGAACTGACTGCACTGTATTTTATGTATAATCATTTTCTATTTAACTGTTTTAAATTTCATTTTAAATCAATTTCTATAACATTTTAAAATTCCTTGTTTTTATTATTTTTAATTCCTTGTTTTTATTGCTGTGAATGATTATTTCACTTTCTTTTATGTAAAGCACTTTGAATTACCACGGTGTATGAAATGTGCTATATAAATAAACTTGCCTTGCCTTGCCTACTGCATTTACTCTGGATGTAAAGGCCTTTACATAAAAATGCAATATTTTTATATATGCAAATAAATAAATAAATACATAAGATAAAAAAATATGTTCATTAGCTTCATTTAAAACACAAACATACTTTCAACACAGTTTCTGCATGTGAAGCACATGAAGGCCGTTTGGTTCACTCATGAATGTTCGTGGAGGGAAGGGTTTGTGTGGTGCTTCAATCCCCATACAGTCACTGTGTACCACTGATCAAACAACAGTTATTCAGTTCTGAACCTCAGGGTGAGAAGACAGCAGACCAGACATGAAACCAAGGTAAGGTTAACAGAGAAGCAAGTTCAGAGTGTGTTTCTCTGAGATGCTGTGGTTGGTAAATGTAAATTATAGGTTAAATCACAGCATTCTGCGGGTGTTTTTACAGTAGATGAAACATGCAGAACATGGGTGGACGCAGCCGTGAAGATAGTCTACTGAATGATACTGAGGGGTTAATCAGCGCTTGTTCTGCTCCACAAACTACTTTTGTTTTAACTTCTTTTGGAGTTCTTTGTATTGTTTGTAGAACAATTCACCATCTTGGGGGAAAAAAAATATTTCACTAATTTGGAAATTACCCTCAAGGTAACATTTCATGGTCAGGTCAATGGTCAGGATTCGGTGCCTTTTGTGTCCCCAATAAAACACATTGAAGTTGATTTAAAAAATATATATAATAATAATTTGAGACATTTTAAAGCATTTTGAACACGATGATAATACAACACATATATTTTAATTTTGAAAAAATATTTAAGTATTAAATTTGCAGTGACCCTCTCATGATTACACAAAAATCTTTTTTAAAAACAGGTTGATTTTCTACTTTTTATGATGGCAAAAGGCAGGAATAACAGGAATAACCCTGTCGTGATAACTAGGATTTTAGAATTTTATATTTGTATAACTATTAGTTTATTCTTTTTAAAATAACTTTATTTATTTATTTGTTTCTGTTGGCTATGTGCTACTACATAGTAGATCATTGGTAATGAAATTTCAATCTGATAAATTGTAAATAGTGTCTGGGCACATTCCAGCTCGGACAGACAAGGACTCAGCTGGATTGCTAGTGTGTTTTTTTCTCTTCTTTTTTCAGGCGGTGAGGGTGGACGAGCACAGTGCCTATGATATTAACAATGACAATAATAGATCACGTGACCCTTTGGCTTCGATGCACGCGTAGTCTTTCGCTCTGCTGACTTTGTCAAATATTTTATTATCCTGTCAGTAAATTTCGAACCATTTTGCATCGGACTCATCATGAGTGTTTCAACAGTCAAGGGCGATCGGAAAAGAGAGATTGGGCAATCGCCAATAAAGAAAAAATTCAGGGATTCCACCATCTCCAGAGAGGATATCGACGATGCTATTGCTAACGGTATCGAGCTTGCATTTAAAAAACAACAAAGCACTTTGGATTCGGTTGTGACTTCGGCAGTGAGAGATGCTGTGGACTCTGTGCTGATTCCAGCATTACGTAAACTACGTGAGGACATACCAGCGACTAACAATTCTGTTGGAGAGCTAAGAGAGGAGTTTGAGGCCATAGCTACCACAGCGAAGCAGACACGTGACCGCGTTGATTCTGTTCGGGCAGATACACGTGAGGATCGGAATGCAGTCGCGGATTTAAGAAATCAGCTAGAGCGACTCACCGAGAAGATGACGGATATGGAGGATAAAAGCAGGAGAAATAACATACAACTGGTGGGGTTACCAGAGGGGATGGAGGGATCCGATGTGGCTGGTTTCCTCAGAGATAATCTTTCCAAGTGGATTCCTTCCCTGAGAGGTCGTGACATCGAGATTGACCGGGCACACCACGTATATGATGGAAGGAAAAACTCTGATCGGCCACATACTCTCATCTTCCGTGTGCTAAGATGGCATGACAGATCTGAGATTCTGAAATGTGCTCGGCAGGCTTATCCGGTAAAATGCATGCAGGACAATGTCACGCTACTATTTTTTACTGACTTTAGTCCAGTCACAGCCGCCAAGAGAAAAAGCTTGGTTCCGGTTTTGAGGTCGATGACGGCGCTTGGTCTCCAGCCCTTCCTCGCTTATCCTGCGGTAATTAAACTACGGCACGGGGGTGAACAGATTTGCTTCAATTCTCTTCGGAAAGTGGAGGAATTTGTCAGCACCCTGTCACAGAGTGGGACATTTGCTGCGGCCGCCCTTTCTTTGACCCGACGAGAGGGGCTTGGTGGTCGATATGGAGGAGATGGTGGCGGGAGGGATATGAATGATGACTAGATCCCTTTCTCTCTTTTTTCTTTTTTCCTCTCTCCTGCTGGGATAGTATTTATATTTTATTCGATACAATCGTCCCTTTGCTGGTAAGACTAACCCCCCCTTTTTTGCTTTCTTTTTTTTTCTGGAGGGGACTAATGGAGAGTAGGTTTCTTTACAATAATGTTTTGGTTATGTGAGCCTTTTGGGAGGCTCGTTGTGGGCTGAAGTGGATCGGTCACAGATCATCACAAGTTTTTGTTGTTCAATCAGACCTATGTTCTCGGTAATGTGCGGCCTGAATTTTTTATTTTTTTTTGTCTATAGTTGTTGGCCATCTCTGTCTGTGTTGTTTTTATTTTCTACAACAGATATTCATGCTTTTATTTACCTTACCTTTTTTTTTTAAGGGGATTTTTCATCTAGGTGTTTTGATATCTATAATGCACACTAGCCGTTTACATGTAATTTACAGAATGGGAGTGCGTTTGCTTTTCTTCATTTGTTGAATGCAATTTTGAGATTATGAACATTTAATGTATACTCTAAATATTTTATTACTGAACGTGACAGGCTTAAATTCTGCTGTTAAATGAACCTGTGTGTTAGAATATTCACACCGTAAATCTAGTTCTGGTGCCCTGATATGTAACACTACGTCATCGGGTATTTTTCTTCATGTGTTTTGGGAGTGTCCTGTGGTCATGGAGCTGTGGACGCATGTAAACCTGGTTTTGTCTTCCTCACTGCAGACTGATTGCTTTGCTGATACGTGTGTGTCTTCTTGAAACTTAATGCAAAGGAGAAGGCTGTTTGCTGGTTTTGCGGCCGCGAGGAGGACGATGATGTAGAACTGATGTGAGCCGCACGTGTGTGGAGAGGCATAATGGATTGCATATTATTATTATTACTTTATTTCTATTTTTTCATTTTTCTGGCATGTGTGATTATATAAAGGAACGACCTGTTTTGTTGTTGCTTTTTTCCTCCCTCTCTCTCTCCCCTTTGATTGGACCTTTGGAACGTGGAGTGTGTGTCTGTTGTTTTTTGTTTGTTTTGAGTTGATGTTATGATGGTATGTTTTTTTTTTTTTTTTTCCGTTTCGCATATTTTTACTGTTATCATGCTGTTTTTCCATATGACATCGCTAAAAGAATTGCCCTCAGACACAAACCATTAGATGCTGAGTGCGTGGGCCTCATTTATGCCATTCTCATGGCACTAATGATGTGTATGTGCGCGAGACCTGTTTTGATGTGCCAAGGTCTCAGTCCCACTGCCTCCGCCGCACACACATGATGTGTGTAATGAGTAAACAGCAGACCTTCATCTTCATCATCATGGCCTCCACTCGTGTTTGATGTGTGTCTCATTTGGCTGTTTCTCTCAGGGCTGATGCGGCATCCACTGACTCAGGCAGCAATTAGACAGCGATCACCAGAAAGTTTGGTGCTGCAGGACCATTAACAGAGGAAAATGCACGCCTCGGAGTAACAGAAGCTGGGCTGGACACACACAACACAACCGACAGGACTCATCGGATATGCCAATCAGCATCCCCCAAACGGCCCATTAGGGCTGCGGGTTCGAGTTTCTCTGCAGGACAGCCGCAGATATGACACATCAGCAACTTGACTCTGTCAGGAAGTAAAACTGCTGAATTTCATTCTTGGACTGATTGTGAAGGTCTTCAGTGTGGTCTGCTTTATTATTTCACTGATCTTCATGGTGACAGGCACGTGTTCCCAGGTGAATCTTGAGAAGATCAAATAGGTCTCCACGCATATTATGGTCCCTTGGTGACACAGGTACAGTAAGTTTTCCCATTAGAATGATGTTTAGACTGGTTTCTTATTCGCTCTCTCCCTTCCCTCTCTCTCCGCCTCAGCAGTCTGAGCATATGGCGTTTAAGTAAAATATTATTAGCACCTCCTTGCAATCACGCTCAGCGCACAGGTGAGAATGATTAACATAATGGAATCAAAGCTGCTCGTAACAGCGCTTTCAATCAGTTTTCGTTTGCACAGTCACATAGCAGTTTTAACACAACAGTTTAAAACAACAGTTTTATCACAAGTTTTTTTTCTTATTGCCAAACACACACATACACCTCTGGCTCAAGCTGAATCCATGCCGTCCCTGCTCGCAGACTAACGTACGAAGGCCTGTGGCTGAGATGAGTTGTAACTCTGTCTGGAGAGATGTTTCACACTTGAAGTCAGCTCAGGCAGGGGTTTATAGGGGTCTGTTCTTCAGAAAACCAGAACATTTATTCCTCTCTATCATAGCGGCTTTGCAGAAATATATTATGAAATATTTTAAGTTGCTTATACCTCAAATTATTTGAAAAAAGAAAAACATGAGTTACTTGCATTAGAATTTTGCTGTATTTTTATGGCTTTTCTAGTGCCTGGGAGGCTCAAAGTGTAGGTGATATAAGAACATTTAGAGCTATTCTTAACCAATGATTGAAAGAAAAAGCACATGAGGCATGGTATTCATCAGTTTTGGAAAATAATAAGTTAAATATATGTTCACAATACAAGTCTTTGTTGATACAAGAGAGCTGCATTGCGTCTGTGTATAACATGCAACTGGTGCGATCATTGTTCCTTTTTAGATGTTCAAGTCATCATCTTGCCATAGAAACAGGCAGATGGAAATACGTAGGTGATCTTGTTCTTGTTGGTGATGTTTGTATTTTTTTTTTTTTTTTTCCTCTTTCCCCTCCTTTTTGGCCTGTCAGTAGCACAGATAACACATGACAGTACATATGCATGGTTATACTATCATCATTCACAGCCTTTTTTCTTTTTTTTAATTAAATATATTTATTTTTTTTTTTTTTATCTTTTTTTTTTTTTTTATATTAATTAATTAATTTAATTTTATATACCCTTTTACTTAACCACACTGTGACAGACAAGACCAGGGGACAGAGAAAACAAGAGAGAGAAAGAAGGTAAAAAAATAAAAATAAAAAAAAGGGTTGTGGGGAAAGTCAACAAAGAAGGGGAAGAGAGAGAGAGAAAAAAGGAGAATGGGGGATAGAGAGAGGGAGAAAAAAACAAAAACAAAAAAACAGACAATTTGCTTCAATACCTGCTGACAAAAAGAGAAAACAACCGAAGACACAACATCAAAGAGACTGCAGCAACAACCAACATCTGTATAAATCACAATAAATTCTAAATGTTAAATGTTATTGAGCAGCACACATAACTAATATTACAAAATAAGTTTTGAAGCAACAGCAGATCAAGACAATGTGTGTCTGTGAGCACCTGTTTTTACACCAATGTGAATGCTTGAGTGTACACCTGTGTGTGTGAGCGCGCTTGTGTTCATAAGGTTCCTCCATGTAAATGTTTAATAGTGTGTGTGGGGAACAACAGCCCCATCCCGCAAGGCATGAAGCAGGCACGGAAAAGACCCGGGCCCCAAACATCCGGAGGCCCCCCAGGGCACGGGACCCCCAGGAGAACCACCGCAGGGACAACCGCGGCCTCCACCCAAAAAAGGGCAGAGGAGAGCCCGAAGGCGGGACCTCCGACAGCCACAGTGTAGGCGCCCCAGGGTGCCGTGGCGGCAAGCCCGCAGGCTCCACCGGCAGCCGACCACACCAGGGCGGACCGGGCCCTGGGCCCGGAGACCCAAAGGCCCCCCACCCCACAATCGGGGCCCAGCAAGGCCAGTAGGGCCAGGCCCTGCCAATCGACCGCCGAGAGTGGGCCGGCGCTCGCCCGAGCATCCTGCCCTGGCGCGAGAAATCACCAACGCACCGGCGGCATCCTCCACCGGCAGGGCATGGTGGTGGGGTGGGGGTCGACTAAGATGATGAGTGAGGCGGAGTCTAAGGCCCGACCTGACACATAGACGTAGACGACAAGCACACATATACACAAGCATGGTATGATGGTATGTTGTGATGTTGATAACAAAAAAACAATGACAATAATATAATTGTCACTCACACTTCACCCAACCCCAATATTACCATCACTTTCATCTTACCTTCAATTTCAAACTTGCTTGCTGTCTTTCTGAAAGTGTATTATTTCCAGTCTTTGTTAGACTATCAGGGTAAGTTCCTGAGGTTTTATAAGTTGTAAACTCTAGATTTAATACTGTCGCATGGAATTGATGTTAATGGTGTTGAAATTCTGCAGCAAAGCGATGATATATCAGATCATTATCTAGTCTTGTGTAAACTCCATATAGTTAAAGCTGTAAATTCAACTCCTTCTTACAAATATGGTAGAACCATCACTTCTACCACAAAAGACTGCTTTGCAAGTAATCTTCCTGATTTATCTCAATTCCTTAGCATATCCAACAGCTCAGAACAACTTGATGATGTAACAGAAACTATGAACTCTCTCTTTTCTAGCACTTTAGATACGGTTGCTCCTTTACGCTTAAGGAAGATTAAGGAAAAGAGTCCAACACCGTGGTATAATGAGCACACTCGCACTCTAAAGAGAGCAGCCCGGAAAATGGAGCGTAGCTGGAGGAAAACAAAACTAGAGGTATTTCGTTTAGCTTGGCGGGAAAGTACTCTATCCTATAGAAAAGCTTTAAAAACCGCTAGATCTGATTACTTTTCGTCTCTTTTAGAACAAAACAAACATAACCCCAGGTATTTATTCAATACAGTGGCAAAATTAACAAAAAATAAAGCATCAACAGGTGTTGACATTTCCCAACAGCACAGCAGTAATGACTTTATGAACTATTTTACTTCCAAAATTGATACTATTAGAGATCAAATTGTAACCATGCAGCCGTCAGCTATATTATCGCATCAAATAGTGTACTATAGATCCCCTGAGGAACAATTCCACTCATTCTCTACAATAGGAGAGGAAGAATTGTATAAACTTGTTAAATCATCTAAACTAACAACATGTATGTTAGACCCTATTCCATCTAAACTACTAAAATAGGTGCTTCCAGAAGTCATAGATCCTCTTTTGGCTATTATTAATTCGTCATTGTCATTAGGATATGTCCCCAAAAACTTTAAATTGGCTGTTATTAAGCCTCTCATTAAAAAACCACAACTTGACCCCAAAGATCTAGTTAATTACAGACCGATCTCGAATCTCCCTTTTTTGTCAAAGATATTAGAAAAGGCTGTATCCTCTCAATTACATTCCTTCCTAGAGAAAAACGATATCTGTGAGGATTTCCAGTCAGGATTTAGACCGTATCATAGTACTGAGACTGCTCTCATTAGAGTTACTAATGATCTGCTTTTATCATCTGATCGTGGTTGTATCTCTCTATTAGTTCTACTGGATCTTAGCGCTGCGTTCGACACTATCGATCACAACATTCTTTTGAATAGACTAGAAAACTTTGTTGGCATTAGTGGAAGTGCATTAGCATGGTTCAAATCGTACTTATCTGACCGCCATCAATTCGTAGCAGTGAATGACGAGGTATCATATCAATCACAAGTGCAGTATGGAGTTCCTCAAGGCTCAGTACTAGGGCCGTTACTTTTCACGCTTTATATGTTACCCTTGGGAAATATCATTAGGAAACACGGGGTTAGCTTTCACTGTTATGCTGATGATACTCAGCTCTATATTTCTTCACGGCCTGGTGAGACACACCAAATTGAGAAACTTATGGAATGCATAGTCGATATAAAAAACTGGATGACGAGTAATTTCTTACTGCTAAATTCTGAAAAAACAGAGGTGTTAATTATCGGACCTAAAACCCCCACAAGTAATAACCTAGAACACTGTCTAACACTTGATGGCTGCTCTGTAAATTCTTCGTCATCAGTCAGGAACCTAGGTGTGCTATTTAATAGTAATCTCTCCTTTGACAGCCACGTTTCTAGCATTTGTAAAACTGCATTTTTTCATCTTAAAAATATATCTAAACTGAGACCTATGCTCTCAATGTCAAATGCAGAAACATTAATTCATGCGTTTATGACCTCAAGGTTAGATTATTGTAATGCTTTATTGGGTGGTTGTTCTGCACGCTTAATAAACAAATTACAGATGGTTCAAAATGCAGCAGCTAGAGTTCTTACTAGAACCAGGAAGTATGACCACATTAGCCCGGTTCTGTCAACACTGCACTGGCTCCCTACTAAACATCGTATAGATTTTAAAATCTTGTTAATTACTTATAAAGCCCTAAATGGTTTAGCTCCTCAGTACTTGAGTGAGCTCTTATCGCATTATAGTCCTTCACGTCCGCTGCGCTCTCAAAACTCTGGCCATTTGATAATACCTAGAATATCAAAATCAACTGCGGGCGGCAGATCTTTTTCCTATTTAGCGCCCAAACTCTGGAACAATCTACCAAACACTGTTCGGGAGGCAGACACACTCTGTCAGTTTAAATCTAGATTAAAGACCCACCTTTTTAACCTGACATACACCTAACACACTACTACACTTCTATTATTCAAATCCGTTAAAGGATTGTTAGGCTGCATTAATTAGATCAACCGGAACCGGGAACACTTCCCATAACACACGATGTACTCGTTACATCGTAAGAAGATTGGCATCTACGCTAATAGTTGTTTCTTTCTTATTCTGTTTCTCAGTCCGTGTCCGGATCAGATGGTGGATCGGCGCCGGGAGATGATGTCTGCGGCCCTGATCGTCAGCGATGAGCCCCAGAGACATATCCCCAGTGAAGACCTCGACTAAAATACAATAAAACTAAAAATAAAACAAATAATTAAAAATATAATAATAAAATACCTAACTACATAATACTATTATTGTTAGAAATTGCAACAATATAAAAATAGAAATATAATACATTTATACATTTAAAAATGTAATTAAAACAATAAGTAAACAATGAATAAACAATAATATCCTGGCCAGAGGAGAACTGGCCCCCCGACTGAGCCTGGTTTCTCCCAAGGTTTTTTTCTCCATTCTGTCTCAGAGGGAGTTTTGGTTCCTTGCCGCTGTCGCCTCTGGCTTGCTCAGTTGGGGACACTTAATTTCTAGCGATTATAGTAAATTTGATTTCACAGTTACTATTTAAACAAAACTTAGCTAGACAATGACATCTCCGAATTCAATAATGAAACGCCCTTAACTGAAAATTGAGTGTTTAATCTTATTATTATACATTACTGACACTCTATCCTCCAACTTGATACTGTTAAGTGCTTTGACACAATCTGTATTGTTAAAAGCGCTATATAAATAAAGGTGACTTGACTTGACTTAATTGGTTTGTAAAGGTCTGGATCCATGGGTCAATTAAACAATGAATCAAACAAACACAATTGCCAAGTCTTCACAGTGATACAGCCTACAGCTATCTGAGGATGAGTTTCTCCCCCCTATACCCTATTTATAGCCTTCCTATTAAAGCAGATGCAGCTGCTTTTTAATCAGAATCAAAACCAGAATCACTTTAATTGCCTGTTTTTGTGGCAGTTTTGTGTGTGTGTGTGTATGTGTGTGTTTTGAAGACAACCCCAATAATGTGAGATCAAGTCAATTTGATTTATATACAACATACATAGTTTCAAAGCAACTTTAGAGACATTCATAATGGTAATGTTTAAAAATTGAGTAAGTTATACTTTACATAAATAATATTGCATATTGAGCAGATTAGGGTTACCATAATACTTACAATGCTTAGTAAATAACATCTTTAGTCCAAGATGTTTCACCAGCACAAAATTCTTGTGTCTCTGACCATGCAAAGCTGACATATAGGGGAGTATAAGCAACACCTGCCAAACTCCTCCTCCTCTAGATTACAGGCTTCTTACTGTAGGCTTGATCATCTGGGATTTAAAAGAACATTGATTTTATGTGTATGTAGTCTGTAGGAGACCTGATGCACCTGCTCATGGAAGCTATCTAAGGTTTGGAGTCTTCAAACCCTCTTTTCCCATCATTAGATCTAATAAATAGGTTATGTTTTTGGCAGGTACAGTGTATGAATTTAGGCTACTGATTAAGGAATTATTATTCATATAATCATTCATTCTTTAATCAGTAAACATTCTCTCTCACACACACACTCTCTCTCTCTCACACACACACACACACACAGAGAGAGACTGACAGGAATATTACTGAACCCAAATGTAGGAGTTTAATTTTAAGTATCAGTCACATAACATCCAAAGTACAAAACAAGTCAAAACAACCACATAATAATAAATAATACTTACAAACTACTAAAAATGCAATCTATGTAAACATTTCCAAACTGTTTTCTCAAAAACCCCACCATCTTTGTCCTCGTTTTTAAACCAACATTTTGGATGATTTTACCTTCAGCTTCAGTAAGTAATGCTACACACTAAAAGATTTTTAAAATCTTATAAGATCTTCAAAATGTGAGAGACCACAAACATGAGGACAAAAAAATCCTAGATTTAACCGTTTTGCTCCTATAGTGTGTGGTGCCCCCCCCACACATCAGGATTTCTGATCGTAAATGTTCAACATGTTCTCAATCGGGGCGCATCTGACATTCTTCCGAGCAGATTCAGTCACTCTTAACTAGGGTTGGGTATCGTTTGGGTTTTTTTCGATACCGGTGCCAAATCGATACTTTTAAAACGGTGCCTAAACCGATACTTGTTTTTTTATATATATATATATATACACACACACACACACACACACACACACACACATACTGTATATGGAACTAATGAAGCTCCAGGAAATCCCCAATATGGAAGGCATTGTTATTCCTGTAACTGAGTAAACAGAAGATATAAGCGTTTTGAATGATAAAACAAATACATTAAACACTCGACTACGACAATATATAGCTTGTCTGTGTTATTCAAGCCATCTCTGGTATTTTAAGTATATTTAAAATCCATTGCTTATCAATGCATTAGTAGCCTATGGCACATATTTTCCGCCTCATTCTGTGACAAGAAGCTATCAGATCACAAAAGAAATCATTTAACTGGTGGTGTGGACTAAAAACGTTATAATGTTCTATTTTGTTGGTTTAAACGGGTTTAAAAACGTGAATACAAGAGAATTTTAGCTTTAGGCATTTTAATTAAAGCTAGGGCTGGGCGGTATATAGAGTTTGTACTATATATCTATATATTCTTTATAATCGATACATTATTATGAAGCAATACAGTTAATATTGATATACAGTTTGATACGAGCGCATCTGATAAAATATCTAGGGAGGACACAGACTGAACTGCGGAGAAAGTGCATAATACAATTTGTTCTAAACATGTGACAAGCTTTATATGAAGGGATATAAAAAAAACTCGTAAGATACAGTAGCCTGTAGTTTATAGTTTCAGTTTAAAGCGGCTCGCGCTCACAGATGCGCTGACAGAAAGGCTGTGTGTGCCGCTGACAGAGATGCTTCTCGCGCTGTTTAATGTGTTTGCTGTTTTCCGTAATGCATAACTTACAATTCACAGGTATATTCTCCATCTGTAAATGTTAGAAAGCCATGGACATATTTCCATTTTACTGTCAGAAGTGCGTGAGCTTTTGCTTTGCGATTCTTTGCTAAACTTCACGTCATTTAGAATGAGCCAAACAGACGGCGCGCAGTGAAATAGGAGTGCAATAACTCTGACTAAAATATACATTTTGCTGAAATATTTGTAGTTGTAGCCTGTGATGCTTCTTACGTGTGTTTCGGAGAAACAAAGGACAAATATTTTAATCGATCGCTCAGGCATGGCACCGAAATGAGGCACCGAAATCTGCGTTCTGATTCGGTTCTAGTACATACCGGTTACATAGGTACCGGTGTCATATTGGTACCGGGTTTCGGTACCCAACCCTACTCTTAACACACATCACACCACAGGAAAATCTGATAAGATATTCTTTAGATCCACGAAGATAATCGGGACATTACCTAGGATTGTCGGAAGGGGAGAAATCGGCCCAAAATCAGCCCGATTATCTTGTGGTGTGTACCCATCATTACGCCCAAAGTCTCTTTAAGACAAGTCATGTCACTCGGCGGCCATCTTTGAAAGGCCTCTTGGGCATGCAAGTGCAGACTATGGCTGTGTTCGAAATGCCATACTATCATACTACTCTTACTATTTCTGCAGCATGCAGTATGTATGCTGCGCATAGTATGCAAATTTTCTGTATGCATGAAATACCTGGATGACCTACTATTTTTGCCAGAGTCTGCTAAATATAACTCAAGTACACTGAAATCAGTACAGAAGCTGTGTTCCGAATGGCATACTATCATACAACTCCTACTATACTGCAGTATGCTGTGTATACTGTGAACAGTATGTGAATTTTCTGTATGCATGGAATGCCCGGATTACCTGCTTCATTTGCTGAAATTTGATGTATGCATCTGAAGACACTGCGTGGGATACTGTTTCCCAGAACGCAACGCGCTCCATGTGACGTTTCATCTTCAAACGTGTGAGTGAACTGGAGGCGGGGAATATAGTAATTATAAATGTTACACTTGTATATGTACGTATATACATATACATGTAAACTACAAACTATTGCTGTGCATCTAAAAACAACATAATTTGTAGACATAAATTGTACTTTAATCTCTACGGCACTTTTCCGATCAAGTCAAATGACGTCACCTTTATCTCTATAGCGCTTTTGAAGTGGATCAAAAAAGTTCATCAAAGTTATCCTAAGACAAGAACGCATTTTGGTTTTAGGTTTTAGGGCAACTTTGATGAAAGGTTTTGATGCACTTCAAATGTTGACTACTGTACATTGTTTCAAATATATTAAATAATAATATAACATTGCAGTAATATAATATATAAATAAAATTAATATTTCAGTTATGCAAGCAGAGTTAAATTCCGCTGTCAAGCAGCTCTAAAAAGAAGTGTTTTAACTCAAAGGAGAAATAGACCAATTTGTTGTCAGAGGCTATTTAACGTTACATTAACTCCACTCACCAATGCCTGGCTGTGATAAACAGCACTGCAAAAGACACGTAATTCTGTAGAATCAGTGGCGCAGTGAGTAAAACACACGAGATGTGTGCTGCTGATGTGAGCGATACGAGTTCGGTTCTGACTTTTGTCAAACTCTTGCAACTCCTTTTCCCATCAGATCAGAAAGGCATTTATTTTCAATGAAAAAATTAAGTAAATATTTGAAAAGTGGAAATTAAACGCCTCATTAATAATACAGTGTGCTTAGCTGTAGGTAGGTTTTTGTCCCCATAAAGTGGCGTTCATCAAATAAAATGTATGATAATTTACACTCAATGTTATTGTATACTGTTTTATAATGTAGCTACTACTACAGTACTGAAGTATAAATATCTGCCACCTAACTACTATTTACACACCTGTTGCTCAAGAAAATGCTATTTTAGTGTAAACAGAATGTATCATTATTTGCACTTAGTGTAAATATATCACTCTTTCCAATTAGTGTAACTGCCAAAAATATCATAGTTCATTTAAAGACAGCTCATTCAGTTCAGTCCAATAGTCTATGTAAAGTTCTTCAGTTATGAAATGAGTTCAATTGGGCAATATAGCACTGTTTACTAATATGAAGCCTTATTAACAAGTCTTTGTAAAAGAATAGTTAGCACTTTTGTTTGTAAGGTAACAACCTTGACAGCTGTGCTGAATTAATGTTTGTGTTTGTCATGTGACAATTAAGCATATTACTCTGAAACATTTGTTGTATATTGTATACTGTTTCACACACTATTCTTTAAAAAATAGTAGGCGGTATGCAGTAAGCAAGTATGCCATTTCGAACACAGCCTGTGTGTTCCCTGGGAATTGAACCCACAACGTTTTGCGCTGCTAACGCAATGCCCTACCACTAAGCCACAGGAACACATACTTAATACACTGAAAAAAATTTGGAGTAGGATTTACTTGAAAAAAGTAAGGAAAGTTTTTTCACTTAGAAAATGTGAGTAATTTCAGTAGAATTCCCAAGTAAAAACAAGGAACTGTAGATTTAATTAGAAAATCTCAAGTAAAGTTTACTTGGAATTTCCCAGTAAATTGTATTGATTGTTTATATATTTTACTACACAATAATCCTAGTTATCTTATTTAAAATTACCAAAGAAAATAAGTAAGTTTAACATTGCCAGTTAGAGTTTGATGAATACGTAATTATTTTAAGTTAAATCGGCAATTTTCAAGTACATTTCACTTAGTCACGGTTTATAAACTTTACTCAAACAACATAACACTAAATATAACCATGCTATTAAAGCATGTGGTTCACTTACACACATAAATAAACAAGTAGACAGCTTGTTATCCTTTCTAAGATAATATGTCAACTCAATAGAATTATTACCCAAATGAACTCAGAGACATCAATACTTGGTACACCATACACAATGATGGTAACAATCAGTGGATAGTGTTTGAGTATGAATGGGTCATTTTGAGTAGAAAATGAACTCCATATGTCACAAAATAGTACGTTACTAAACCTAACCTCAAAAGCTACCATAAAACAGTGTAAATACAACTCAAAAACAGTGAAAAGTGTAATCTTTTTAATTATTCATGCCCCAGTGCATGATGGGAAAAACGGGATCATAACTTTGATATTTACTTAAAGAATCCTTGTAAACAAACAATTTCAGGTAAAATATACTTATAAGTTCAAACTTTAATTTCTACAAGCATAAATCGAGTACTAATATAGATTTTACTCCTTTTTTTAAATTCTTGCCTGAACTAAATAATTTAATGTACAAATTACATTTGTTTTTATGTAGTATTTACTTCAGCACAAAATCATAAGTAATACTTATTAAATAATACTTAATACTATTTATACTAAAATAATAAATAATACACACTAAATAATACTTACAAACTACTAAAAATGCAATCTATGTATTACTATGTAACTATGTATTATTTCCAAACTGTTTTCTCAAAAACCCCACCATCTTTGTCCTCATTTTTAAACCAACATTTTGGATGATTTTACCTTCAGCTTCAGTAAGTAATGCTACACACTAAAAGATTTTTAAAATCTTATAAGATCTTCAAAATGTGAGAGACCACAAACATGAGGACAAACAATCCTAGATTTAACCGTTTTGCTCCTATAGTGTGTGGTGTCCCCCCCACACATCAGGATTTCTGATCGTAAATGTTCAACATGTTGAATATTTACGATTCGCAATCGGGGCGCCTCCGACGTTCTTCCGAGCAGATTCAGTCACTCTTAACACACCTCACACCACAGGAAAATCTTTAGATCCACCAAGATAATCGGGACATTACCTAGAATTGTCAGAAGGGGAGAAATCGGCCCAAAATCAGCCCGATTATCTTGTGGTGTGTACCCAGCATTACGCCCAATGTCTTAAGACAAGTCATGTCACTCGGCGGCCATCTTTGAAAGGCCTCTCGGGTATCGGTTAATTTCTTGATTGCCGTTTTGACAGTGTCTGCTTGCATATTTTAATCATATTTGGTAGTTCCCTTTAATGTATTTGATCCATGGGAAATTTATCTAGCATTATATTTATATTATTTCGTCGTCATTATTTCGTTATAATTAGTTGAAAATATCTCTTATCAACCTTGATTTACATTCTATCACATTATTTTGACAGTTAAAGTTTTGGGCGGTTTTTGTGAGCTTTTGGGCTGGAAATCGTCCATCCAATCTGGCAACACTGGTTGCATTTTTCCCCATTCAAACCTATATGAGTGTCACGTCTTGGGTATTCTATAGTCTTTGGTTACGCCGCGCCCAGCCCACAAGAGCAACGTACATTCGTTTGAAGTTTAAACTTTCGTTAATTTTTATCCTTGAAACTACTGATCGATTGAAACTGAATAAGGAACAATGCGATTTAGCCTGCAAGTAAACAACACAAATAACAATCTATCTACAATTACAAGAAACACAGTATGATATTGCATTAAAAAGGCTGTGTGGCATGTTCTCTTGATCTGAGTTGATGTTGGAATTAGTCCACCCATGGTCACTGTTCAGAGAAAACTGCTTTGGGGATTTACTTTGCAGAAAGAGGCTAGCGACTTTTTTAATTGCTCATAAACATGAGGTTATCATTGTTGATGTTACGATTCTTAAAAGTCTAGGAGTTGGTTCGTAACACTTAGTTATTGCTGGCTGGATTGAACCCGGCAGAGAAATGACCATGAACACGGATAAAGCTTGTTAACTATAATTTATTACATAAAGCCGAAGCCACAAGACAATGATTGGGATGCACTATTTACAATTGCTAGAATGAATATATAATAATAATAATAATAATAATAATAATAATAATTATTATTTTTAGAACTTAAATCAACGAAAAATTACCAAACGAAATTACCACTAATATAGGGAAAAGGAACTTGAGTGGCGCCCAAATCAAAGAACAAAATAAAACTAAATTCCCATAAAGCTCCCCCAAATCCCCTAACCTAACTAACAAAAAGAAAATGTGGAAAAGAACCCGAGATCTTCAGCGTATCGACGCTCTAAATGTCCTATTCTCACCAATAATAACCAAAGTACAAGGAGGGCGCACACCACTTTCCTAATGTATCTAAACACTCATCTTTACTACGTGCAAAGTGTATATCGCGCGATATGCTTACCTGTTCTCTTTTCCCTAATCAAGGAGAAAACGAACCGTAACTCAAATACACAGCCAACTGAGTGTTAAACACATCAAATCAAATAATAAGATACAAAAGATTTCATGTCAGCAAACAACGCGTACACAGACGCACAGCACCCCAATCAAGCACAAACGAGCTTCCTTCTGAAGTTCGCGGGAAGACCTTTAAACCAGCAGGGCGAAAGCAGATTGGACGAAAAGGACGACGTCACAACGATGATCAGCAGGTGACATGACCAATCAGGAACCTGAGAGCAAGCAGCAGAGCAATAGCAATAGAGGGAGGGACAAGAAAGAAAACAAGCACACACCTATGCACATAGCACGTAACAATATTTAAAATAATATTAATAAAAGCAACATACACTTTTAACATTCTTATCATTCTTGAACTGTAATGTCAGCACCAGTGTTGGGGAAAGTTACTTTTAAAAGTAATGCATTACAATATTGCATTACTCCCTAAAAAAGTAACTAATTACATTACTTAGTTACTTTTTATGGAAAATAATGTGTTACGTTACTTTTGCATTACTTTTTAAATCTGGGCTGGGCTTGCTTGATTGTTTTTAATTTTAATATAAAAAAGTTCTATATTTGGTCAATGTAAAAGCCCTTTCACACCAAAAGTGAAATGAATACGCCTCAGACTGAAGAAAAAAAATTCACCGTCTGTTCAGTAGAAAGTTCAACACACTTAAGTGTGGAGAAATCTAGAATACGTATATTGATAGATACATTTTTGTATAAAATACTATAAATGTAGATTATATTTAATAGATTGCACATTTATGAAAACATTTCTAATTGGTAAAAGGTGTTATTATGCATGTTTGGGTAGTGTTCAAGTAAATTAAGAGTTTTTTTTCACCCAAAAATAGTTTTTTTAAAGGAAAGTCAGTGCTGATAAATAAATGGATGTCATTTGGCGATTGTGGGGCAGATTCAGAAATGTCAGGACCTTTACTAGCAAGCACGTTTTCAAAGAAAGGACTACACAACTGATTTCATATGAGCAGCATGATAAAGGTCCTACTGATCAGCTGTTGTCTCTTACCTGTTAATACTGTTTTATGTCGGTCCAAACCTGTCTGCCACTTGTGGTCGCCTCTGGCTTGCTCAGTTGGGGACACTTAATTTCTAGCGATTATAGTAAATTTGATTTCACAGTTACTATTTAAACAAAACTTAGCTAGACAATGACATCTCCGAATTCAATAATGAAACGCCCTTAACTGAAAATTGAGTGTTTAATCTTATTATACATTACTGACACTCTATCCTCCAACTTGATACTGTTAAGTGCTTTGACACAATCTGTATTGTTAAAAGCGCTATATAAATAAAGGTGACTTGTGTAAAAAATAGATAAAATAAAGCTTTATGTAACTTCAGTCTGAAAACAACATCAGTATTTTAGTAAGGTGGTTCCTATTATAATCATATTTTAACTGTTTGACTGCGTTAATATAGAACAGGTCAAATATTCACTTACTGATTATGGATCTTCAGTTGCTTGTTGTGGTCTGTGCCAGACACCTACAATATAAAAGTATTAGCACTGCTTATGTTAATAATAGTAATATGTTAAAATTAGTTTTTATTGGAATTTTATTGTAAGAATTTAGTTCTTACGTTCGTTAGAGCCCCATGCTTTACGTTTTCTGTATATAATGCAAGCTAATGCTACAATTACAGCTACAAGAATTGCAGATATGACTCCAGCTATGAGACCAGCTGAAGTCACTTTCTCACATTCAGCATCAGAGGATGTTGTTCCAGCTTTTACTTCTGTAAGTCCCATAGTCTCACATCTGAAGAGTAACTTAGTATTATTAGTATGTCCAGTCTTATCAGAATATTTCTTAATTGGCATTTGTAAATCTGTGGACACTACTCACATTGAATGTGGCAGGCAGGCCATTAGAGAGCCATCTGAATAAGTTCCTTCAATGCAGTCAGCACATACAGTATCACTGAATACTGTTCCTGTAAAAGTAATTAGACTGAATGAGTTATACAATGTCAGTAAAGCTGCTACTAGGGTTGTAATAACTGGGGTAATCAAATAATTCTGATAACCTCAGTAATTAAATCAGAAAACTGCTGTAAATCAGAAGAAATCTACAGCTTAATGCTGAAATACATTTGGTCCCTGTTTCAAATTCTACCTGTTTGTTTAATATATTGTCCAGGTTTACATGCAGAGTGCTCCACTGCTAATGCACAGGACTCTTTATTTAGTTTAATGCAATGGAATCCTTCCTGAGGCTCACAAACTGTATCTGCAGAGCGAGTGCAGGCCTTGAGCACTTTTAGTCGATGGACTGTGAACACAAAAACAAAGCATTTATATTCATATTGAAAGTATAAATGCATTAGACAGCACTTCCTTATTAATGATTTATTTGTCTTTACCATAAATTAATGCTTTTATCACTGGGCACATACCTGGATCACACACAGTGCAGGGATAACATGATACAAGTCCGTTAGGTTCATCTGTGTATGTTGATGCAGGACAAGGAATACATGTTGTAGTGGAATCTGCAGCACAAGGCCAATAAACACGGTTTCCTGAAGAAAAAAAAAGGTAAATTTTTTTTTTTTTTTTCTTGAATAAAATGAATATATAAATCACACTAACATGGTCATGGAAACTTTTTTCTCAAGTCAAGGTGTTTCCCTTCTGGGGGGGGGGGTTGGTTAGGTGGTTGATGTGACATATTTACGCTGGATGGAGTGTGCTCACCTGTGTTGGGCCCTATGAAATCAGTTTTATTTTATCCAAATTCCATTTTTTTTCTGTTTTAATTTTTCTGGACTCCTTTTTCACAGTTAAATTAAATTTTATTAATCAAAAAGCATGACTACTTAATTAAAATCATGAAACTTAGACAATTTCACATTAATTTATTAAAAGTAAAAAAAAAACTACGTTTAGCACCTTATGAAGTGTTTTATTATGTTTTATTGTTAACAAATTCTCTGTTTTAGCATGTCTAATCATTTGAATACATGAAAACAACTTAATTTATTCAAATTATTCTTAAAATAACCTTATGAAATGTTTATTTTTTTTTTTCAACTGTTGTGTGTATTTAAATTTTTCTGGTTATCAAATTAAGGCATAATACATTAATCATGTATCTTTTAATTGAAAATTAAACAAACTTAATTTTTTTGGCAAACAAAGGGGATTTATTATTAAAAAGTGAAAGAAATGTGTGATTATTCCTTCAAAAATTTAAGTTTTAATAATTTTAATAATAGTAGGCCTACTAATAGTATTAGTACCGTTATGTATATTCTACTGAACAATATCTCTGACAGTGTCTTCAAGTTAAACCGAACTTTTATTTTGACGGGCTGCCATGAATACCTTTAAATTTCTGTGTGATCATATGAGGCTAGTTTTACTTTTACTGTTCAAATGAAAGGGTAAAATGCTCATGAAGTGACTTTCAGAGCAGTTTTGGGGATGTTGTTCATGTATTTATATCCTCATTTAGAGAGACGACAGATGCTGAAAACACTGCGAGCGTCGCGCACTTCAGTATGTGTGTAAACTAAACCGCGCTTCTGCGCCATTCATTCACACAGAGACACACAGAAATGCAGGATTCATATTTAAATAGTCTTTTTGTGGCTTAATATTTACAAATACTAGTCCATATTTAAGTGTAATCACCTACTTTTGATTAATTCATTAAAGTTTGACAAGTTCTGTGACATTCCGCGTTACACAGTAAATTCCGGTTTTAGGACTGGATTCCGCAATTCTGTCCGTGTTTCCGCAAAATGAATATGCCCTACCTGTGTGTGTGTGTGTGTGTGTGCGCGCGTACCTGTCTGTGTGTGTGTGTGTGTGTGTGTACACACATCGGTGCAGAACTCCTAGTGTTGCCAACTTAGCGAATTAGTCGCTAGATTTAGCAAATTTTTTCCCAAAAAGTGACCAGTGACAAATCTAATGACTTCTTGGACAAATCTTAGCGAGTCTTCTGTGACTCGCTGGCGGGGGCGCTGTAAGGGGTGGGGGGGAAATTGGTTAAGATGATTCTAAGGGCCCGACGATAAAGGAGAAATTAATTTAAAAAAAACGAGGGGGAAAATAATGTTAGACAGTAAACGCTATGGGATGCGCAACAATTTTTGGAAGAAATTCCAACAATAAAGTGAAATTTAATTGAATTGAAATGCGACTTCTACTGAGGGGCTGAAGTGACCTCTTTGCTGCATCACATGAGTTATCACCTGATTTGATAATTCTAGTCATGTGCCAAAAACATTAAGCCTATGACATAATCATAACAGCTTTGAAACTAAACCAAATGTTTCAAACAATGTAATAAGTTTGAAAACAGTGTATTTGTGCTGTCTTCATAATACACTACATGTTTTTTCGTAAGATCTGTCAACTCTGTCTGCCTAAAAGCTGCAAACTGGCTCTGACTTTCGGCATCTAGCATCAAAAACATTGGGCAAAAATCTGTCCAAAAGTTGTGTAGTGTATTCCAGCATTTATCGTACAGAATCTGAAATAAACTTTTGTACTGTACCGGGGGCACACATGGGGCAACATTCTCCATCGATCTCATATTCAGCACGGGCACATCCACAGACACATAGTCCCAAATTAGCAGCAATGATGATAGCAACAGTGGATATAATGGTCCTTAACAACAACATGTCCACGTAAAGTGCAAGCAAGGATTATTCAGTCCATTTGAAACTAAATAAAAACGTTTCATCCTTTCGTTTTTTCACAAGTTTGATGGAGTCTTTAGAAGATGCTTTGGCAGAGACTCCAACAAACACTTCTTCCTCTTCACACTCGGCTTGACTTCTCCCGAGTAATCAGGTGTATTCTGTGAAGAGTTTAAGTAAAAAGGTTAGATTAAGATTATTTGTCACATACACAATTATATAGAGATTATATAACCAGCAGTGAAATTCTCTGCATTTAACCCATCCTAAGTGAACACACACCCGGAGCAGTGGGCAGCCATGTTACAGCACCCGGGGAGCAGATGGGGGTTCAGTGCCTTACTCAAGGACACCTCAGTCGTGGTATTGAAGGCGGATACTCCAACAATCCCTGCCGGACCTGAGATTCGAACCCACAACCTTCCGCTTACAAGTCCGACTCGCTATCCATTAGGCCACGACTGCCCAGCTATAGCTAATGTTCTATGTTAGTGCTATTATGAATATCTGCTTTAAAAGTGTGAAAGGTTTATTAAAATGTGAAAACTGGCCTGTTTCATAAAAGTTGCTAAGAAAAGCAGGGGTTAAAGTGACTTGAAATAACCTAACAAATCAATCGGGACTAAAGCGGTTTCATAAAGGACAACTCAAGTTCAATTCAATTCAATTCAAGTTTATTTGTATAGCGCTTTTTACGATACAATCGTTGCAAAGCGCTTTACAGGAAATTAAGTTTCTACAATATATTTATACATTGTAGAAACTTAATATATTAACTTATGGCAAAATTTGTTAATTCTGCATGTTGTTGGTGGATCAGAGGTTGGCATCCTCTGAGGTCCTCAGTGCAAAACTGATACGTCACGGGTATATTTTTCATCTGTAAATGTTAGAAAGTCATGCAAATATCAATTTTTCTGTCAGGAGTGTGCGAGGCTTACGCAAGCAAAGGAGCGCTGCTGCGTGCATCAGTGGAGAGTCAGTGGTAATATCGATGCGTTCCTATTGGTCCGTGTTAGAGGAGCTCAGCTTAGCCGGACAGTTAGCCTGCTCCCGACCAGGTTAGTTTCTCAGCATAAGTTGCCACAGTGACTGAGCTTGAGCTATGGTAATTTTGCTTTCAGAAACCAAATCAAGTGAAAATAAGTCAGAATTACTGAAATAAGCCTGGCTTATTTGGTAAACTTGTTTTATGAAACAGCCCCCTGGAAAAGGTTAATAGCAGTGTCTGATAAACAAAAGTAAACATGCTATCCACCATTTTCTTTAATGTGGAAGTAAGCCTATGGGCAAGACTTCCGGTTCATTAGTCGCTATATACGGAAATAACGAGAAGAATAATGTGCATTAAACGGTAAAACTGTTTGCAGTACAAACTAGTGTGATCATAATTAAGATAATACATTAAAATAATAAGACACACCAATTCTCAATATCAAGCAGCAAACCAATGGTTTTGTACAGCTAAATACGCGCATGAGACCGGAAGCCTGGGTTCGGTTGCATGAAAGCCCTTAAGCTAAGAAATCCCTTAGTTATAAAGTTAAGGGAACCCTTAGTGAAACTTGAGTTGCAGGAAAAATCCTAAGGGTCAACTTAAGCCAGACACATAAAATCTACAAATGTTCACGCCTGCTTTTACGGGAAGAAAAATGTGTTTAAGTTTGAAAAATAAAAACGTCGTAAATTTAAAATGTTTAAATGTGCAACAAATTTGTTCACTGGTCATTTTAGACTAAAGACCCTGCTGAAAAAACAACAACAATAGAACCCTGCCCAAAACACAATAGAAAATGTAATGGATTTAATGGTTATAATGGGAATAGTACTGGATTTAATGGAAACTATTATGGTGTCTACTGGTATGTGATGAATTCTATTGGTGGAATGTTAAATCCTATTGGAAAAATGTCCAAAACACACTACAAAAATTAATTTTGTAATGTTTTACTGGAAAAACCTAATGGTTGATAATGGTATTTTAATGGAAACCATTGGAATTTCTGTGATGGTTTCTATTGGGGCTTCTATTGTTTTTTTTTAGCAGGGATATAATATATTGCTAGTGGTGGCTTGTTCTGTGCATGCTTTCGTTTTCAATTTTGAACAAACATGTTAAAATGGATCCAGTCAAGCTTAACTTACATCAGTTAAAGTAGGCCTGACCGTAATACTACGAAACGCTTGTCAGGTTTATGGTGAAAAGGTGTTACAGAAGCAGTGAAAATTTTAACTTGCATTTTGTCGATTTGAAAAGGCCTAACAAACTGAAACCAAAAGATCCAACGTCTAAAACATCAAATAGCTTTTAGCCATGATGTTTCCCACAGGATTGTGTGGGACTTGTGGCGGCAGGTGACGTCACATATTAATTTGCATATTCATGACATCATTGCGTCAAGTTTGCGTTCAGACGAGTTTTGGCACTTAAAATCTGTTCTAAATGTCACATACTGTAATTAATACAACTCAATGCCCAATAAAGCTGTTCACATTATATTTTCTGTTGTCATACATAAAAGTATAAATAGCAAACAGGACCCATTAATTTTACATGCTAACCAGGAATCACTTTCACTATACTCCTTAAATCCTGATTTATAATCGCGACATCGTCTGATAAAATCAATATACATCTAACTTACACTAAAAAGCGACTATATGCGGTGGTTTTGGCTATATTACTGTTTTGTCTCATTCAGCGCATTGCCTGCGTCTGAGTAACAAACTATGCGCATATTAACAGACGAATTATGTTCATATTTAAAAGTCCAAATAGTCACACTTTTCCCGGTGAGAGGGTTCAACACCCGCACTTTTTTTCTCTCTTTATTTGTGGCGAGCCGCAACACCGCAGTAAAGATAGTTTGCGGTTCGATATTCAGATTTCTTTTGGCTATAAATACGCAGTGCGCTGTCATAGACATGCAAATAATTCTGAATGACATTCTCCATGATTTGTGAACTCATATGACAGTGTCCTCCGGGCCGAAATCAGTTTTTTTTTTTCGTAGGGACCCTTAATTTTACAATGGCTATAGCTCAAAAAATTGGACACTTGGAAGACTGAAACCGGTGTCATCTTCACCAGTTTGATCTGTGAATTATTTCACAGAAATGCTTTTGTCCACAGACCCCTTGGTAAGTCCGCTATAAGGAAAGTGAAAGATAGGCGTTCTTCATGTTTAAACGTCTACTGCCAATAAACACGCAGACGGCTGGAATAAAAAAAATATTGTTTTAGCTCGAGTTCGATTTGTGAAAACTTTCACAATCGCATTTTATCGCGTGGCAGTGTTTCTCTTTGCTCTGGCCCCTTTTCTTATATAACAATGTTATATGGCGCTATTGAAAAAAGGGCCATAATGCTAAAAATATATAGTCTATATATTTTTTAGCCAAAAAAAAAAACTGATTTCGGCCCGGAGGACACGGTCATATGAATTCACAAATCATGGAGAATGTAATTCAGAATTATTTGCATGTCTACGACAGCGCACTGCGTATTTATAGCCAAAAGAAATCTGAATATCGAACCGCAAACTATCTTTACCGCGGTAGCCGCAACAACATCCACCGCCCGCTGCCATCAGCTCCCGCATCTCACACACAAGAGCGCGACTTTAGCACAATATTTAGCAAATTTCAGACACTTTTGGCAGCTTTTTTCCCACAACAGGTACATACTGACAAACCTAGCGACTTTTTGGAAAAAACCTTAGCTATCGTTCATTTGGAAGATGTCTCCAGTACTGCCCTGCGAGCGCGAGGACTGACTCTCCCGGTGTTCTGAAATTTTCGGTGTCTGAGATTTTCGGTGACGCTGGGCGGAGCATACAAGAATATTCATGAGTTTTCTGTTTCGCGTTAAAGCGCCACTGAAAATGACTGTTTTCAGAATAAGAAATGCTTCAAAGTGTGATGAAGTTCAGCAGGTATTTAGGCTACTGTTAATTTAGGCACAATAGTTTGTAGATTGTGTCGTGTTATGTTTAATTATTACAGCTATTCATTTGTTGATGTGCCTGAGGATACACGCCCTCTATTTCTATTCTATTCTATTCTATTCTATTGACTGAATGGCTAGATGACAGAGCCCAGTGGTGCACAATAACATGTAATGACCAATTATATATAAGACTCATTTATTAGATTTTGCACTGTTGTGTTGAAGATGGATGAGGCTGAATTCAAAGCACTGACAGACTTTAAAAGACTTGGAAAGATACCTCAGGGTCTTTCCAGACATGAAAAATTCATATTTCTAAGAAGGGCTAAAAGCTTCATTTTTGAAAGTAAGTAATGTAAAATGTACACCTGGATTTAGTGGCTTCACTGGTTGTTTATAATGATTTTTATACTTTTTAGATGAAGCTTTGTATTATATTAAAAAGGAAGGTACTTTGGCAAAAGTGGTCAGCACAAAAAAAAGTGCCCAATAATTTTCTGAAGAGCTCCACAGCAGCCCAATAGGTGCTCACTGTGGCATTCAAAAAACCCTGGATACCATAAACAAGTGCTTTTATTGGAGTTTAATATGTGAATCCTTCGTCATGTTTTCATACATCTATTATTCCATCAAAACTGATTTTGATCATATATTTTAGGTCAAACACTGTGCTGCTTGTCAAAAAAAGCAATGTTCTCTGAAGAACACAACAGAATATACCCCTATCGTGGTAATTCGTGTTTTTATGAAAAACAAGGAATATTTTTGTTACAGCAATTTTATATATTAAACATGAATGTTTATTAGGTGGCACAGCCTTGGGATATTGTGGGGATGGATTTAGTGGGAAAGCTCACACCAACGAAAGAAGGCTACCAGTACATCTGTGTGGTACACTTGGGGACACTTAATTTCTAGCGATTATAGTAAATTTGATTTCACAGTTACTATTTAAACAAAACTTAGCTAGACAATGACATCTCCGAATTCAATAATGAAACGCCCTTAACTGAAAATTGAGTGTTTAATCATATTATTATACGTTACTGACACTCTATCCTCCAACTTGATACTGTTAAGTGCTTTGACACAATCTGTATTGTTAAAAGCGCTATATAAATAAAGGTGACTTGACTTGACTTGGTACATGCAGTGATGTGAGGCTTTCCCACTGAAAACCAAAAGCACAGAGGAGGTAGACACTTGGGTATGTTAGATTATTATTATTATTTATATTGTTATATATAAACACTACAGTGTATTTTAAAGTAGCACTACCGTATTCATTCATGTGTTGTAAATCTTATATTGTTTAGATTGCATGTGACTCTTGCAACGGCTGGAACCACTGGGACTGCATAAACAGGCCAAGTTTGGAGGCACATTTGATTTGTCCGGGATGTCAAGGCCCTATTTAAACTGTTTTTTGCCCCCCCCCCCCCCCCAATATGTCTTGTCCACATATGTACATAAAACTTAACACCAAATCATGTGATGTCTTTAATGTATTCAGCATTATAACTTCATTTGTTCATATGTTACTTCATATGTTACTTTAGCTACTTAAATCATGTGAAATTATTTTTGCTAACTTAAGTACTACAATGAATCTGTTATTTACCAGCTGAACAAGCAAAACTAAATATTGTATCAGATCTTTATGTCACCTTAGATATTTGTATACAAGTTATCAAACAAAACTTTAAAAGCCCCTGGAAAGGGTTTCTAACACATGTTAATGGCATATCCTAATGACAGGCAGGCAAATCAATTGCTGTAATCATGAAATCAAACATAACATATACAATCTACAAACTATTGTGCTCAGATGAACAAAACTTCAAAAGCTAAAAAAAAAAAAAAAAGCTAAATGAGCTAGATCGCCACTGTCGCTGAAACATAATTACATTACGTAAAACTTTCTGTGCGGTGATGATCCTAGAGTGCACTGATATTTTCAGTGGCACTTTAACGCGAAACAGGAAACTCATGAATATTCATGTGTGCTCCGCCCAGCGTCACCGAAAATCTCAGACACCGAATATTTCAGAACACCGGGCAGTACTGGAGACGTCTTCCAACTGAACGATAAGGTTTTTTCAAAAAAGTCGCTAGGTTTGTCAGTATGTACCTGTTGTGGGAAAAAAGCTGCCAAAAGTGTCTGAAAGTTGCTAAATATTGTGCTAAAGTCGCGCTCTTGTGTGTGAGATGCGGAAGCTGATGGCAGCGGGCGGTGGATAGTGTTGCGGCTCGTCTAGAAGAGCGCTTTCTGAGGGAGTGTGGACAGTTCTTGAGCACACAGCAGTGTGAAACGCGTCAGGCGCGGGGAGATTTTCAACTAGTTAATCGATCGCGTATGGTTTCATTATCTCGGGCGGATAAAAAAAAAAAAGTGTAAGAGATAATAATAGTAATAAAAACAAAAATGTCACCAAATATACTTGGGCGGCCGTTAATATACCTGGGCGGCCCGCCCAGGTAAAGTCTATGTGTGGGAAACACTGCGGGCATCGTCAAATTATTTATGAATTTTGAGTTGAGAACTGATGATACACGATGTTGTGTAAGCATTTTCAAAACTGCCTCAAAACAGTGTCATTATATCTACTCGAGCATATGTCACACAGTCATCAAAATCACCGAACTAACGTTAGACTCAACAGAAAAAACTCACCAAAGAAACATCTCCTCCTGTCAGCCCTCTCCAACTTGAGCTGCTTTAACCTTTTCCAGTTTTGGGGGAGATATCTGCAAAATACATTTTACAAACAAAATAATTTTAGTGAGCCTGTTCTAACATGTGGCTCCGAACTCGAGAGGACGACTTCTTCTTCTTATTCGTTTTTTATTGGCGGCTCGCAATCACGATTTGAGCATTACCGCCATCTACTGAAGCAATGGATCAGAGACTTGAATTCCCTCTTCCCCAGACCGATCAGAACTCAAGCTTTCGATGTTGCTGCGTGTTCAGCTCCTCCATCTACAGCCCAAGTCCCTCCCAGCCCAGAAAAAAGGAATTACAATAATAATAATCTATATTCTATGAATTAACTGAGTTGTTTTTAGAAATTGTATTAACAGACTATCACCTCCTACTGGATTCAAAATCTCTTTTAATGTTACTTGCTGCTCTCCGTTCTTTTGAAGTTCATCGATTAGCTTACTTCTTTCCTCCATATATCCATTACACTGAATAAGTACATGTTCTACAGTTTCTTTGACTCCACACCAATCACACAGACCTGTTGGATGTTTCCCTATTATGTGCAATGTTGAATTCAGTCCTGTATGTCCCAACCTTAATCTTGAAATAACACAATCTTCCTTTCTTCTCCCTCTTGAATTCCTTCCTCTACCTACCATTGGTTGTACTGAATGTAGATGTCTGCCTTTTAATTCATTATCCCAAAACAATTGCCAATTTGTATTAATCCCTTTTTTAATTATTGACTTAAGTTCAGTTAAATTTACTATACAGAATTTGCATATACTATATTTTTGCCGTCATTACTTGTTTAGCTAATTCATTGTTCCTCAACCCCCATCCACTCCCTGTATGTGCCCCAACCCACAAAAAACTTGAATCCCTCCTTATCTGCTGCACAATATAATACCTGAAGGATCCTAAAACAATATCTTGTCTTGTTACATATGTTGTTGGCATAATTGAACTCTGAGCTTTATTATCTAGCAATCTCCTTGCTATCAAAATTGCTACATAAACTGACACATGATTTTATATTCTTCCCCCCCCAGACACTTTCAACCTTGGAATAACATACGCTACTCCCACCTGACCATTCTGTGGATTCTTAGATGCATCTGTAAATACTTGAACATACTGTTCATACTTAATCCCAATATATTGTTTTGTCAATTCTGCCTCTAGTAACTCCTGATCTTTATCTTGTCTTGATTCCAGTAAGAATAAATCAATTTTTGGTTGTGGTAAAATCCATAAAGGTATCATTGGTAAAAATTACCGTTGGAATAACTCTGTACTCATTTAGTTCCATCTCCCGCACTAAATCTTCAATGATCCAACCAAAACGATTGACTTTCCTTTTCCCATGCTCCCAACACGCCTCAAGTAATCCTTTTATTGGATGATTATCCTGTTGGCCTTTTAAGCTAGCCCAATACGTCAAAATCAGTTGTTTTCTTCTTAGATGAACCGGCATTTCCCCCATCTCCACCTGCAACGCTGAAACTGGGGAGGAAGGATAAGCTCCACAACAAATTCTCAAAGCTTGTGATTGAATTCTTTCTAATTTTCCTAACTGTGACTTAGCTGCTGAACCATATACCATACATCCATAGTCTAATATTGTTCTAATCATTGTTGAATAAATGGTTTTTAATGCCAATCTGTCAGCTCCACACTCTCGTCCAGAAAGGACACCTCATTACATTCAAAATCTTTTTACATTTTCCTCCATCTTACTTATGTGATTATTCCATGTAACTTTTGCATCAAACCACATACCTAAAAATCTTATCACTTTAACTTGTTCTAAACTCTCTATTATATAATTTCAACTTTAAATCTATACTTCTCCTTTATTTGTAAAGAAAATATATTTAGTTTTATCTACAGAAAATTTAAAACCCCATTTATAAGACCACTTTTCAACATTTATTAAAACTGTTTGCATTTTATTAACAATATACTCAACATTCCTACCTCTAAACCACAAAGCTCCATCATCTGCAAACAAAGATTTATTTATATTTTCTCCTATTGTTGCAAAAACATCATTAATCATAATTATAAATAACAAGGGACTTATGACACTTCCTTGCGGAGTACCGTTCTCAATACTTCCCTCCCTTGAAATATAATCTCCAACCTTTACTTTAATATTTCTTTCAATTAAAAACTCTTTAATCCAATTATATATTCTTCCACCTATTCCTATTTGATCTAATTTGATTAGCAAACCCTCTTTCCATAACATATCATAAGCTTTCTCAACATCAAAGAAAACTGCTATTATTGTTTCTTTATTGATCAACGCTTTCCTAATATCTGATTCTAATTTGATAAATGAATCCATTGTTCCTCTTCCACGTCTAAAACCACTTTGATATGGAGAGAAAAAGTTATTCTTCTCCATATTATACATTAATCGGGCAGTAATCATTTTTTCCATTAATTTACATAAATGTGAAGTCAATGCTATTGGTCTATAGTTTAGAGGGTTACTTGGATCTTTACCCGGTTTCTTAATAGGGATAATTAACGCTTCTTTCCAACCTTTGGGTAAAACCCCTTCCTCCCATACCCTGTTATAAAAATCCAGAATTATACTCAATGATTCATCACTTAACTTTTTTAACATAACATAGCTAATTCCGTCTTGTCCTGGAGTTGATGCCTTAGTATTTTTCAATGCTCGCTTTAGTTCCGGAAATGAAAACAGAACATCTAATGGGCTATTTGTTGCTCTCTTCATTTCCCTTATATATGGATGTTCTATTAACAACTTCTCTCTCATATTAAGTACCGTATCAGTTACAAAATATTATTACTTGCCTATAAGGCCCTAAATGGTTTAGCTCCTGCGTACCTAACTAGTCTTCTATCTCGCTACAATCCATCACGCTCCCTAAGGTCGCAAAACTCTGGACTCTTGGTAGTACCTAGAATAGCAAAGTCCACTAAAGGAGGTAGAGCTTTTTCATATTTGGCTCCCAAACTCTGGAATAGCCTTCCTGATAACGTTCGGGGTTCAGACACACTCTCTCTGTTTAAATCTAGATTAAAGACACATCTCTTTAGCCAAGCATTCACATAATGCATTCATATAATGCATCTCATAATCGTGTACTGCAGTTATATCTGATCAAACGCACATTATTATTCTTTAGCTTGGGTTGAACAAATAATTTTTGCTTGAATGGAACAACAGCTACGCTAATTATGTCTCTTTGTTTCTCTGTTTCTGCCACGGGATTAACATCC
The DNA here is from genome assembly GCA_027422415.1 of Schizothorax lantsangensis. Taxonomy (NCBI): domain Eukaryota; kingdom Metazoa; phylum Chordata; class Actinopteri; order Cypriniformes; family Cyprinidae; genus Schizothorax; species Schizothorax lantsangensis. Next base: position 3,393,781 of record CM049847.1, on the reverse strand, counting down.
CGTGGTAACTAGGAGTTACACAAGCTTCAGTCTGGATCCAGCCCTTAAATGATCTGAGATGATCAAACACCTGAGAAGAGATGATGCCGACCCCTCGGAGGACCTCTGATGGAGGCCAACCTCTGATCCACCAACAACATGCAGAATTAACTAATTTTGCCATAAGTTAATATATTAAGTTTCTACAATGTATAAATATATTGTAGAAACTTAATTTCCTGTAAAGCGCTTTGCAACGATTGTATCATAAAAAGCGCTATACAAATAAACTTGAATTGAATTGAATTGAATATCCTTACTTTCCTTCGTCAGATTATCTGAACTATTAACTTTTGAAAATTCTTTCCTGAACATTTATCCTTTGTCTTTATCGCATACTGCGATTTTTTTCCCCAATATTTAACACTGGATAATCATACTCTCTCCTAACTCCACTCATCTTTTTAATCATATTCCAAACTTCCTCAACTGGGGTATTTTTCCCCAATTTCATCACAAAACATTCTCCAATACTCTTTTCTTCACTTCTCTTATTATTTTCCTAGTTTCTGCCTGAGTTTTCTTATACATTATCATATTTTGCCAGTTGTGAGTCCTCTTCAGTTTTTTGAATGCCTTCCTTTTCCTTCTCACTGCTATTGAACATTTCTCATTCCACCATGGAACTATTTTTCCCACTCTCTTTCCTGTACTTTTTGGAATGCATTCACTTGCACCATTATGAATTGTTGACACTACCTCTGTATATATTCTCTCAATTCCTATATCTTCATTCACCTTTATCAATTTCAGTCTTTCCTCACACAAGACTTTGAATTTTTCCAATCAGCTTTTTCATACTTCCACTTTCCTTTATTTCCTTGATTAACATTTTCTTACCTCATTATTTACAATAGAGCTAATTATAGGAAAATGATCACTCCCAATTGTACAATTCCTTAGAACCTCCCAATTTATTATTCCACCCAACGAATTTGAAACAAATGTTAAATCTATTGCAGATTCCCTACCCGTATTTACATCCAAACGCGTGTATACTTCCATCATTTTTAGCAAACCAAGTTTTTCCTTTCTATCACCTCTTCAATAATTAATCCATTTGCATCTGTTAATAATCCACCCCATGAAGTATTATGAGCATTAAAATCACCGCACCATATTACTCTCTCCCCACTTAATCCTTTTATTTCTTCCATATTGTTTTGTGCCAGTCTTTTACACGGATTATAGAAGTTTATTATGACAAAATTCTTCATTCCAGACCATATTTCTACAACTATATACTCCATTGTCACCCCTTTCTCCACAACTCTATAAGGCATTCCTTCTTTTATAAAAGTAACACAACCCCCACCTTTACCATCATCCCTGTCCCTTCTAACACTTACATACCCCTTTAACACAAAATCTAACCTAGAATTCAGCCATGACTCTTGTATACATAAAACATCTGGCTTTTCCTTCATTTGACTAATATATCCTTTAAACTCTTGACCATTTGCACAAAGACTTCTAGCATTCCATTGTAAAACAATTAACATAAACCTTTTATTCAACCCCTACCTCCTGACTTAACTGAGATTCTGTATTGAGATTCTTCCTAATGTCCTCACACTTCAAACCCTTTATCTCTAGAAACCTTTCTGCTGCCTTGATAATTATTTGTATCTTGTCTGTTCTTTTTTCTGTTTGGGCAGTACAGTTAATTACTTCTACCATAAAGAGCACAATTTTTTTTTTTATTTACCAACATTGTATCTTCTGTTATTCCTCCCTCTCCATTTTTTCCTGTATCTTCACTTCTCTTTTCATACACCATTCGTTCTGTCCCACTTGGCTTATTCCTAACCCTTACTACCTTCACAGCCTCAGCATAGGTTAGTTTATTTTTGACTTTCTCCTGTTGTACCTCTACTGCTCTTTTCCTCACCTCACATCCACCATATGCCGCATTATGCCTTCCTCCACAATTGCAACATTTCAAATCAACTCCTTCATCACACTTCCCAAAATTCATGCTCCCCTCACATCGCGCACATCTAATTTTAGCTTTACATACTGACGCAGTATGCCCATACCTCTGGCAATTATAACACCTCAACGGTGGCGTTATGTATTCCCTAATCGGGTAACGTTAGCTGATAAAACCCATCTTAATCCGATCTGGCAATTCCTTCCCTTCAAACTTTAGACGCACTGACAGACTATCTACTCTTCTTCCTTCTCTTTTCATCTGTAAACGAACTGCATCAATGACCTTTCCTCCATCTAGATTCTTTTTTAATTCTTCCATATTAACTCCTAACGGAACTCCATTTATCACACCAAACACCCACGGCGTCTGTCCTACAATCTTAAAGCTCATCACCGCCTGTTTTCCCACTGCTTTTAATTTTATAGCTTTGTTTTTCTGCTCTTCATTCATACAAGCTATCAATAAAGCACCATCTTGCAGCACTTTTAAAAACTCGATCTCACCTACTAATTTCCTCAATTCGTATGTCAACACCAACGGATTTATTCCTGAAATTCCTACCGCTTCTTTAAATTTTAATATTACCCTCAATCCCAGTATCGTGTGTTAAATAAAACAAAAGTTCAGTGGTTATGTAGCGTAGGCTGTAAACTGTAGGCCTATACAAATCTGAAATAAAAAAATTGTTTAGCCTATAGACCAATTTCATGTAGACATCACAGTTACGTCACTCGCAGCTGCGCGCGCATTGTGGGGGGGGGTAAGGGGGTGGAGTGAAACGGGAAAACATAATATGAGATAAAAAACTGTGTGCCTTTGGATGTCAGAATCGGAATGCAAAAAATAGAATACTGTTGTCAAAAAATGCAAAAAAAACACAAGACTTGGGACGGTTTGAAAGAAAACTATGATGAGCCTTTTAAAGCATGAATTTGAATTAAATTCAATCGGTCTACATAATATTCACATATACAGTTCATGTGGAATATATTATATTTGCCCTACAGTTACATGAAATACTATTTAAACATAACATTTTACATTTAACATTACCTATTTTGTCTCTCAATTCTTTTTTGAGACTTTTTTTTCTCGCAAATGCAACTTTATATTTTCTATTTCGGACTTTATAACTCGATTTAACTCAACAATAGCGAGTTTGTCCATTCTGAGGGGGAAAAAAAGCCAGATGTGTGGGATATAACTCAAAAGAGAGAATGACCAGTTGATTTTTCTTATCATAATTTTGAGATATAATCTCGGAATTGCGAGAATAAAGTCAGAATTTTGAAATATTGAAATTTAAATTAACGCTGCTGCCACTGCCAGACAAAAAACAAAAACAAAAAAAAAACACAACGACAGCTGTGGTTAAACGAGATAAAACGAGCAGACTGGACAGATCGTCAAAAAAGCAGCGCACACTTCTGATCAGAAAAGGTTCAATAAAGTATTGTCTTTTGTTGTTATGGGCGCGTCAGAAGATTTCTTATGGATCTCACTATGTCGTGTATGAACTAATGTCTGTGTGCATGTGTGTAAAACAACAAACTGATTATTTTATGCTTAATCATGTGTAATTGTATATACATTGTTATGAGTAATTGTGGCTGGAATAATAATGTAGCTGTAAAAATAGTTGCCTGCTGAAATTGAAATATACAGTATATTACATGATCTTCATGACTAGATACACGGTGAGTTTGTCTTTACTATACACGTTAGATGTGAGTCACTCAACCGGAGGAAATCCTGTCAGATCGTTTGACTGAGTAGCCTACAGGTCGGCCAATTTCGTCCGTTAAAGTTAACCTTTTCGAATAACGCCGTCCCGGACAGTATGCAGGTATGCAGCCCTTACATATGCAGGTATTTCTCAAATAATTTATCAAGTTCTTGTTAAAAAAACAAGCTAACAGACTTCATAGCTAGTGTTAGTGAAGCGCTCAGCGGGATCTTTCTGCCACCACCTAAGCTCCGCCCACAGAAAAACGTCACAATGTTTACTAACATGAAATTGGTCTATTTAATACCGTGTATCTAGTCATGAAGATCATGTAATTTTCAACATTTACAAAGCAGCGTTTGTATTCAATACAAACGCTGCTTTGTAAATGTTGAAAATGTTTATCATTATCTTGTTATTAATATGACCTGATTTATGGTTCATATTCGTAATCGTATGTTGTTGCCAGTTTACAGGGCGATGTTTCCAAGCACTTTCAGGCTGAAATAAAGGCCGTTTTCATTTACATTACAATGCCTAGTATCAGGGGCGGATTTAGTGAATTGGGGGCCCCAGGCAAATATAGAAATGGGGCCCTATACATTTGCACACATTTACCTAGATCAACCTTGAGGTTCCTTTTCTGTCGTGATGCTTGCTGCTGCACAATGGTGCCCCATAGTTGTGTCCAATGTTTCTACATTTTTCATGTACATGTTATAATGGGATTCTTTCATTTACATCTACATTTATTCATTTAGCAGACACTTTTATTCTTTCATGTTGTAGACCATGAAATAGCAATTGATTTACCGTTGAGATACAAGTTTTAACAAAAATAAAAATAAAAAAAATATATAAAACGATAAACCTCACAATTGAACCTTTAAACCATTTTTTTTAAGAAAAGGGATGAGTCAGAAGTATAAATTATTATATTTAAAATGGATTTATGTGGGTGGATTTTCGCATTGGTCTGAACAAAAACTGCAGACTGGATTATTGAAATGCACTTCATTCTCTGCCTGTAGGAGGTGCTTTTGGAACTTCAGAAATATAGCGGTTTTTCCCGGTAACGGCTGTAAACAAAGCAGCGCTTGGCTGATAAATGATACTTTATCAGGTAAAAAGAAAATGCCATCGAAACTTTTCTGAAGAGAATCGGTCCCTCAGAGGTTCATTCAGTGAAAAATAAGTGTGGAAAATATAGCCTATATTGACGAGGAAAGTCCAGTGATGAGTTACCAGCTTAAGCCTACATTTAATTTTAGTCATTGTAACTTAGGGCTGTCAATCGATTAAAATATTTAATCTCATGATTGTCATGAGTAACTTGCGAATAATCACAACTTAATCTCACATTTTATCTGTTCTAAATGTACCTTAAATTAATACTTTTCAAGTTTTTAATACTCTAATCAACATGGGCATGGATAAATATGGATGCTTTATGCAATATATGTTTATTATTAGTGAAACCATAGTCAACATAGAGCATGAAGAGTAGACATGTTTCATAGGTCATAGATGTTTTTCAAAGAACTTGTTCATGTCTATTAGACACATGAAAAAAAAAAGAACATAGAAATACCAGGTTCCTATTACTTCTCTTTCACTGAGCAATTTACTGACATTTCGCAAGACAGGGCAGCTCACTCTTCTGAACATGCAAAATTTACATTTATTATTACATTTGTTTGGTTCTCTGTGCCACATACTGTATTTTGATGCAGCTAAATTCTCAATAAATTTTCATTAATATATTTTACTGTTTCTGTTGTCAGACAATGGGATGAATATGAAATAGTGACTGAAACGCGATCCATTAAGACTACATAACCACTCCCTTCCAAGATGTTAATCTGCACAAAAATCCTGATTTATAATCGTGCCGTCGTCTGATAAAATCAAATAGGCTACACATAAGATAAAGACAATAGCTGTGCTGTGATTTCGACTATACTTGCATGTAAAATTAGAGAAGCAACATATCTGTGTTTTAACTGAAAGCGCAGCTCCTTTCAGAACAGAGCAGACGCAGAGAGAGAGAGAGAGAGAGAGAGAGAGAGAGAGAGAGAGAGAGAGAGAGAGAAAGAGAGAGAGAGAGAGAGAGAGAGAGAGGTGTGCGCGCGCTGGGAAAGAGAGAGACCTCGCGCTCACGCGGCAGTCATCTTCAGATGCATTATATTTATATTTGCTACAAGCAGGATACACAAGAAGCACGTTCAGCTCAGACACGCAGACGGTTGTCGTGGCAATAAACACAGTAAACAGCAACCGTTCGCGTGTCCACGGCCGCGCTTAATGCGCGTCTCGTATATGAAAAGCTTTTTAGGGGGCCCTTGGCTTTTGGGGGCCCAAGGCGGTCGCCTACCTTTGCCTAATGTGTAAGTCCGCCCCTGCCTAGTATATCTATTTAATGGTCGCGGGTGCGGGGGCGGGGGCGGGGGCGGGGCGGGGCGGGGTGGGTTGTAAAAATAGATACAGTGGTGCAGGTCGAGCTGGGGCGGGCCAAATAATTTCATAAAAGCGGGACCCGCGGGTTGGAAAAAAGTCATTTGCAAGTGAAAAACAGCGTTTAAGACTCGTAGCAGCAGATTCAAGCCGTTGTCCTTATGTACTTGCGTTTGTGCTAGAAAAAGCATCCAAGAAAAAAAATACATATTTAAAAAAACATTCTACAAGTGTGCAAACCTCATTGCAAGAATTCACATACTGATTTGCGGATGTACAAAATTCGTCCGCGACTTCACATTTTGATGCAGGTGTGTGAGTGTTTTGCACCATATTCACTGCAGCAATAATAGCAAAACATGTGAGAGTACGAGCTTCTTGATTTGTGATTCGTAGAATAGGATTTGAGCACCTGCAATGAAGGATTCGAGAAGGTGTAACTGTTGTGTTTATGGGAGAGAGAAAAACATCTACAAGTTTGCAACTTTTGTCTGTGTCTTCAAATGTACTGATACACGTGTGTGACTCTTCTCTACAACTACAAACTCCGCGGTCACAGACGATCAGTTGTTTTGCACCAAAATTACCTTCATACTTTTGGCTGCTATATTTATTTTGTGATTTTTTTTAACCAGCAGATGGCGCTGTTTTCGACACTCGAAGCTTTGAATCTTTTCCTGAAGCAGTCAAAGAAAGCATCACAAGGCTTCATTTGTCCATCACTACAGCTGCAGCTCCTAAAATCAACCCACAAACACCTGTTAAAGCCAGCTGGCATTAAAAAAAACAAAGCCAGCTTGCAATCGTATGATTGTGAATATTTTCACCAGCTGTACTGGTTACTTATACAATATTACACATTCCTGAAACTTCTGCAGTCACAAACTCCCATATAATAATATAAAAACAAACTAATCAATTACACTTGCACAATTAGCCTACATTTGAAGAAAGCACATACTTTGTGGTCAAAATGAGACTAAAATGCAAAAAAAATAAGCCTGATTAGACAGAAAAGATCCGTTTCCAAAACCATAAACACAAAATTTGAGAAGTTGTAATTATTGTACTCGCAGTTTGTGAGAATGTTAAATACAGCTCGAAAATATTAAACATATTCAACAACCAAGTAGTTTGGTACAATATAGGCTACCATTTAAATAGCTCTCCCGTTGATCTACTCAATGATTGATTGGATGGAGAAGTATGCTATTCATAATATTAATATAGCCTAAAACAAATCTCTTCCAGAAATGTTGCTTGCGGCTTTACACTCTTAATAAAGGTGCTTCAAAAGGTTCTTCAAGCGATGCCATAGAAGAACCATTTTTGGTTCCACAAAGAACCATTCAGTCAAAGGTTCTTCAAAGAACCGTCTCTTGCTTACCTTTTTATAACCTGAAGAACCTTTTTTCACCACAAAGAACCTTTTGTTAAACAGAAAGGTTCTTTATGGAACCATTTAGACAAAAAAGGTTCTTCTATGGCATCGTGAAGCACCTTTATTTTTAAGAGTGTATATGAAATATTACTTTCTTTCACACACTAGATTGTTTATAATGCCAACACATGTTAGGAAGTGTTTTGTCAAATCATAATAGAGCAAATAATTTGAAGACAAAGACCAGAGTGTTGATTCACGGTGAATATTACATTTGCAGACATGATCAGGACACTGCAAACATATAGAGCTGTTGAGATTATAATTACGCACTGAATATTATATTATCACTGCACTGTAACTGAAGACAAATAAACTGCTCAGTAGACACATTCTGAGTCTACACGGTTCAGTAATGTGACTTAGAGCGCTTTTAGTTCTTGTAATGAATCTAACTGATCCTATTGCTATTTTAAACTATAAGAAAAATTGCAACACCTTACAAAACATAAGCGAGTCATGAGCATATATGTCTAAACCGCATATCGCACCTCTGTTGCAAACAACACCTACCTCGGTTTAAGTTAGAAGTTCCATTCTGCACACATGTTGCAAAATGCATCTCCTGGTTCTAACCGTTCTTTTACAAAGTAAGCAAAGTAACCATATAGCAATTAAAACCATAAAGCAATCAACATCTGTGATCTCAAAATAAGGCACTCTTATAGTGCACTTGACATTTATATTTCTATGACAGAAGTTTGAAGTTCCTAAATCATTTGTCAACATTTGTAATTCAGCTGAAAAATCATGCAATTCAACTATTTCTCTCATTAACTTCATTATTGTCTTCTTCATTGATTGTTGTTTCCTCAGAATTGTCCTCGGTCTTCCGGCTCTCTCCTGGGCCCGTTTGCTACGTTCCTTCTTCTCCTGATTCTTGACCTTCCTGAAAGTTGTGTTTGGTGGTCGGTTTGTGTGTAAATGTATATTTCTGACTAACTTTTCGCACTTTTGATGTTATTTCTAGCGAGAAATCAGTATTATAGTAATGAAATATTCGTTATCACCAAAACGCGTTTTTGCTGTAGATCATTAAACCATTAAGCTGCCTGAAATCAGTTTCTTGAGGTGTCTTTGTGCAGAAACGCTGCCTGTAAAGTCAGGCTTGTTCGAGATGAACTACACTAGCCTGTCACCGGATGGCGAGAGCAGCGCTTGCAGTCGAGGCGGAGTTGAGGAGACGTCAAGTCGCTTTCTGCTCCCGGTAGTGACGCTCGCACGGCGTTTGCATGCTCTTATCACAGATAAAGTCAATTAAATGCAATAGTTGTCAAATACACAGAAACGTTTTTATGAGCAACAGAAACACTTTTTAATATACTGCTTAATACAGCGCCATCTGCTCAAGAATATAGTTCAGCATAAACATATAGGCTACCAGGGTTCTTGACAACTATAGGGTGGGCTGGCAGATATCCTTGGTGGGCATTTGGGGGGTGCTATAAATCTACATTTATACTGTAGATATTGCTATATTAACCATATTAACTATAGTCTGTTATGTACACTGGAGAAAAAAGAAAAAAAACCTTTAATGGGCAGCCTAGAATATCATGCACTTTCACAACAAAATAAACTTGTTTCTTTATAGAATAATAATAATAATAAACTCTTTGTTCTCTTTCTCTGGATCATTGTTTCTACACTGGTGATTTTTTCAACTAACTTTGTTATTTATACCAAACAAGGCCATAATCATATCTAGAACATTAGGGGGACTATTGTTTTGAGGAAAATTTAAGACCAGACCACTATGGTAAAGGAACTAAATAAGATTTTTTGTAAAGTAATCAATCTGAACTGCAAATAATGTTTTTATTTTAAAAGATGCACCCATTAAATTTTAGTTGTATTCCTAATATGTTGAAAATGCAGAAAGACAGAAAAATGCTGTTGTCGTCACAATAATTATGAATTACACGACTCACGTAAATGACAGCTCAACTCAACTTTCAATTCAAAACGACGGAATAAAAAAATAAAGAAAAGTCGAATAGTTTGCATCGCTGGATAGTCGAGCCGACTGTTGCTATAGTAACGAACACAACTTTCATCGACTGTTGCTATAGTAACGAACACAACTTTCATCGACTGTTGCTATAGTAACGAACACAACTTTCATCGACTGTTGCTATAGTAACGAACACAACTTTCATCACACAAGCTCTTATTTCAGTGTTACATTCTGTTACAGTCTTACATTCAACATTAACAGCAAGTCAAAAGAGGCAAGCTTTCAACTGAACTGTATAGCCTACATGCATTTTAGACTCTTATATTATGCTCGTTCCCCGTCCATGCGATGAACGCATGTTATTGAATGATGTTTTTTTTCTTTTAGAACATTAAAACTGCTCAGGTAATTTCAGTACTAGGCTATGATACATATCTGTGCATGAAACTCCTCGTAACTCGTAAACTCCCCGTGATAGCGCACACATATTTCTGCCCGTTTTCGCTCGTTGTCAGCCTCTGCTTTTCTGCAGCAGACTGCAGCTCCGCGTGAGTTCAGCGTGCCTTGTGTTCAGCTAATAAAAGAAAAATGCTGCAATGTTCTGGAGTTATTTTATGATTGTTTGGGCAGTCTAAAGCTATAGCTTAAACTTCTCAAAATACAGTCCGCTTCAGATTAGTTTTAATCTATGCACAAAACAATTAACGTAATCTTTATCTAATTCTGATTGGGTGGGCAAGGTGGGCCCCTGCCCATGCCTGGAGCCGGCCCTGTAGGCTACTAAATACCAATAAAGTGTGGGTATATGCTTTTATCAGTGTTTTTGATAAAATGACTCAATATAACATGCGACTACACTAAAAAAGCTTTTACTGTTATAAAAACACAGATTTGTGAACATATTGGAAATGAATTGTTAGAATAAACACGCAACACACCTCGTGCTTGTCATCACAGGATCTAACCAATGAGAATAAAGTGTGTCGTCATCAAGGCTCTCGCATGTTTGTGCTAGATCTCTCAAACTTTGATACACGGTAGCCACATTTGTCTACTACAAATACAACTCACTTGGATGTGTACTGCATTATCACAGATTGTGTGAGTTAATGTCAAATACAAAGAGTTCCGTTGTTGCAACCTACCCTGTAACGCAGGCTGGGGATAGATGTAACAGTGTGAAGTAATACAATAAGAATTGCTGAAATAAGACCCACACTTCCAATTTATGCAAAAACTTGATTGAAGAACAAAGAATAATCAGTTCTGAATAAAGTGAATCATTTAAAGTGACAAAAACATACTGTATTCCTTTAAGGACTTTAAATTTAACACAAAACACAAACTGAGTGTGTGTGTGTGTGTGTGCATCTACCTACTTTTATGTGAATTTTGGAATATCACATAAAAAAAATGCTGGATGGAAATGTCAAGATGCGCATAAATTCAAAGTGCACAAAACAAAAACAAACATAAAAACGTATGTGCTCATTTGAGGCGGATAGTGTTTTTATCCAATAAGAAGATATGCGCATAAACTATGATGAAACACATTTTACATAAATCCCTTGATGTGCAACAAAAACCTCACATGACATTGCCTCAATAGAGACGTCCAAATCCACATTCTGCTTCACTTCCTGTCTCCGGAGATACCTTCTGATCGAATTTTGAAGGCAGCATAGATGTATCTTTCACTGCCTTTGATATCCCACAATCCTGTGCGTTCCACTCCGTGACGGTTGAGCTAAAAAATAAAGATGGCGTCTGAAAGTTGTGTTTGGTGGTCAGTTTGTGTGTAGATGTATTTCTGACTAACTTTTTGCAATTTTGATGTTATTTCTAGCGAGAAATCAGTATTATAGTAATTAAATATTTGTTTAGTTATCACCAAAACTCATTCTATTTTGTTATAGATCATTAAACCTTTACGCTGCCTCAGAAGCCTGTCCGAAATCAGTTTCATGAGGTGCCTTCATGAAAAAACACTGCCTGCAAAGTCATTAGGTTTGTTCGAACTTCACGCGGGCGCCGCAAAGATCGCCTGACAAAAGCAAATGCATTTGGTAGAACATTTGTCCGACTTTGATCAGCGTTGCAGCCGCCTTACGATCACATGTGCCATCAAAGTACTGCGAGAGCAAAACAAGACCAGCCGCCGATGTCAGGCGCTCAAGTTGCTCAAATTCGGCTGCGGGAGCCTTGATGATGACACACTTTATTCTCATTGGTTAGATTCTGTGATGACAAGCACGACATGTGTTGCATGTTTATTCTAACAATTCAATTCCAATAATGATCACAAACCTGTTTTCATAACAGTAAAAGCTTTTTTTAGTAGTCGCACTGTTATCTCGAGTCATGTTTTATCAAAAAACACTGATAAAAGCATATATACCCCCAATTTATTGGTATTTAAATAGTTTATGTTTATGTCAAACTTTATTCATGAACAGATGGCGCTGCATTAAGCAGTATATCAGGGTTGGGGAACATTGATCCTGGAGGGTCACTCTCCTGCAGAGTTTAGCTCCAACACTGAAAAACCCTGGAAAAAAAACACCTAACTGCATCCTGAAGACCTTGATTAGCTGCTTCAGGTGTGTTTGATTAGGGTTGGAGCTAAACTCTCCAGGGACACCGGCCCTCCAGAATCAACGTCCCCAACCTGTGCAGTATATAAAAAGTGTTTCTGCTCATGAAAACGTTTCTGAAACATCTGTGTATTTGACAAATATTGTATTTATTTCACTTCCTCTGTGATAAGAGTATGCAAACACTGCGAGAGCGTCACTACCGGGAGCAGAAAGTGTCCGACTTGACGTCTCCTCTTTTAATTCCGCCCCGACTGCAAGCGGCTGCTCTCGCCAGCCAGTGGCAGACTATTGTAGTTCATCTCGAACAAGCCTATTGCCTGATAAGGCAGCAAGTCAGCTGCCTAGGCTTTCGGATGCAGCCATCAAATTCTCCAAAACTGTTCACTAAGCTTACGATTAAATTTCATATTTGAAATCACCAAAGAAATCTGACAACAACTGTGTTATAAAAGTTGTTTCTTTTGCTCAAATAGCGTTATAAAAAAGTGTATTTTTCAGGTTAGATCAGCCAGTGCGCATGCGCAGTCCTAGACGCACGTCTCAGAACGATGACTGTTTCTATAGCAACCGGGATTTCTAACACAGCTGCAGTGACAAGCTGACTTTACCGATTAACGATTGGCTTTTTCATTCAGAAGGCGGGGCTTCCTGCAATAGAGCGGCGATTTATTTATTTTTAATTGCTCTTAAACATGAGGTTATCATTGTCGATTTTATTGTTTATATTTAAAACAATATTAATAAAAGCAACATACACTTTTAACATTCTTATCATTCTTGAACTGTAATGTCAGCACCAGTGTTGGTGAAAGTTACTTTTAAAAGTAATGCATTACAATATTGCGTTACTCCCTAAAAAAGTAACTAATTACGTTACTTAGTTACTTTTTATGGAAAGTAATGCGTTACGTTACTTTTGCGTTACTTTTTAAAGTAGTTTTTTGGGCTGGGCTTGCTTGTTCGTTTTTAATTTTAATATAAAAAAAGTTATTTTTGGTAAATGCCCTTTCACACCAAAAGTGAAATGAATAAGCCTCAGGCTGAACGAAAAAAAATCACCGTCTGTTCAGTAGAACGCAGAAGAAAAGTTCAACACACAAGCAATAAAAAAGAAGCATGTTTATCTAGAGTAATGTTTGCTTATTAGTATGGTTGAATTGGATCATCAATGGTCAGCAAAGACATTGTTTAATAAAATGGGATTAAATACATAAAGGATATTTGTGTTATTTAACATTTAATTATCACAGGTTTGCGTCATATTCTGAGTTGCATTTTACTGGTTCTATTCATTTTGAGGAATACTGAATCAGTTTTTTTGAGAGTGAGATTAATTAATGCATGTTTACATTTAGAATAAATGTAATAATCCAGTGAGATTTATGTTCAATCTGTCTGGAATGACATGAAGAAACAGAACAAACTGAGACAGACTAAATCCAGAAGAACTGTGGAAATGTTTCCAAGATGCTTCAAGAAACCTACCTGCAAAGCTACAGTACTGTGAAAAGTTTTAGGCACTTGGGTAAAAACGCTGTAAAGTGAGGATGCTTTCAGAAATAATGTCATGAATAGATTTATTTATCAATTAACTTCTATTAACTAAATTAAATCAACATTTAGTGTGAGCACACTATGCATTTAAAAAGCTTTTGCCCATGTGCACTTGCGCAGAGTTTTTCAGGAGCTTTGCAGGTAGACTCCTTGTGGAAACACAAATCTCACAGGATTATTACAATTAATGGCAAAAATAATGTTTGTAAATGTAAACTGATATTTCCTGCTGACATACTACAGCAAAAGATAGAAATAACTGACTTAAAATCATTTTTTGTTGGTGAAAATACTAGTGGCCTAAGACTTTTGCACAGTAGTCTATATCAAAAAACACAAAACAAACACTACAAATCAGTAAAAGAACAGAAATACACTCCATGTTTTATGATACTAAATGATTTGTAGATTATATTTAATAGACTGCACATTTATGAAAACATTTATAATTTATAAAAGGTGTTATTATGCATGTTTGGGTAGTGTTCAAGTAAATTAAGAGTTTTTTGCACCCTAAAGTTTTTTTGTTTTTTTTTCAAAGGAAAGTCAGTGCTGATAAATAAATGGATGTCATTTGGTGATTGTGGGGCAGATTCAGAAATGTCAGGACCTTTACTAACAAGCACGTTTTCAAAGAAAGGACTACACGACTGATTTCATATGAGCAGCATGATAAAGCTCCTTCTGATCAGCTGTTGTCTCTTAACTGTTAATACTGTTTTATGTCGGTCCCAACCTGTCTGCCACTTCTGTAAAAAATAGATAAAATAAAGCTTTATGTAACTTCAGTTTAAAAACAACATCAGTATTTTAGTAAGGTGGTTCCTATTATTGAATGTGTTAATAAAGAACAGGTCAAATATTCACTCACTGATTATGGATCTTCAGTTGCTTGTTGTGGTCTGTGCCAGACACCTACAAAATAAAAGTATTAACACTGCTTATGTTAATAATAGTAATATGTTAAAATTAGTTTTTATTGGAATTTTATTGTAATAATTTAGTTCTTACCTTGGTTAGAGCCCCGTGCTTTACGTTTTCTGTATATAATGCAAGCTAATGCTACAATTACAGCTACAAGAACTGCAGATGTGACTCCAGCTATGAGACCAGCTGAAGTCACTTTCTCACATTCAGCATCAGAGGATGTTGTTCCAGCTTTTACTTCTGTAAGTCCCATAGTCTCACATCTGAAGATATTTAATTCAGCAATATCAGTATATCTTAGAGTAATCTTTAGAGCAATACAGTCTTAGAGTAATCTTTAAATGAAATTAGTAAATCTGTGGACACTACTCACATTGAATGTGGCAGGCAGGCCATTAGAGAGCCATCTGAATAAGTTCCATCAATGCAGTCAGCACATACAGTATCACTAAATCCTGTTCCTGTAAAAATATTGAGATTGAATGAGATAAAATGTCAATAAAGCTGCTACTAGGGTTGTTTGTAATTACTAGGGTAATCATAAAATTACTGACTAAATCAGCAATTAAATCTGAAAACTGCTGTAAATCAAACAATTATACAGCTTGAAGCTAAAATATACTATAGGCAACATTTGAACCTTTCATCAAAGTTGTCCTAAAACCAGAATACCTGTTCTTGTCTTAGGACAACTTTGATGTACTTTTTTGATCCACTTCAAATGTTGACTACTGTACAATCTGCATGCATTTTATCCTGTTTTAAAAATTGTACTATTTAGTACGTACACTCACCTTTCTGTTTAATATATTGTCCAGGTTTACATGTAGAGTGCTCCACTGCTGATGCACAGGACTCTTTATTTAGTTTAAGGCAATGAAATCCTTCCTGAGGCTCACAAACTGTATCTGCAGAGCGAGTGCAGGCTTTGAGCACTTTTAGTCGATGGACTGTGAACACAAAAACAGAGAACCTAAGCATATTGAGAGTGTTTTATAAATCTTTACCATAAATGAATGCTTTTATCACTGGGCACATACCTGGATCACACTCAGTGCAGGGAAAACATGATAAAAGTCCATTGGGTTCATCTGTGTATGTTGATGCAGGACAAGGAACACATGTTGTATTGGTATCTGCAGTACAATGCCAATAAACACGGTTTCCTGAAAAAAAAAGGGTAACACTTTTTTTTTTTCTTGAATAAAATGATTATATCATACTAACATGGTCATGGAAACTTTTTTTCTCAAGTTACAGTGTTGCCCCTAGGTTTATAGCTTTTTTCGGGGGGGTGTTCAGGTGGTTGATGTGACATATTTTCTGACTCTGTCCGCTGGTGGGAGTGTGCTCACCTGTGTTGGGCCCTATGAAATCAGTTTGATTTTTTCCCAAATTCTTATTATTTTTTTCGTTTTAATTTTTCTGGATTCCACTTTTTTCTGTTTTCATTTTTCTGGACTCTTTTTAATGGTTAAATTAAATTTTATTAATCAAAAAGCATGACTACTTAATTAAAATCATTAAACCTATACAATTTCAAATCAATTTATTAAAAGTTAAAAAAAATGTTTAGTTTTATAGTTACCAAATTCTCTTTTAGCATGTCTAATCATTTGAATACATAAAAACAACTTAATTTATTCAAATTATTCTTAAAATAGCCTTATGAAATGTTTTTTTTTTTTCAACTGTTGTGTATTTAAATTTTTCTGGTTATCAAATTAAGGCATAAACATTAATTTTACTAAAATTATCTTTTAATTATTGAAAATTAAACGAGCTTTATTTTTTTGCAAACAAAGGGGATTTATTATCATTAAAAGATGGAAGACATTTTGTGTGATTATTCCTTCAAAAATTAAAGTTTTAATAATTTTAGTAACAGTAGGCCTACTAATAGTATTAGTACTGTTATGTATATTCTACTGAACAATATCTCTGGCACAGTGTCTTCAAGCTAAACCGAACTTTTATTTTGACGGGTTGCCGTGAATACCTTTAAATTTCTGTGTGATATCATATGAGGCTAGTTTTACTTTTACTGTTCAAATGAAATGGTAAAATGCTCATGAAGTGACTTTCAGAGCAGTTTTGGGGATGTTGTTCATGTATTTATATCCTCATTTAGAGAGACGACAGATGCTGAAAACACTGCGAGCGTCGCGCACTTCAGTATGTGTGTAAACTAAACCGCGCCATTCATTCACACAGAGACACGCAGAAATACAGGATTCATATTTAAATAGTCTTTTTGTGGCTTAATATTTACAAATACTAGTCCATATTGAAGTGTAATCACCTACTTTTGATTAATTCATTAAAGTTTGACAAATTCTGTGACATTCTGCGTTATACAGTAAAGTCTGGTTTTATGACTGGATTCCACAAAATCAACAGGCCCTACCTGTGTGTGTGTGTGTGCGCACACCCGTCTGTGTGTGTGTGTGTGTGTGTGTGTGTTAGGGCTGTCAATTTGTTTTTAATTTCGAATATTCGTCGAATTTTTTACAAAAAATCCACATTCGAATGCAAAACGTTGCATTCGAATTTTAGGTGTGCATCAGGCAGCCTTATCAGTGGCGCACGAGATGCAATGAAGATGTAGGTAGGTGTCATTGCATTGACATGCTTTTTTTTTACTTATCCAGTTGAACCCGCTGGATACGTTGTTCATTCAAAATACTGCGGAAAAATAGAACATCAATGCGGAGATGATGTTGTTTACGTCAAAACTGAAACCAAGCCGTTCACACAGAACGCAAATGTATCACATTTTCTAGAGAGACATCTATCACTGTTGCACTCGCGTCACGCAAAAGTGAGTCGGATATTTAGAAAGCAATTTAAAATTATTGTAAGTTCAACTTTGAATAAACATGTCTCAAAACTTTATGGCGGGACGGGTCTCTCCCCATTCCACTGCATCTCCTGTTTTTAAATGAAAAAAACATTACTCTTTGTGATTGGTTTTCCGTGCTTTGTATTAAACTGTGTATATACAGTACATGATGCTTTTTTGTTTCTAATTGTTTAAGCAATTTAATTAATTATATATGGTTAAACATTATTTTAATGATGATAGTCGTGTTATTTTATGCTTTGAATAACCGTGAATTAGTAATATTTAGGTCGATGCGCCCTCTTGTGGCCTCAGGGGAGAAGCCAAAAGTTTTTTTCCTCTAACTGAAATGCCTTTTAAATTCGAATATAATTCGAATTTTGATAATATTTAGGTAGAAAATTCGAATTTAGTTTTTCAGCCATTTTGACAGCCCTAGTGTGTGTGTGTGCGTGCATCGGTGCGGAACTCCCAGTGTTGCCAACTTAGCGACTTTGTCGCTAGATTTAGCAATTTTTTTTCCCAAAAAGTGACCAGCGACAAATCTAACGACTTCTTGGACAAACCTTAGCGAGTCTCTGAGTTTTGCTGGCAGGGGCGCTGTAAGGGGGGGAAGGTTAAGACGATTCTAAGGGCGATGGACGGGGGCCCCCCGAGGGGGAAATCTTTTGTTCAACAGTCAGTCAAATTAATTAATCAGAATAGGGGTCTAAGTAGACAGCAAGATTCTGAGGAACGGAAGGTACTTAAGTATTTGCACTGCAGATGGATGTGTACCAATATGTGCTTTAGTGTGTGGGTATTGTATTGTGTAATGTGAATTAATGTTAGACGGTAAACACTATGGGATGCGAGACCATTTTTGGAAGAAATTCCAACAATAAATTGAAATTGAATTGAATTGAAATGTGATTTCTACCGAGGGGTAGAAGTGACCTCTTTGCTGCATCACATGAGTTATCAGCTGATTTGATAATTCTAGTCATGTGCCAAAAACATTTAGCCTACATATGACATAACCATAACAGCTTTTTAACTAAACCAAATGTTTCAAACAATATGTAATACAAGTTTGAAACAGTGTATTTGTACTTCTAAAATTTTACGTTCAACTCTTTAGGATCTAAATACCACTTATATTATGTTATATTGGTTAACATTCAAATTAATTTTGGCCAGAATACACTACATAACTTTTAAAATCTTAACAGATTCTTAACAAACACTAGGCATCATATGCTTGTTGACTTTGTAAAAGGTCATAGCCTGAACCTAAAAAGCTGAGTCTGTAGTCATAATACACTATATGTTTTATGCTGCAAACTGGCTCTGACTCTCGGCATCTAGCATCAAAAACATTGCAAAAATCTGTCCAAAAGTTGTGTAGTGTATTCCAGCATTTATCGTACAGAATCTGAAATAAATATTTGTACTGTACCGGGGGCACACATGGGGCAACATTCTCCATCGATCTCATATTCAGCACGGGTACATCCACAGAAACATAGTCCCAAATTAGCAGCAATGATGATAGCAACAGTGGATATAATGGTCCTTAACAACAACATGTCCATGTAAAGTGCAAACAAGGATTATTTAATCAATTTGAAAGTAAATGAAAATGTTTCACCCTCAGATTTCACAAATCACTTTCTTTCTTCACAACTTCACATTAAATAATGAATTAGATCCAGTTCTTGGCATTCCTGTCCACTGAGAGGGACTTTAGGTCTGTGTTTTTATATGACTATAAGGGCTGTTTCAGATCCTGATGACTGGTCCTCTGTCTTCAGATGATCAGTTTGATGGAGGCTTTAGAAGATGCTTTGGCAGAGACTTCTTCCTCTTCACACTCGGCTTGACGCCTCTTGACTAAACAGAGTAATCAGGTGTATTCTGTGAAGAGTTGAAGTAAAAAGGTTATAGCTAATGTTCTATGTTAATGTGCTATTATGAATATCTGCTTTAAAAGTGTCAAAGGCTTATTAAAATGTGAAAAGATTAATAGCAGTGTAAGATATACAAAAGTAAACATGCTATCCTCCATTTTCTTCAACATGGACGTAAGCCTATGGCCGAGACTTCCGGTTCATTAGCCGCTTTTTAATGCGCATTAAACGGTAAAACTGTTTGCACTAAACCAGTGTGATAATAATTAAGATAATACATTAAAATAATATGGTAAGACACACCAATTCTCAATATCAAGCAGCAAACCAATGGTTTTGTACAGCTAAAAATAGCTGGACGCAGATGAGACCGGAAGCCTGACCCATAAAATCTACAAATGTCCGCGCCTGATTTTACAGGAAGAAAAAGGTGTGGAAGTTTGTCACAAGATCAAAAATGAAAGTGAAATTAAAGTTAAATGTGCAGCATTTGTTCATTGGTCATTTTAGACTAAAGAGATATATTGCTTGCTAGTAGTGGTGGCTTTGTTCTGTGCATGCTTTCATCTTCAGTTATGAACAGGAACGGATTATGACGCAGCGGTGCCCTGGGCACAGACTGAATAAAGGCTCAGTTTCCCCCCCCCCCCAAAAAAAACATGTTAACTATTTCATGAGATGTCTCGATTCTCAATAAGTAAATGGATTTTGGACCTTTATGTCTCACAGACGCACACACATTACAGACACGCACTCGGGCACACACGCGGAGACGCAGAAAGAAACGTGTTGTCCCTCGAATTTATCAATAAAATAGTTTCGCAGTTGAAAAGCTACATTTCTCAGTAGCGAGGTTCTTGATTCAGTTCAACTTAAAGATTTGTTATTAGACGCTGCTGCTGAACATTGAGAGACGCACAGATGCTGGTATTCACACGCGCTTAATCTCTCTCTTTAATAAGTGTGTTAGCCTGCATATCAATGGCTCAAGCCCCTGTTATTAGCTCTAAAATGACGTTTTGGAAATTGCAGTGGGAGGTTTATGAGGTGCGCAAGAAATTAGTTCAACACACAAGAGATTTCAGGATGGAAACATGACAAATGTCTTGAAATAAATCATCATAACAATGTCTTGATATGTGGTTGTGACCAGGGCCGTACGCAGGTTTTTATAAATACCGAGGTCCCAAAATGGAGATTGGTAGGGGTTCGGGGCATGCTCCCCCGAGAAAAAAAAAATGTTTTTCCTGGCTTACATGTGTGCATTTTAAGATGTTTTAATGCTCATAAATTGGATAATAATATAGGTTTAAAACCAAGTCAGTGGGCAGTAGCATAAATTATTTTTCAAGATAACAGAGAATCAGATTAAATGTTGCAATGAATGATCCACGCTACATACTGGAAATAGAGAAGATATAGTTTGTTTATGTTTATGAATTTAATAAACTCAGTTATAATTATCCTGGTAGCCTTCAGTAAAATCACGTGTCTAAAATTATTAAACATGAATATTATTATTATTATTTTTTTAATTCACACTGATAGAAATTAATCTTTTCCACTAAGTTTAAACCGTTTTTTTTTTAATTTTATGGGCATTTTTACCTTTATAAAGCCTTTTTTTTTCTAAAAGTGTCCATTATCTTTTGAGTCAAATTCTTACATTTAATCAGTGAAGAATAATAATAAGACATTTGGTCTGTTACCAAGCAAATGAAATCAACACAGAAGCTGCTTCTGAAGTGGCATTTAAATGTATTTACACACTGTTTAATGCAAGACATAAATTCATTTAACCTGCAATTACAATTGCATAAATAATGTTTTGATATATTAAACATAAACGTTGAATACTGATATTTGAAATTATTTAAAACATGAAAAAATCGGGGGGGAAAGTCGAAATGTGGAATTAAAACCACCAATAGGTGGCAGCAAATCACTGTTAATAAGTGAGTCTTTGCGATTGAACCGAATCATGTAAACGGTTGATTCATTCAGGAACGAAACACCATCATGTTGCTCAGAGACTCAAAACAGTGCTGTAGCTGTGTTTGGTATGATTTTTGTTGGCGAAATAGAGCAAAAATAGGCAATATGGTGTCTAAAACAAGTCTCTTAATTAACTTTACATTTATAGAACTGTTGTAAAAAAATCAATATTACATTTGTAATCATGGTTATTTTTCGAGAAAAAGTACAAACGTGATGTCCGCACACTGCTATGTTAACTGCTCCATAAAAGTATTTATTGCAACATTTCGACCATCAGGTCAATTGGAGAAAAACACACTCTTCATGTGAAATTGATTAACTATGTGAAGTGGTATAGATATATACATTTTCTGCCCCCATGTCTTGAATTTTGTGATCATTCTTAATGCATTTTATTAGACTGAATCATGCAGTGAATGAACGCACTCTAAATGCGCACGCGCTCTAGTCTGCACGTCTTCTTGTAATGTACGCGTGCGCTCTGTAGGGGTGTTTTAAATGTTTTTTGCAAAATACTCGATAATGTCAAATCGCACATCGTTAAAACAACAATTACAATATTATCGCAGACGCTGAGGCATCTCAGATGAGAAGATATGTTATCTTGGCTTTTAATCCTTGCAGCACCAAATCAGAATTAATATGGTAATTATTTAACTTCTGTTATTGGAAAAATACGAGGTCCGGACCTCGGGGACCTCAATGGTAGTTGTGACTCCAAGCCGTTAAAATTATTACAGAAATGCACTCCCAAAGGCTACGACGCTGATATTAATGGAACGGTCTTTCTGCGTTCGATTTTTATTGACTGAACGCAAGCGCTTATTGCGATAGAAAACACTGTGACGGTTTCCACTGATAATGATTTTTTTTTTTTTTTTTGCTGGGGTGGTACTATTATATAGGCCTATTAATAAGGAAGGGGGGCCCCAAAATATCGTTTTGCCTATGTCACGATAAAAGGTAAATCCGGCCCTGTTTATTGTACAGAAAGAGAGCAAAATAGCATTTACATTATCAACATTATCATTGACTTTAGTCAAGCCAGAATTCAAGCACTATCAAAAACCCCATTAATCACTGAAGTTGCTTACATTGTGAAATTAATATCTTGCTTACATCGTACGCACATCTGTAGGCCCTACTTTGTTTCTGATTAGAGAAATCGGCAGAGAGCAGAATTCATTCAGGGAGCGCTCACACTGAATAAAACAGCTGTTTCAGCGATGACTCATCTGAATGCCTCTTATTGGCCATTGTACTCATAAGCTCAACAGAATCATGTGTGATTGGTTATAATGCGCAGTGCTGTACCTAAAAACGCGGCTGTCTGTGGCTCCTTGCCAGCCAGCGAAGTTGAGCGAACGCAGATTTGAATGTATTTATTTAGTCATTTAGCAGCTGATGATGTGCCGCACTGAACATCTGATCACATCCAGTGCCCTGGACACTTGCGTTAATCCGTCCCTGGTTATGAACAACAAACATGTTAAAACGGATCCAGTCAAGCTTACTTCAGTTAAAGTAGGCCTGAAAGTAATACTACGAAACGCTTGTCAGGTTTATGGTGAAAAGGTGTTAGAGAAGCAGTGAAATAATTTTAACTTGCATTTTGTCGATTTGAAAAGACCTAACAAACTGAAACCAAAAGATCCAACGTCTAAAACATCGAATAGCTTTTAGCCATCGTCAAATTATTTATGAATTTTGAGTCGAGACCTGACGACAGACGATGTTGTGTAAGCATTTTCAAACCTGCCTCAAAACAGTATCATTATTTCTGTTCATGTGTGTATTATGCTCTCATTTGTATTTGTTTTCAGTCTTGTTTTTGTTTTGTGGTGGGACAGGCAACCACAGAATGTATGTCATGTGACCAAATCAGTGCCTGTTTTTTTTAATGCCAGTCAGAGCGACTGGAGAATGAGAAAAGCTCTACGTATTTCGTGTGTTATTAATGTGCTCTGCTAACAATTTCTATCTCTTTCTACTCGAGCATATGTCACACAATCATCAAAATCAACGAACTAGACTCAACAGAAAAGTCTCACCAGAGAAGAAACATCTCCTGTCAGCCCTCTCCAACTTGAGCTGCTTTAACCTTTTCCCGTTTTGGGGGAGATATCTGCAAAATACTTTTTACAAACCAAATAATTTTAGTGAGGCTGTTCAAACCTGTGGCTCCGAACTCGCTGACATAATGAAGTTAAACTAGTCTTGTTGTTGACCAGGGAGCGCTGTTCAGCAAATGTTACTTATAACAATACTTATACAGAGAAGAAATAAAACAATAACCCTTTAATGCACACGCTATGAAAACCCCTTCTAATGCACAACATGGGTCTAAATTTGAACACGAATTCTTGTTTAAAACTATAGCACTTTTTGGTTTTGGGAATAATTTTCTAAAAATTGTTAAGATGTTTTACACTGATATTATAAGCTCTGTGATTCTTAATACCTCCACCACTAAAAGATTCAATATTAATCGCGGAGTGCGTCAAGGCTGCCCAATTACCCCTTTTTTATTTTTGTTAGTAGTTGAATTATTATTAATAGATATTGTCAATAATGATGAAATCCAAGGTCTTAAAACTTTTGATAATACTTAAGATATCATTGGCCGATGACTCTACTTTATTTTTAAAGAACATATCTTTTATTCCCCATGCTATTTCTTTCATCAATAATTTTTCAAGGGCTTCTGGCTTAACTTTAAATTGATCTAAATGTGAAATCCTCCTGTACACTTTAAATGATAAATATATAGACCTAGTGAACATTTCAGTAAAATCCTCTGTCAAATACGTAGGAATTTTTGTTACAAAAAAATGTTCTTGAAAGGCAAAACCTACATTTTTCCTCTAGATTAAAGAAGACAAAAGCAGTGTTAAATTGCTGCGTACAACGTGATCTTTCCATTTCTGGTCGTTCCTTATTATCCAAAGCAGAAGGTTTATCTCGGTCTGTTTATCCCACTTTATCAAGATTCTACCTGCAAGGATATTCATATTTTGTTCTTCTCTTTTATTTGGAAAAATAGACTTAAAAGAAGGGTTCTCAGTAATAAGAAGGCTGAAGGAGGTCTGGAGATGCTTTATTTTGAGGACATAAATAAGACCTTTAAGATGAACTGTCTTAAGAGATGTTTGATCACCTGGAACCATCTTCCTCATAGTCTCTTTAATCAAATTGGTGGCTTGAATTTCTGTTAACATGTGATTATAATATTTCTAAAATCCCCCTCAAATTATCCAAATTTCATCAGCAAGCTCTTCTCGCTTGGAAAATTTGTTACTGTCACAATTTCTCTCCTCACACCTCTTTCATTTGGAATAATGGTAATATAACTGCTTCAAATAAATCTTTATTTTTAACAAATTGGTTCAACAGAGACATTAATCATCTTATAAAAATGTTTGACAATTCTGGGAATCTTTTAACTTATGAACAATTCATGTCAATTTACAGTTTTCCCGTACAGTTTAGGGAATTCAATTCAGTTATTAAAGCTATTCCTGTAACACTCATATTTGTAAAAGTCATATTTGTTGTAATTCTTTATTTGTGACAAACCCAAAATTAATTTTAGAAGGTGTTGAGCTAACTGAGAAAAAATGCAATAACAAACATATTTGTAATATTTTCCAAAAACAAAATAAAATATCTCCTAGAGGGGATTTTTTTTTTTGGAACTCTATAATTGAGAATGTTGACTGGAGAAGAGCTTGGTTAATTCCTCTTAAATATTGTATTAATAATAAAATAAAAGAAATACACTTCAAAATTCTACATAACATTTACCCTTCTAAATCTGTAATATCAAGATTCAGATATTGATGATATATGCTGTTTTTGTAGTAATGAGAAACAGATACTGACTCATTTTTTGACTAAGTTTTGAATTGATCTGGCAAATTTTATATTTAATTTAATGAATATTAATTATTGCTTTACTTTAAAGGATGAAATATTGTATTGTGAAAACATAAGCAATAAGAATCTATAATTTATTGTTAACCTTTTTATTTTATTAGCAAATTTTCACATACATAAACAAAAATGTCTTAATTCATCTCCTATGTTAAATTGTATGATTGTGAATATTTTCACCAGCTGTACTGGTTACTTATACAATATTACACATTCCTGAAACTTCTGCAGTCACAACTCCCATATGAATAATAATAAAAAAAAAACTAATCAATCACACTTGCACAATTAGCCTACTTTTGCAGAATGTACCTTTGTGGTCAAAATGAGACTAAAATGCAAAAAAAATAAGCCTGATTAGACAGAAAAGATCCGTTTTCAAAACCATAAACAAAATTTGAGAAGTTGTAATTATTGTACTCGCAGTTTGTGAGAATGTTAAATACAGCTCGAAAATATTAAACATATTCCAAGTTGTTTGGTACAATATAGGCTAAATAATTCTCCCTGTTGATCTACTCAATGATTGATTGGATGGAGAAGTATGCTATTCATAATATTGATATAGCCTAAAACAAAATCTCTTCCAGAAATGTTGCTTGCGGCTTTAAATGAAATATTACTTTCTTTCTTTATTAAAAAAAAGTCATCATACATATTGTAATACAGTTATAGTAGAGTTTTACTAGCATTGGCTTTACAGCAATGATCAATACCAGCTGTACAAATATCAAGATAACTCTCTGATTACAGTAATGACCATATTTAACTACAACTTAAGTGCTTCTTAAGCATTGTTTTTAAGCTGTAGAATATATCATATGTAAAAGAAAAGAAAAAAGTACAACAAATATATATATATATATATATATATTATATATATATATATATAAAAAAAAAATCAATGAATACATTGCAAGTGTGACTTAAGGGCCCAAAGGTGTTCAAGACTTTTTAGGGCTACTGTATTTATGAGCAGAGAATGATAAACTAATGTAAAATATAGGACAGTCAATCAGACATTAATTCAGGTGTGTTATATACATAGTGAAGTAGGCAAGCAGAAAAATGTTCTTAATGTTCAAATAAGGTGCACACTTGTTGTTAGAAACAATATTCTACAATATAAAGTGCAATATGCATATATATATATAGAGAGAGAGAGAGAGGCATATTAAAACTTAATTTTGGGGCAATGGAGGCTGATTTATAAACTGATATTTGTATGTGTATGTGACCTTTTTAATGTCAGCTGTTTCATGAATCACTTTACTGTCAAGAAGACATTGACTTTGAAATACACCCCAATAGTCACAGAGAAAAGTGTGCACTAGCCCCGGTCTCTACATACACTACCTGTCAAAAGATTTTGGACAGTTAGATTCTTAATGTTTTTTAAAGAAGTCTCTTCTGCTCAACAGCAAAAGCAGTAATATTGTGAAATATTTTTAGTACTTAAAATAACCGCTTTCTATTTTAATATATTTTAAAATGTAATTTATTTCTGTGATCAAATCTGAATTTTCAGCATCATTACTCCAGTCTTCAGTGACACATGATCTTCAGAAATCATTCTGATATTCTGGTTTGCTGCTCAAGAAACATTTATTATTATTATTATCAATATTTAAAACAGCCGAGTACTTTTTTCAGGATTCTTTGATGAATAGACAGACCGAAAGATCAGCATTTATCTGAAATAAAAAGCTTTTGTAATATTACACACCATTCAAAAGCTTGGAGTCAGTATAATGTTTTGTTTTTTGGGAAATAAATTAATACTTGTATTTAGCAAGGATGCTTCAAATCAATCAAAAGTGATGATAAAGACATTCATAATGTTACAAAAGATTTCTATTTCAGATAAATGCTGTTGTTCTGAACGTTCTATTCCTAAAATAAACCTAAAAAAAATGATATACTGTTCTTCTGCTGTTTTCAATAATAATAATAATAAAAAGTTTTTGAGCAGAAAATCAGAATATTAGAATACTTTCTGAAGGATCACGTGACTGGAGTAATGATGCTAAAAATTCAGCTTTGAAATTACAGTTTAACATATTGTGACGAGCGTCCCGAGCACTCATCAGCGTTGCCCTGGAGACGGACACGAATCACCTGCACCAGCTCATCACGGCTGGATCGGTCACACCTGAGGCTCGTTTGCCCACGGCCAGATAAGCCGTATGAGGCCCGGAAACGGGTAGAAACGTATCTCCAATATGCTGAGAACTAATGTGCGACCTCTCCTTTTATTCCGATCCAGCCCTGCCCGAAGCACAGCACGATCCACCACGCACCGGAACACACTTGGAGAGCACCAGAGCACCTCAGCCAGCACACCTTCACTTCTACTCACATTGTTTGTGAATAAATCCACCCTCCGGGGTATTTATTGAGCTCTCCTTGTCGTGTGATCCTTCCACCTCGCCACACTGGTGGAGAATGCGGGCATATTAAGGGAAGGTTTCACCGACAAGCGATCTCTCTTTCACTCACCGACACCTGTTTTCCCTTCTCTTCGACAGGCGCTACTCCTCCCCAAAGGATGGAAGAACTCCTCAGGCAACTGACGGAGGTCAGCCTGTGCCAGCAGCAGATTGTGGAACATCTTGCTTCCCGCCAGGGCCAGGTTGAACAAGAGATCGTGGACCTCCACTCGGCCGCCCGCCAGCGCGTTCCGTTACCGGACTCCTGAAGACAAGCGGCCCAACTCTTGCCGAAAATGACCGCCCACGATAACGTTGAAGCTTACCTCCAGATGTTTGAAAACACCGCCACCGCGGAGGGATGGGACCCGGAAGACTGGGCTTGCACACTGGCCCCTCTACTCACCGGCGAAGCCCAACGAGCGTTCTTTAGCCTGCCCACGGAGATGGCAGAGAACTATGCCAGCGTGAAGCAGGAAATCCTGGCCCGAGTAGGACTCTCGCCGGTGTGCGCGGCCCAGTGCTTCCACGACTGGGCATATCCGCTTCAACGTCCCGCACAAACTCAAGCCGCCGAACTCACTCGTCTGGCACAACACTGGCTGATGGATGGAGCGCCCACGGCTGCCCAGGAAACGGAACGTGTCGTCGTCGATCGCCTCCTCCGAGCCTTACCCCGCCCTCACCGTCAGGCGGTTGGCATGCGGAATCCCACCACCACGCTGGAGCTGGTAGAGGCGATCGAGCTGGCGGAGGCGGCCCATCGGCGCGAGGCTGGGGAGCGAGTGCCGCCGTTTCCCCGGAGGGTGGTCCCCGAGCAACGCGCGCCGGAGGGCATCTCGCGACCAATAGGCAGGACGGCGACCCCCGAGCCATGGGATGAATCCATGCCCACAGCGCCCTCTCCTCCGAAAACTCATCCATGGTTGGCCGGCTGTGTGTTGCACCAAGACCCCCCCGTGGGTGCCCCAGAGACCGAGGTGAGGATTAACGGCCGACCGTTCCGAGCGTTGCTTGATTCAGGCAGCGCCGTCAGTCTCGTCCAAGCGAGGATTCTACCCCCCCGTCATGAGACCAAGACCCGGTTGCCGATTACCTGCGTGCACGGGGACACGCAACAGGTGCCCACTCAATGCGTGACTGTCTCGGCGGCCTCAGGATCTTGGCCCGTTGAAGTGGGCATCATCCGGGATCTACCAGTGGACGTGCTGCTAGGACGAGACTGGCCGGGGTTTGAGGCACTGCTGACCGCTGCCACACAGCCTGCCAGCCCGCGAGGGGGTCGCCATGGACGGAAATCCGCGAGGAAGTCCCGTCGCCGCCCCGTTCTCTTGGCCTCCGACAGTGGGAGAGATGGTGAGTCCCCTTCCCATAGTAGTAACGTGTTCTTTGATGTCTACCAACAGGTCTCGGGAGGGGGCTCCTTTGGCCGAGCCCAGCGCGAGGATGAGCGACTGAAACACTGCTGGTCACAAGTCTGTGTGATGGAGAAAAAAGATCTTCGGCCCAAGCCCCATCCTCTCCCACATTTTGTCGTAGAGAACGGCCTGCTCTATTGTGTCGCCCAGCGGAGGGGGGAGGAAAAAAGGCTTCTAGTGGTCCCCCGCTCAAAGACGGAGATGGTCATACAGTTGGCCCACGCGCACCCGTTGGCAGGACATCTCGGCGCGGCAAACACCACGCAGCGCATTCGGGACCGGTTCCACTGGCCTGGAGGCCGAAGTAAAGCGCTTCTGCCAAGCCCGCCCTGTCTGCCAAAAGACCTCCCCCAAGCCTCCTCCCCCCACGCCACTCATTCCGCTGCCCATCATAGAGGTGCCCTTCGAGCGCATCGGGATGGATCTGGTGGGACCGTTACCAAAGTCGGCCCGGGGACACGAACACATCCTCGTCATCGTGGACTATGCCACCCGGTACCCCGAAGCTATTCCCCTAAGAAAAGCCACCGCGAAGAACATCGCCCACGAGCTCTTCATGCTTTTCAGCCGGGTTGGCATACCAGCGGAGATCTTGACCGATCAGGGAACCCCGTTCATGTCCCGGCTAATGGCTGACCTCTGCCGGTTGCTCCAGGTAAAGCAGCTGCGGACGACCGTATACCACCCCCAGACGGATGGGCTCGTCGAGCGCTTTAACCAAACCTTGAAGCAGATGTTGCGGCGAGTGGCCGCTGAGGACAGGCGGGACTGGGACCAGATGCTGCTGTATGTCCTGTTTGGTATACGGGAAGTCCCGCAGGCGTCCACCGGCTTTACCCCGTTTGAGCTCCTTTTCGGCCGACAACCTCGTGGACTGCTCGACGTGGCAAAAGAGGCATGGGAACACCAACAGCCCACCCCGCACCGCTCCCTCGTCGAGCATGTCGCCGAAATGAGGCAGCGAATCGACCGTGTTACGCCATTAGTCCGGGAACATATGGCCAAAGCCCAGCAGGCCCAGCAACGGCACTACAACAGAGCAGCTCAGCCTCGGGAGTTCCAGACAGGCCGCCTGCAAATTCCTGGCCACCTGGCGGGGGCCATACACGGTAATTGAGAAGGTAGGGCCCGTGACGTACCGGGTGCGACAACCAGGAAGACGGAGCCCTGAACAACTTTACCACGTGAACCTGCTAAAGAAATGGGTAGGCACCAGGGAACAGACCGTGGCCCTTGCCACCGTGGAGCCCGTGCTGGTGGATACGAACCCGGATTTGTCGGCGACCCAAAAGGCTGAGCTGCAGCACCTGATTGGTCAGTTCTCCGATGTGTTCTCCGCAGTCCCCGGGCGAACTCACCTCCTCCAACACGACATCAGGACACCAACCGGAGTCATTGTGAAGCAACGGCCCTACCGGATCCCAGAGGCTCGTCGGCAGGCTATTGAGGACGAAGTTCAACAGATGCTGAAGTTAGGGGTGATTGAACCATCGCGCAGCCCGTGGTCCAGCCCAATCGTCTTGGTCCCGAAGCCAGACGGCACCCTCCGCTTCTGCAATGACTTTCGGCGCCTAAACGAAGTCTCTGAGTTCGACGGGTACCCAATGCCCCGAGTGGATGAACTCCTGGATCGCCTGGGAAGGGCCCGGTATATTTCAACCCTGGACCTCACGAAAGGCTACTGGCAGGTACCACTCTCTGACAGCGCCAAGGCAAAGACTGCCTTCTCGACCCCAAGTGGCCACTGGCAGTACCGGACCCTTCCCTTCGGCCTACACGGGGCCCCAGCCACGTTCCAGAGGCTAATGGATATAGTCCTCCGCCCCATCAGCAGTACGCAGCTGCGTACCTCGACGACGTGGTCATCCATTCGGAGCGTTGGGAAGATCACCTAGACCGGCTGCGGAGGGTGTTTATGGAACTTCGAAGGGCTGGACTCGCCGCCAACCCTCGCAAGTGCCACCTAGCGCTGTTTGAGGCCAAGTACCTGGGCTTCCGGGTCGGACGGGGCCTCATCAAGCCCCAGGAGAGAAAGGTTGAAGCCGTCCGCGCCGCCCCGAGACCGAGCACGAAGACTCAGGTACGAGCATTCCTAGGGTTGGCGGGGTACTATCGCTGCTTCATCCCTAACTTCTCCTCCTTAGCCACCCCTCTGACAGACCTGACCAGAAAGGGGCAGCCTGAGTGCGTGGTCTGGAGCCCCGAGACAGAGACGGCGTTCCAGCGGATCAAGAGCGCGCTGACGGAGGAACCGGTCCTGCGTGCCCCCGATTTCGGCTGCCCCTTCTGCTACAGACGGATGCCTCTGAGACGGGATTGGGAGCCGTCCTGTCGCAAGTCCAGGAAGGTGAGTAACATCCCATCTTGTTTATCAGCAGGAAGCTGACGTCAGCCGAGAAGAACTACGCGACAGTCGAGAAGGAGGCTCTGGTCATAAAATGGGCAGTCCTGGAGCTGAGGTACCATCTTCTGGGCCGTAAGTTTACGCTCCTGACGGACCACGCGCCCCTCCAATGGATGGCTAGGGCCAAGGACACCAACGCCAGGGTGACGCGGTGGTTCCTCGCGCTCCAGGATTTTTGCTTCGTCGTCCGCCATCGGGCCGGAGCCTCCAACGCCAACGCGGACGGACTCTCTCGGATCTGGTCAGCGTTCGCAGGTCTGTCAGGGGTCACTCCCCACCCACCCCCAGTTTCCCCCTTGTTGTTACCTTATGTTTCCACCGGGACCAGGACAACGCTTAGGGAGGGGAGGGGGGGGGGGAGTGTAACGAGCGTCCCGAGCACTCATCAGCGTTGCCCTGGAGACGGACACGAATCACCTGCACCAGCTCATCACGGCTGGATCGGCCACACCTGAGGCTCGTTTGCCCACGGCCAGATAAGCCGTGTGAGGCCCGGAAATGGGGAGAAACGTATCTCCAATATGCTGAGAACTAATGTGCGACCTCTCCTTTTATTCCAGAAACAAGCGTGTGACCGATCCAGCCCTGCCCGAAGCACAGCACGATCCACCATGCACCGGAACACACTTGGAGTGCACCAGAGCACCTCAGCCAGCACACCTTCACTTCTACTCACCTTGTTTGTGAATAAATCCACCCTCCGGGGTATTTATTGAGCTCTCCTTGTCGTGTGATCCTTCCACCTCGCCACAATATATTCAAATAGAAAACAGTTATTTTAAATAAGCAAACAACACAAACATAAGGTTTATTATAACTTTGTCACCTGCATGACTAGATTTAAGAAAGTTATTACTTCTTCTGGTGTGTTGTATATGGGTTCTGTTTTATTTTTCAGGGGTTGTTTCTTCAACAGAGTTTAACACAACCAACATATTCAATATCCAGGCAAATCATGAAGGCTTTCAGGAACTCAAGATACTCATAACAGAGCAAAATTAGTTTGAAAGAATTAAACATGGTAAGTATAATATACATACAGTTCAATAGTAATAAGTGATTGCCATAAATTCAATTGTTGAAAAATATAGCATCACTCATGACATTATTTAAATGTAAAGAATTAAATGACTTGCTTTAAGTTTACAACCTATAAAACACAAAAAAATTGAAATTAGTTGTGGTGAATTTAGTACAACAGTGCCATAAATACAAACACAATCAGTTGTGAATACCAAAAATCTCTTCTAAAAAGAACATTTAAACTGTGTTACCATTTTATGTATATTATAGAAACATGTCTTTACCCTGTTAACAAACTTTGAGAATAACAAAATCTAATACAGCATTCTGTGATGATAAAAAGTGATGTTTTTAAATCAACTGTATCAAGCTGATCTCTATACAAGCAAGATCATCAATATTAGCAGTCGACTGTGTATGAAATTAAAAATAAACA
Organism: Schizothorax lantsangensis; assembly: GCA_027422415.1. Lineage (NCBI taxonomy): Eukaryota > Metazoa > Chordata > Actinopteri > Cypriniformes > Cyprinidae > Schizothorax > Schizothorax lantsangensis. The sequence continues at coordinate 3,360,778 of CM049847.1, read as the reverse complement.
TTTAATAGTGATTTAACTCATTACAATCTTCCATTTTAATAAAAACCAGCAAAACCGCTAACGTTTGTTTAGTGTTCAGAGAAAACCATCAACATAAATCAAACCGAGTCCACATTAATAAATATTAAATTCAGATGCATCCTGCATGTATGCTCACTTTAACACATTAGCCACAGGTATAATAATTATGTAGAACAATGATATTAAATCCACTGAAATTATGAGACCATATCTTCCCTGTCTTCATGTGACATCTTTAACAGAGCTGCCCATTTCTGTCTGCATTTCATTCCTAGCTGAGCAACTGAGAGAGAAAAACATATTGTTAATAACAGATAAAAATGCAAATACTGCAGGGAGTACAAATAACATTTCATCTACTCTGATCATCTGGAGCAGTTCAGACCTGATGGAGAATAAAATCCAGGAGGACAGTTCACACATATTGTCTCCAAATTCTTTGTTCCTGTAAGCAGACATAAAGAGTGTTTAACCTTCATTGTGAGTGAACTATCCCTTTAATCACTGAATCATGATTAAAAAAAAATCTGAAGTCTTCAGAATCAATACCTGGTCTTTTTGTTTCTTGTCCTGGTTCACAAACAACGGCACTGTGAAGTGGAGTAATCAATGCATTTGATTCATTTAAAACACAAACATACTTTCAACACAGTTTCTGCATGTGAAGCACATGAAGGCCGTTTGGTTCAGTCATGAATGTTCGTGGAGGGCAGGGTTTGCGTGGTGCTTCAATCCCCATACAGTCACTGTGTACCACTGATCAAACAACAGTTATTCAGTTCTTAACCTCGGGGTGAGAAGACAGCAGACCAGACATGAAACCAAGGTAAGAGAAGCAAGTTCAGAGTGTGTTTCTCTGAGATGCTGTGGTTGGTGTTAAATGTAAATTATAGCTTAAGTTACGGCATTTCACGGGTGTTTTTACAGTAGATGAAACATGCAGAGACGACGGACACAGCCGTGAAGATAGCTATACTGGAATGATACTGAGGGGTTACAGTGCTTGTTCTGCTCCACAAACTACTTTTGCTTTCATTTCTTTTGAAATAAAAAAGAAATAAAAGCAAAAGTAGTTTGTGGAGCAGAACAAGCACTACCTGATTGCCTCCTAACCCCTCAGTATCATTCCAGTAAGGTATGTACTTATATAAAGTAAGTTATACTTTACATAAATAATATTGCATATTGAGCAGATTAGGGTTACCATAATACTTACAATGCTTAGTAAATAACATCTTTAGTCCAAGATGTTTCACCAGCACAAGATTCTTGTGTCTCTGACCATGCAAAGCTGACATTGGATAGGGGAGTATTAAGCAACACCTGCCAAAATCATCCTCCTCTAGATTACAGGCTTCTTACTGTAGGCTTGATCATCTGGGATTTAAAAGAACATTGATTTTAAGTGTATGTAGTCTGTAGGAGACCTGATGCACCTGCTCATGGAAGCTATCTAAGGTTTGGAGTCTTCAAACCCTCTTTTCCCATCATTAGATCTAATAAACAGGTTATGTTTTTGGCAGGTACAGTGTATGAATTTTGGCTACTGATTAAGGAATTATTATTCATATAACTATTCATTCATTCTTTAATCAGTAAACATTCTCTCTCTCTCTCTCTCACACACACACACACACACACACACACACACACACACACACACACAAACACACAAACACACACACACACACACACACACACAGAGAGACTGACAGGAATATTACTGAACCCAAATGTAGGAGTTTAATTTTAAGTATCAGCCACATAAAATAAAAGTACAAAAGTCAAAACAACCACATAATAATAAATAATACTTACAAACTACTAAAAATGCAATCTATGTAAACATTTCCAAACTGTTTTCTCAAAAATCCCACCATCTTTGTCCTCGTTTTTAAACCAACATTTTGGATGATGAAGTAATGCTACACACTAAAAGATTTCTAAAATCTTATAAGATCTTCAAAATGTGAGACCACAAACATGAGGACAAAAAATCCTAGATTAAACCATTTTGCTCCTATAGTGTGTGGTGTCCTCGGGGTTCCCCCACACATCAGGATTTCTGATCGTAAATGTTCAACATGTTGAATATTTACGATTCGCAATCGGGGTGCCTCCGACGTTCTTCCGAGCAGATTCAGTCACTCTTAACACACCCACACCACAGTAAAATCTTTAGATCCACCAAGATAATCGGGACATTACCTAGGATTGTCAGAAGGGGAGAAATCGGCCCAAAATCAGCCCGATTATCTTGTGGTGTGTACCCAGCATTACGCCCAATGTCTTAAGACAAGTCATGTCACTCGGCGGCCATCTTTGAAAGGCCTCTCGGGCATGCAAGTGCAGCTCCTATCTCTTTGAATCGGGAAACATCGTCTGAAAGCTCCTTCGGAGGCAGCATTCCAAGGCAGGAAGGCATCAAGGCACGTCCGAATCCAAATTCTGCTTCACTTCCTGTCTCCGGAGGTACCTTCTTCTGATCGAATTTTGAAGGCAGCGTAGATATAGCGTATCCTTCGCTGCCTGTGATATCCCACAATCCTGTGTGTTCCATTCCGTGATGGTTGAGCTACAAAAATAAAGATGGCATCTGAAAGTTGCGTTTGGTGGTCAGTTTTGTGCAAATGTATATTTCTGACTAATGTTTTGCACTTTTGATGTTATTTCTAGCGAGAAATCAGTATTATAGTAATTAAATATTTGTTTAGTTATCACCAAAACGCATTCTATTTTGCTGCAGAGCTAAAACACTGCCTGCAAAGTCATTGCCTGATAGGGCAGCGAGCAGCAAGTCAGCTGCCTTTTGGACACAGCCATCAAATTCTCCAAAACTGCTCACTAAGCTTGAAAGAATGAATGACACATTTATATAGCGCTTTGTGTATTGCTGTACACCTAAAGCGCTTTACAATCATGTGGGGGGGGGGGTCTCTCCTCAACCACCACCAGTGTGCAGCACTTGGATGATGCGACAGCAGACACAGTACGGCGCCAGTGCGCTCACCACACACCAGCTACAGGTGGAGAGGAGATAGTCAGAGCCAATCAAGTAGATGGGGATTATTAGGAGGCCATGATTGACAAGGGCCAGTGGAGGGAATTTGGCCAGGACACCGGGGTTACACCCCTACTCTTTACGAGAAGTGCCATGGGATTTTTAATGACCACAGAGAGTCAGGACCTCTATACGATTAAATTTCATATTTGAAATCACCTGACAACAACTGTGTCATAACGTTGATTCTTTTGCTCAAATAGCGTTATTAAAAAAAACATATTTTTTCAGGCTAGATGCGCATGCGCAGTCCTAGGCACACGTCTCAGAATGCTGTCTGTTTCTATAGCAACCGGGACTTCCAACGGCAGCTGCAGTGACACGCTAGCTGTGTCCGAAATCACTCACTCGTTCACTCATTCACTAATCCTTATAGAGTTTATGGCAGTTGAGTGGACTATATCAGGAGTGAACGAAATGAAGTGAACGGATTTGGACGGTGACGTGTACACTGCGCGTGAGACTGTTGCAAAAACATCTTCCTCATATATTATATTTTAGAAAATAATATTAATAGCAATAACACTTAAAATAACTTTATATTGTAATCAGCTTGGTTTCATTGATGGTATATTATTAATTTGTCTTGTAATGCTTGTTCATAATCATTAAATACTATTAAAATACTGTCAACAAAAATAAACTCACATTAACACATTCATAATTTTATGCATTTATTGTTTGTAGTATCTTGAAACTCTCCCGAGCAGCGTTTTTGCTCACAGATAAGATGAAAATGGCTGTAGAGCGCCCTCAGGCCGCAGGCAACCGTTAATTTGACATCAGAATGAATACGCCACCAACAAACATTTTTAAATATCCACCAAATTATCATCATTTTTGTAAATTAAACTGCATCTCTCATTCAAACTCGCTCGCTCCTGCTCTCTCTTCCAGCTTGTCGGTTCTCCGCATTGGAGTGTGGGAAATAGTGCTTCAGCGAGTGTACATCGGTTGTACACTCGAAATCAGAATGCATTGTGGGTAAAAAGTAGTAAACGAATGTAGGGAATGAAGTCATTCACTCAGAATTCGGACAGCACTACAAAATGGCTGACACCCACTATATAGTGGATAGGGAGCGGTTTCGGACACAGCTGCTGACTTTACCGATTAACGATTGGCTTTTTCATCCAGGAGGCGGGGCTTCTTGCGATACAGCGGCCATACTGAGCGTTGCATTCAGTGTTGCCAGATTGGGCGGGTTCCACCCAATTGGACGGTAGAGAGAGGTTGGGCACGTTGTGTCAAAAACTTTGATTTATTGCCCTCATAAAAATCCCACCCAGTAAGTGGCCCAATCCCTCCCACCCCTCCATAACTGGCCATCTGTTTTGGACACCTGTTGTACACCCCCCACCCCCAGCTAGATGAGGAATTGATTATTAGGTCCGCTGTGTTTAAGGAATTTTTATGACTTGTGTGTGTGTGTGGGGCCGTTGTTATGTGATCTAAACTTTAAATGATGAAGTTGTGTTAAAGGGAAGTTTTTTATTAAAGTGTTTTTTTCACATTGTGTAAAACGTGTAATGATTTTTTTTTTTTTTTTTTCCCTACAAGACGTGTTGTAGGGAAAAGCACTGTTAGGCAAAGCTAGAAAATAAAACATTAGATAAGTTCTATCGTTTGACAGAGATGTGTTTTATTCACAAAAAAGCAGCAAACACGTACGTTAACACTAGAAATTGGGGTCTTATCTTACCGTGTTATGAAATAAGATCATACGTTTAAAAGTAGAAAAGAGCCTTAAAAATAAACGAATATCAGAGCGGATTGTTCGTTAAAACAAGGCTATCCGTGTCTGTCGTTACAAGTTATTTTATTCAGAAAAAAGCTGTAAATACTAGAAAAAAGGCTGTCTTATCTTACCGTGTTGCGAAATAAGACCATACGTTTTAAAAATAAACGAATATCGTTAAAACAAGGCTATCCTGCAGTAGTCTGTCGATACAAGTTAGTTTGTTCACAAAAAAGCCGCAAAGACAAAGAACCCCCGAGTGCCTAGAGCTGATCCGACAGACGGCCGCGCTCTGTCGATGCCAAACTCCGAATGAGGGCCTGGAACCCCGGGTGACCAAACCACGCCTACGGCCGTCCCCTAACAGAGACGAACCAAAGATTTAAAATAATTAAAGTATGTTTTTAACGTTATTTTAATAAATCTTTACCAGGTCTTTAATTAATGAAAACCTTCTCACTTTTAAAACTGTTTTTCCTTTTAAACAAAAAACCACTAATATACAAGGCTTTATTTTTATTTAATTATTCGTACTTAATTCGTCTATTCCTTTATTTACTCTCTGATTTTTGTTAAACTTAAGACATCACGCTATGATGGCGGTATAAAATAGCTTTGGGGTACATAAGTTTTATTCCTAAACATAACCTCTGTTTTGTTTTATTTTACGTTTAATAACTTCATTTTACTCGTTGATTTGTCAATATTAACTACCGACGTGGTATAACAGTTAAAACGCACGTACAAATATCTAACAGATCCGAAACCAACTGTTTTTTTTTTTGTTTCATACATGTAATAAAATCAACGTTGGGATTTTCTCTTTGATTTTCCAGCCGTAAGGTCCGAGCCAGCGTTATCTATTAATTGAAACAGACAACAAAGAAATGCAAATATCACGGCTCACGTAGAGCATGAGAGCAGGATGTATCCGTGGCGTCTGGTGTCGTGATTACTGATGCGTTCATATCAGATCAAGATGTTGTTGTAACTCATTAGCAATCTAACGAGTTTTTTGAAGTGGTCTGGCATGTACATTTTGTTAGAAGGTTAGTTAAAATCCGTAGATCAAAGCATAGACATTATATCCGGGATGTCTGGTAATGACATGGGTGATGGGGTGGGGTGGGGAAGGCAAACCGTCCCTATTGAAACTTTTTTAGGTCGCATAAGGTCTAGTTAAAAGCTATATATATATATATATATATATATATATATAGTATAGGAAGAAAATATTTTTCCAAAGAAAAAGGGGTATTTTATTAAATAGATCTGACGAATTCGGGTTCACAACGGATCTGTATGAAAAACAGGTTGATTAAACAACGATATGACATGCGTTTTAAACAAATACATTTTTAGATCGTTCAAACCTAAATCCATGATGCTCTAAACAAACCGAGGATTAGAAGTAGTCAAATGATCCTCTGATGAACGCAAGACGGTTACAGAGTCTTTCTTTATGAATCAGAGTTAAATTAGACTACCAGTTAGTCATCATAAGGTTGTTTGCAACAAAACTAATTCCTACAAATGTGTCACAGAAACATTACAGTAGTTTAGACTTTCTCTCGCACTTTAAAAAAGGTTTTATCAAACGTGTGTTTAAATGCAGCATGTTTATTTTTACACTATAATGGTTTATTTTATTAAAATAAAAACAACTGGTCTATACAGGTTTATTTTACTAAGATATGATCAAATAATTGACAGAGGAAATAGTTCAAATAATCGATAAGTCCTACTTATCAAACCTATTGGATGTGTCTGACGGTTTGTGACAAATATCTTACTGATACAGACGTGTTAAGATGTTAAGTATGTGTGAAACGTGTAAAGTTCAATAGTACTGTTAAAAATAGTAATATTGTAAATTATTATACATTTTAAATGTGTAAAATCGTATATGTTTGTTTTTACTTTTTGTTGTTAAGAAATGTTTTCATTTTAATCTAGCCTGTAGTTAATATATATGTACTGTATAAGAACAATATACATTTTCACTTAAAACTTCTCTGTAAAATAATTACACCTGCAGTTTAGACATGTTTAAAAAGTTTTAAACACATTGTGGGTCGCTAAAGCAAGTCATGATGTCTATTGTCTTTAAATTAAACTTTAGTTTTATTCTTTAAAATAGCCTGATAATGAAACCAAGTGTTTTTCTCACACGAGTAGATAACTCTCGGGATGTGTTTGTGACAAACACGTCATTTTTTACTTCAGTCATACATTTTAAAAGTTTTTCAAATGTATGACTGAACTTTTCTCATTTGACAGACCCGCGATGTTTAACAGCCAGAGGGAATACAAGTTGTTTTCATTAAACCTTAATCGGTGTAAATTTCTCAACTAGAACACAAAACATGTGCATTTTGACTATTTGACTCTTTTGTAAGTAGCATGGCATTTGAAATGGTTTACTAAGAAATTAAAGCAGCGTCTGTGTTTTCAACATGAAAGAGCTGTACAAGGCTATTTCAACTATTATCCTCGTTTCTTTTCGAGTCTAACAAACTGGTAATGTAGTTTCTATGGTAAGTTTTACAATGTACAGTTCCCATACTATGAGCGTAAATAGCTGTGCTACAACATTTATGAATATTTTGAATGCCAACAGATTTTTGTTAGGGATATGGCACATCTAAGAATAATAATCTTTTGTAAATTATATTTTTTTCTTACATCGTTAGTTTTAGTCATATTAGCAAGACTTCAGATGGTCGTTCACAATTGTTTGTTGTACCGTGTGTGTGTTTTTTAGGTGAAGACAACTCTTCGTGAGATGTCATCATAATAGGAATAAATGAAAATCAAGAAATTAAGTAACAGCCTTTTGTCTTTGAGATATTTATTTTAGTGCAAATGACCACACATGAAGCATCAACATGAAAATTAAGGCTTGCTGTCTTACCGTTAAAACTATTACAACTGAAACTATTGCACTGAAAGCTGTACATTCATTTAAGTTTGAGCATGTTAAATTTCCACGCTCTTGTAAAGAGTATCGATACATTTCATCCACAATCATCCAAGAGACAAAATCACTAAGTATAGCAAGACAAGAAAATGTGTATAAAGCAGATAGAATTCAGGAAAACCTAAACAGTTGTGCAAGTTTATTAAACGAGGGTTTGTAAATGATGTTTTTACTCCGCTGGATTTAGTCATCTTGCTCAGATAGCATTTCGTTTCTATGTCTGTATTTGTTTTAAGACTCCTCTACAAGATCATGCTAATCCTTGCATGGGAAAGTGTGCATGACGAGTACATACTTAATCATTTAAGAAAATCATTGAACATTTGACTGCACTTTTTATTATATTGACAAACCGCCAATTCAAATTACTACCGTCGAGGCGCTTGTCCACAGAATCTTTTTCAACACAATGACATTAAAGAATGTTATCAGTCACTATCGCCAGCTTCTGTGACTCAAATTAAGCGATATCTCTGGTGTACGTAAGCATGTGCAATGGGTGCATGCGGTAAACATCTTTGTTTTTCCAATTCTGTCATATTTGTTAGATGTAATGTAAACAATATTTTGATAACTATGATGTTCCACGTTTTTGTAAAGGTTATAGAAAGAATTCAAACAATCTTTACATAGGAATTATCTTTGCTCAAAGCGAATTGACTAAAAATCATTGAATTACGAAATGCAAAAGCGTATACATCATTTAAGAAAAAGCGCTATAATGTATACAGAAATCCTCCTCTTGATCTATTGTGACTGACATTTTACTAAGGCAGACGATCAGGATTATGGATGACACGCTCACATTTTGCTTGTCGGCCCGTGTATATGTCATTACTATGACTGTACGGTAGGTGAGGCCTTCTCTCTGAAGGACATCAGCATTCAGTGTTTATAGAAATAAATGAAAATTAAGAAAAATTTCTTGAGAGTGTTTGACTAAGTCGGTATGGTTTAGCGGTTAGGATCATATCAGGTCCCATAGGGCCTAGCGGATAGGATTCCTGGTTTTCACCCAGGTGACACGGTTCAATTCCCTGTGGGGGAAGTAATGTTTTGGGGGGGTCATGACCTAAGGGTTAGAGAGTCGGTCTCGTAATCCAAAGGTAATGTTCACGGCGGGGTGTGTGTGTGTGGGTGTGGGTGTGTGTGTGTGTGTTCACTGCGGTGTGTGGGCACTTTGGAGGGGTTAAATGCAGAGCACGAATTCCGAGTATGGATCATCATACTTGGCCGCATGTCACTTTCACTTCTTTTTGTTTAAGAAGTGAAAACAAAACTGAGCAAGCCTCTCGCCTTTATTTAAACAATGCAACATGAAGTTACTGTATTCAACAGCACAGTCCCTTGAAATACTGCAGTATAGCTTTTTTCCCTTCTAAATATCTAAACATGTATTTAGCTTAAATATTAGTTGTAAAGTGTTTACAAAGTTGTCATACCTGTTGTTGAATTTATAACATATATTTCACCAAACCTAGAGGACTGAAAATAGGTTTAGCATAAGTCCGCATTTCAGCCGTTAGCCTGAAAATGTAAGACAACTGAGATTTCATTACTGAGATAATCTACAGAATGTGAAACAAGCTCACAGATACATTAGAGTTTTGGATTCTAGTTTATGTTGAATATTGTTTGTTACTGTTTCAGAGGTTTAACACCTCATTACTTGAAGACTGTACTGTATAAATTACAAAGTTTTCCGCCGTAGTAGGCCGTCTCTGAAACCAGCCCTGTAGAAAGAATAAACCAGTCTTATAAACTCATTGATTTGTTTAACAACTATAAAATATAATCTGCACGAGCGATACGCTCTTAAAATCGATAGTGCGCAAAACATATGTAAAAGGACGGATAACATATTAATGGGGTGTTTTGGTTAGTTTCTTACACAACAGAGCATTACTTAACGTTTTTATTAAGTTTTAATATAAAAGATAATAGTCTGTTAACAATTTAGATGCTTTTATTACGAAAGCGCACAAAGAACCGCTGAAGCACGTTCCGTTTGTTAACACGGAATTAATTGAAATAATAGACTACTATAAGCCTATATACACTGCGCTGAATGTAAAACTCTTAAACAGAAACATTAAAACATTTCAAACTTGTCAAACAACCGCTTCAATACATTCCTCTTATGAAAACGTTTAAAATAGAATACTGTCAAACAGAAAGTTGTCTGCAAGTTCCCAACGTGTAAATTGCTTGAAAACGCTCGAAGCTACGCATTTCACAGTACATACACAGATACGTGTTTTCTTTAGCGTATGTCTCTAAACAATAGCTAGGTAAATGACTTACGTCATTTTAAGCGAAAGGGGCGACTAGTGTCTTTTTTTTTTTATTTATTTTGTTACCCGCGTTTTAGACGTCTGTCTTTTAAATCTGACCCAGATGTCTCGGTATTTTGCACTTCTTTTTATGAAAACGTGCGGTAAGCAGTTTTGTCCTCATATGCAGTAGGCTATACCGAAGCGTTTTAATACGTCATAAATTCCAATAGTTAGATAGCAAATGCGACTGTTTATTACAGAGGTAAGTCACAGCAGAGTTGCATTCTAGTTTTATATTTAACATTTTTCAACTACCTACATGTTTAACGACGCTACCGTTCTAGGTCTCCTCAAGCCGTTGTGAGATATAAACCACAAAGTTTTTCATAGTGTTAAGCTTTGAAACCAGAACGATTCTCCATGACTTTGTGCGTTCTTTCTGTATGAATTTGTTTACCGCAGTTTCACCGTCCTTATCTTATCTTCCACCGCCTAATTGTATTTGTTAGGCCTTACGTTTGTTAGTTTTTGCTGTTCATATAAGTCGATATTTCTACGAATTTGTTTGATTCAATAAAATATCGTGTCTTCATTTGAGACATTTATGTCACATTATACGTAATACATATTTCTTATTATTAAATTAAAACTTATCTTAGGCGTGACCAATGTTTACGAATACCCGGGGACAACCCACCCTGTAGCCGCGCAAGGTGGTCCAAACACTAAAACCAACGACGACTGACCTGATAAACTCTGTTGCTACCATTTTGAAAGTGCTGACGGCGGAGCTACCGGCTTGTCGATCAAAACGTTATCTACATGGAATCCCAAAATCAGCTTCAACAAGCCAATTTGTCTGAGCTCTGTAATTTTTCTACTAATAACGCTTCGACGGATCTGAAAGACGCTAAGCAATTGGACTGCGGCACGGGAAAAAGGTGTTTTGTAAAAGACGTCATAGACCCCGCGTTTAAACCGCATTACAGAGGACAGATGATCAAACTGATACGCAAGATCATCGCTGCGGCGTGCGATCCGAATTACGATTGTACGGGAGATACCAAACGTGAAACAAATCTCAAGAACGAGATGAAAATTGTAAGAAGCGTAAAATATCCATGGCCAGATTTGACTAGCATGTTTCTCACCAGCAGAGAGCCGGTCTGTATAATTATCAGAAAAATTCTGGATGTAATGTCTGAATGCGAGGATGAGATGGACATTAACGATGTTCTCTGTCTGTGTACGTCTGTAACGGATCAATGTGTCTTGTTGGCTGCAAAAAATTGCGATTCTATGATGTGTGAAATTGTTGCATCGCTGGTTGATTTTATATTTAAGAAAAACATGATTGTCTGCAAAGATTTTCTATTCTGGACTGACCACCGGTTTAACGTCGTTACTACTGTATGTTTGTAAATTTGATCATTTTCTTCACTACTTCAATGTATGTTCATCGATATATTGTTGAAATAAAAGGTTGTCTCAACGTCATAAAAATGTGACAAATGTCTCAAATGAAGACACGATATTTTATTGAATCAAACAAATTCGTAGAAATATCGACTTATATGAACAGCAAAAACTAACAAACGTAAGGCCTAACAAATACAATTAGGCGGTGGAAGATAAGATAAGGACGGTGAAACTGCGGTAAACAAATTCATACAGAAAGAGCGCACAAAGTCATGGAGAAACGTTCTGGTTTCAAAGCTTAACACTATGAAAAACTTTGTGGTTTATATCTCACAACGGCTTGAGGAGACCTAGAACGGTAGCGTCGTTAAACATGTAGGTAGTTGAAAAATGTTAAATATAAAACTAGAATGCAACTCTGCTGTGACTTACCTCTGTAATAAACAGTCGCATTTGCTATCTAACTATTGGAATTTATGACGTATTAAAACGCTTCGGTATAGCCTACTGCATATGAGGACAAAACTGCTTACCGCACGTTTTCATAAAAAGAAGTGCAAAATACCGAGACATCTGGGTCAGATTTAAAAGACAGACGTCTAAAACGCGGGTAACAAAATAAATTTAAAAAAAAAGACACTAGTCGCCCCTTTCGCTTAAAATGACGTAAGTCATTTACCTAGCTATTGTTTAGAGACATACGCTAAAGAAAACACGTATCTGTGTATGTACTGTGAAATGCGTAGCTTCGAGCGTTTTCAAGCAATTTACACGTTGGGAACTTGCAGACAACTTTCTGTTTGACAGTATTCTATTTTAAACGTTTTCATAAGAGGAATGTATTGAAGCGGTTGTTTGACAAGTTTGAAATGTTTTAATGTTTCTGTTTAAGAGTTTTACATTCAGCGCAGTGTATATAGGCTTATAGTAGTCTATTATTATCAATTAATTCCGTGTTAACAAACGGAACGTGCTTCAGCGGTTCTTTGTGCGCTTTCGTAATAAAAGCATCTAAATTGTTAACAGACTATTATCTTTTATATTAAAACTTAATAAAAACGTTAAGTAATGCTCTGTTGTGTAAGAAACTAACCAAAACACCCCATTAATATGTTATCCGTCCTTTTACATATGTTTTGCGCACTATCGATTTTAAGAGCGTATCGCTCGTGCAGATTATATTTTATAGTTGTTAAACAAATCAATGAGTTTATAAGACTGGTTTATTCTTTCTACAGGGCTGGTTTCAGAGACGGCCTACTACGGCGGAAAACTTTGTAATTTATACAGTACAGTCTTCAAGTAATGAGGTGTTAAACCTCTGAAACAGTAACAAACAATATTCAACATAAACTAGAATCCAAAACTCTAATGTATCTGTGAGCTTGTTTCACATTCTGTAGATTATCTCAGTAATGAAATCTCAGTTGTCTTACATTTTCAGGCTAACGGCTGAAATGCGGACTTATGCTAAACCTATTTTCAGTCCTCTAGGTTTGGTGAAATATATGTTATAAATTCAACAACAGGTATGACAACTTTGTAAACACTTTACAACTAATATTTAAGCTAAATACATGTTTAGATATTTAGAATGGAAAAAAGCTATACTGCAGTATTTCAAGGGACTGTGCTGTTGAATACAGTAACTTCATGTTGCATTGTTTAAATAAAGGCGAGAGGCTTGCTCAGTTTTGTTTTCACTTCTTAAACAAAAAGAAGTGAAAGTGACATGCGGCCAAGTATGATGATCCATACTCGGAATTCGTGCTCTGCATTTAACCCCTCCAAAGTGCCCACACACCGCAGTGAACACACACACACACACACCCACACCCACACACACACACCCCGCCGTGAACATTACCTTTGGATTACGAGACCGACTCTCTAACCCTTAGGTCATGACCCCCCCAAAACATTACTTCCCCCACAGGGAATTGAACCGTGTCACCTGGGTGAAAACCAGGAATCCTATCCGCTAGGCCCTATGGGACCTGATATGATCCTAACCGCTAAACCATACCGACTTAGTCAAACACTCTCAAGAAATTTTTCTTAATTTTCATTTATTTCTATAAACACTGAATGCTGATGTCCTTCAGAGAGAAGGCCTCACCTACCGTACAGTCATAGTAATGACATATACAGGCCGACAAGCAAAATGTGAGCCGTGTCATCCATAATCCTGATCGTCTGCCTTAGTAAAATGTCAGTCACAATAGATCAAGAGGAGGATTTCTGTATACATTATAGCGCTTTTTCTTAAATGATGTATACGCTTTTGCATTTCGTAATTCAATGATTTTAGTCAATTCGCTTTGAGCAAAGATAATTCCTATGTAAAGATTATGTTTGAATTCTTTCTATAACCTTTACAAAAACGTGGAACATCATAGTTATCAAAATATTGTTTACATTACATCTAACAAATATGACAGAATGGGAAAAACAAAGATGTTTACCGCATGCACCCATTGCACATGCTTACGTACACCAGAGATGTCGCTTAATTTGAGTCACAGAAGCTGGCGATAGTGACTGATAACATTCTTTAATGTCATTGTGTTGAAAAAGATTCTGTGGACAAGCGCCTCGACGGTAGTAATTTGAATTGGCGGTTTGTCAATATAATAAAAAGTGCAGTCAAATGTTCAATGATTTTCTTAAATGATTAAGTATGTACTCGTCATGCACACTTTCCCATGCAAGGATTAGCATGATCTTGTAGAGGAGTCTTAAAACTAATACAGACAAAGAAACGAAATGCTATCTGAGCAAGATGACTAAATCCAGCGGAGTAAAAACATCATTTACAAACCCTCGTTTAATAAACTTGCACAACTGTTTAGGTTTTCCTGAATTCTATCTGCTTTATACACATTTTCTTGTCTTGCTATACTTAGTGATTTTGTCTCTTGGATGATTGTGGATGAAATGTATCGATACTCTTTACAAGAGCGTGGAAATTTAACATGCTCAAACTTAAATGAATGTACAGCTTTCAGTGCAATAGTTTCAGTTGTAATAGTTTTAACGGTAAGACAGCAAGCCTTAATTTTCGTGTTGATGCTTCATGTGTGGTCATTTGCACTAAAATAAATATCTCAAAGACAAAAGGCTGTTACTTAATTTCTTGATTTTCATTTATTCCTATTATGATGACATCTCACGAAGAGTTGTCTTCACCTAAAAACACACACACGGTACAACAAACAATTGTGAACGACCATCTGAAGTCTTGCTAATATGACTAAAACTAACGATGTAAGAAAAAAATATAATTTACAAAAGATTATTATTCTTAGATGTGCCATATCCCTAACAAAAATCTGTTGGCATTCAAAATATTCATAAATGTTGTAGCACAGCTATTTACGCTCATAGTATGGGAACTGTACATTGTAAAACTTACCATAGAAACTACATTACCAGTTTGTTAGACTCGAAAAGAAACGAGGATAATAGTTGAAATAGCCTTGTACAGCTCTTTCATGTTGAAAACACAGACGCTGCTTTAATTTCTTAGTAAACCATTTCAAATGCCATGCTACTTACAAAAGAGTCAAATAGTCAAAATGCACATGTTTTGTGTTCTAGTTGAGAAATTTACACCGATTAAGGTTTAATGAAAACAACTTGTATTCCCTCTGGCTGTTAAACATCGCGGGTCTGTCAAATGAGAAAAGTTTAGTCATACATTTGAAAAACTTTTCTGAAGTAAAAAATGACGTGTTTGTCACAAACACATCCCGAGAGTTATCTACTCGTGTGAGAAAAACACTTGGTTTCATTATCAGGCTATTTTAAAGAATAAAACTAAAGTTTAATTTAAAGACAATAGACATCATGACTTGCTTTAGCGACCCACAATGTGTTTAAAACTTTTTAAACATGTCTAAACTGCAGGTGTAATTATTTTACAGAGAAGTTTTAAGTGAAAATGTATATTGTTCTTATACAGTACATATATATTAACTACAGGCTAGATTAAAATGAAAACATTTCTTAACAACAAAAAGTAAAAACAAACATATACGATTTTACACATTTAAAATGTATAATAATTTACAATATTACTATTTTTAACAGTACTATTGAACTTTACACGTTTCACACATACTTAACATCTTAACACGTCTGTATCAGTAAGATATTTGTCACAAACCGTCAGACACATCCAATAGGTTTGATAAGTAGGACTTATCGATTATTTGAACTATTTCCTCTGTCAATTATTTGATCATATCTTAGTAAAATAAACCTG
Organism: Schizothorax lantsangensis; assembly: GCA_027422415.1. NCBI lineage: Eukaryota > Metazoa > Chordata > Actinopteri > Cypriniformes > Cyprinidae > Schizothorax > Schizothorax lantsangensis. The sequence continues at coordinate 3,345,016 of CM049847.1, read as the reverse complement.
TATAGACCAGTTGTTTTTATTTTAATAAAATAAACCATTATAGTGTAAAAATAAACATGCTGCATTTAAACACACGTTTTGATAAAACCTTTTTTAAAGTGCGAGAGAAAGTCTAAACTACTGTAATGTTTCTGTGACACATTTGTAGGAATTCGTTTTGTTGCAAACAACCTTATGATGACTAACTGGTAGTCTAATTTAACTCTGATTCATAAAGAAAGACTCTGTAACCGTCTTGCTTTTAACTAGACCTTATGCGACCTAAAAAAGTTTCAATAGGGACGGTTTGCCTTCCCCACCCCACCCCATCACCCATGTCATTACCAGACATCCCGGATACAATGTCTATGCTTTGATCTACGGATTTTAACTAACCTTCTAACAAAATGTACATGCCAGACCACTTCAAAAAACTCGTTAGATTGCTAATGAGTTACAACAACATCTTGATCTGATATGAACGCATCAGTAATCACGACACCAGACGCCACGGATACATCCTGCTCTCATGCTCTACGTGAGCCGTGATATTTGCATTTCTTTGTTGTCTGTTTCAATTAATAGATAACGCTGGCTCGGACCTTACGGCTGGAAAATCAAAGAGAAAATCCCAACGTTGATTTTATTACATGTATGAAACAAAAAAAAAAACAGTTGGTTTCGGATCTGTTAGATATTTGTACGTGCGTTTTAACTGTTATACCACGTCGGTAGTTAATATTGACAAATCAACGAGTAAAATGAAGTTATTAAACGTAAAATAAAACAAAACAGAGGTTATGTTTAGGAATAAAACTTATGTACCCCCAAAGCTATTTTATACCGCCATCATAGCGTGATGTCTTAAGTTTAACAAAAATCAGAGAGTAAATAAAGGAATAGACGAATTAAGTACGAATAATTAAATAAAAATAAAGCCTTGTATATTAGTGGTTTTTTGTTTAAAAGGAAAAACAGTTTTAAAAGTGAGAAGGTTTTCATTAATTAAAGACCTGGTAAAGATTTATTAAAATAACGTTAAAAACATACTTTAATTATTTTAAATCTTTGGTTCGTCTCTGTTAGGGGACGGCCGTAGGCGTGGTTTGGTCACCCGGGGTTCCAGGCCCTCATTCGGAGTTTGGCATCGACAGAGCGCGGCCGTCTGTCGGATCAGCTCTAGGCACTCGGGGGTTCTTTGTCTTTGCGGCTTTTTTGTGAACAAACTAACTTGTATCGACAGACTACTGCAGGATAGCCTTGTTTTAACGATATTCGTTTATTTTTAAAACGTATGGTCTTATTTCGCAACACGGTAAGATAAGACAGCCTTTTTTCTAGTATTTACAGCTTTTTTCTGAATAAAATAACTTGTAACGACAGACACGGATAGCCTTGTTTTAACGAACAATCCGCTCTGATATTCGTTTATTTTTAAGGCTCTTTTCTACTTTTAAACGTATGATCTTATTTCATAACACGGTAAGATAAGACCCCAATTTCTAGTGTTAACGTACGTGTTTGCTGCTTTTTTGTGAATAAAACACATCTCTGTCAAACGATAGAACTTATCTAATGTTTTATTTTCTAGCTTTGCCTAACAGTGCTTTTCCCTACAACACGTCTTGTAGGGAAAAAAAAAAAAAAAAATCATTACACGTTTTACACAATGTGAAAAAAACACTTTAATAAAAAACTTCCCTTTAAACAACTTCATCATTTAAAGTTTAGATCACATAACAACGGCCCCACACACACACACAAGTCATAAAAATTCCTTAAACACAGCGGACCTAATAATCAATTCCTCATCTAGCTGGGGGTGGGGGGTGTACAACAGGTGTCCAAAACAGATGGCCAGTTATGGAGGGGTGGGAGGGATTGGGCCACTTACTGGGTGGGATTTTTATGAGGGCAATAAATCAAAGTTTTTGACACAACGTGCCCAACCTCTCTCTGACGGTTTTGAATTTAAATTTGGGCTGGTTTTTGGTCAGTTTGGCGGTTTTCAAAACATATAAATTGTATAGGCTAATTGGTTAACAAACAAGCCTATAGTCTACTGCATGCATCCAATCAGTCATCACAATGTTACTAAACACACACGCACACTGCAAAGAGACTGGTGCTGATGTTGACGTCGCGGTCGCACTTTTAGCCAATCACTAGGGATCAGCAGACAGACTTGATGATTCATGAGCGAGGGGTTTTTAGCGCGATAACGGATCTGATTTTGAATGAATAACTGTAAGTGATACAGTATATAAGTTCGATGGTAAAGAGTGGAGAGTGTTTTAACTCTCAAAACATGAATTACACCTGTTGAGGGAGATGACACACAAAGGCTATATCACTGCAACTCTGAAATCAGAGCACAGTTAAATTATTTAATCAAAATCTATTTATATCTACACGATCTTTTATCTTTTAAACGGCCCAGATTGGTATATCCTTTAAAGATGCTGGACTTGTTAGTTTTGACTGTGCAAAATTCTGTATTATGTTCAAAATGAACTTCACGAAATACTTAGTTCTGTGTGAAATTATAGAGCAACACGAAAGTAAGAGCATTATTGTTGTTGTTCATTTTTTTATTGTCGGATTATCATACAGAATGACACCGTTTTGGCTGTCATGGTGTGTGCATGAACGAGTATGAAATACCTATAATTACATTGCTTCTGATCACTTATATTGGGCACTTTTTTGCATTTAAATTCTGACTGTTAATTTCTTGATTGCCATTTTGACAGTGTCTGCTTGCATATTTTAATCAAATTTGGTAGTTCTCTTTAATGTATTTGATCCATGGAAAATTTATCTAGCATTATATTTATATTATTTCGTCGTCATTATTTCGTTATAATTAGTTGAAAATGTCTCTTATCAGCCTTGATTTACATTCTATCACATTATTTTGACAGTTAAAGTTTTGGGCGGTTTTTGTGAGCTTTTGGGCTGGAAATCGTCCATCCAATCTGGCAACACTGGTTGCATTTTTCCCCATTCAAACCTATGTGTCACGTCTTGGGTATTCTATAGTCTTTGGTTACGCCGCGCCCAGCTCACAAGAGCAACGTACGCTCGTTTGAAGTTTAAACTTTCGTTAATTTTTATCCTTGAAACTACTGATCGATTGAAACTGAATAAGGAACAACGTGATTTAGCCTGCAAGTAAACAACACGAATAACAATCTATCTACAATTACAACAAACGCAGTATGATATTGCATTAAAAAAGTGTTCTCTAATGTTCTCTTGATTTGAGTTGATGTTGGAATTAGTCCATCCATGTCCATTAGTCCATTCAGAGAAAACTGCATTGCGGATTTACTTTGCAGAAAGAGGCTAGCGACTGATTTTTTTTTTCTTTTTTTTCAATTGCTAATAAACATGAGGTTATCATTGTTTATATTTAAAATAATATTAATAAAAGCAACATACACTTTTAACATTCTTATCATTCTTGAACTGTAATGTCAGCACCAGTGTTGGGGAAAGTTACTTTTAAAAGTAATGCATTACAATATTGCGTTACTCCCTAAAAAAGTAACTAATTACATTACTTAGTTACTTTTTATGGAAAATAATGCGTTACGTTACTTTTGCATTACTTTTTAAATCTGTGCTGGGCTTGCTTGATTGTTTTTAATTTTAATATAAAAAAGTTATATTTTTGGTAAATGTAAAAGCCCTTTCACACCAAAAGTGAAATGAATAAGCCTCAGACTGAAGGAAAAAAATTCACCGTCTGTTCAGTAGAAAGCAGAAGAAAATTCAACATACTTAAGTGTGGTTAACATACTCTTAACTGTTAATACTGTTTTATGTCGGTCCAAACCTGTCTGACACTTGTGTAAAAAATAGATAAAATAAAGCTTTATGTAACTTCAGTTTAAAAAACAACATCAGCATTTTAGTAAGGTGGTTCCTATTATTGACTGCTTTAATAAAGAACAGGTAAAATATTCACTTACTGATTATGGATCTTCAGTTGCTTGTTGTGGTCTGTGCCAGACACCTACATTATAAAAGTATTAGCACTGCTTATGTTAATAATAGTAATATGTTAAAATTAGTTTTTATTGGAATTTTATTGTAAGAATTTAGTTCTTACGTTCGTTAGAGCCCCATGCTTTACGTTTTCTGTATATAATGTATACTAATAATGCTACAATTACAGCTAAAAGAATTGCAGATGTGACTCCAGCTATGAGACCAACTGAAGTCACTTTCTCACATTCAGCATCAGAGGATGTTGTTCCAGCTTTTACTTCTGTAAGTCCCATAGTCTCACATCTGAAGAGTAACTTAGTAATATTAGTATATCTAGTCTTATCAGAATAATTCTTAATTGGCAATTATAAATCTGTGGACACTACTCACACTGAATGTGGCAGGCAGGCCATTAGAGAGCCATTTGAATAAGTTCCATCAATGCAGTCAGCACATACAGTATCACTGAATACTGTTCCTGTAAAAGTAATTAGACTGAATGAGTTATACAATGTCAGTAAAGCTGCTATAAGGTTGTAATAATTGGGGTAATCAAATAATTCCGATAACCTCAGTAATTAAATCAGAAAACTGCTATAAATCAGAAGAAATCTACAGCTTAATGCTGAAATACATTTTGTCCCTGTTTTAAATTCTACCTGTTTGTTTAATATATTGTCCAGGTTTACATGCAGAGTGCTCCACTGCTGATGCACAGGACTCTTTATTTAGTTTAATGCAATGGAATCCTTCCTGAGGCTCACAAATAGTATCTGCAGAGCGTGTGCAGGCCTTGTGCACTTTTAAGTGTTGGGCTGTGAACACAAAAACAAAGCATTTATATTCATAATAAAAGTATAAATGCTTTAGACATCAATTCCTTATTAAAGACTTATTTGTCTTTACCATAAATTAATACTTTTATCACTGGGCACATACCTGGATCACACACAGTGCAGGGAAAACATGATACAAGTCCGTTGGGTTCATCTGTGTATGTTGATGCAGGACAAGGAATACATGTTGTACTGGTATCTGCAGTACAATGCCAATAAACACGGTTTCCTGAAATAAAAGGGTAAATGTGTGTGTGTTTTTTTAAATCATACTAACATGGTCATGGAAACTTTTTTGTCAAGTGACCTCTTTGCTGCATCACATGAGTTATCAGCTGATTTGATAATTCTAGTCATGTGTGGTTTACATATGACAGAACCATAACAGCTTTTTAAACAAACCAAATCAATAGTTTCAAAGAATCTGTAATGCAAGTTTGAAAACAGTGTATCTTTGTGCTTGTAAAATTTTAAGTTTAACTCTTTAGGATATTGGCACTTATTATCCGTTATATTGGTTAACATCAAAATTACTTTAGGCCAGAATACACTACGTATATAACTTTTAAAATCTAACAAACTAAAAGTTTTTTAACAAACACTAGGCATCATATGCTTGTCGACTTTGGACTTTGATACCATGCATTAAATGACAGATGATCACACAGTACCAGATTTTCCAAATGCTCTTAACACAACTCAGGCACAAACATGCGTCTCGTTGTTAGAGACATATGACAAATGAAAGTGCTAAAACTGGCTAAAAATATTAAACATGTTTGATCTCAACTAGATAGAATCATAGCCTGAAGCTAAACAGCAGAGTCTGTATTCATTATACACTACAGGTTTTTTTGTAAAATCTGTCAACTCTGTCTGCCTAAAAGCTGCAAACTGGCTCTGACTTTCGGCATCTAGCATCAAAAACATTGGGCAAAAATCTGTCCAAACGTTGTGTAGTGTATTCCAGCCTTTATCGTACAGAATCTGAAATAAATATTTGTACTGTACCGGGGGCACACATGGGGCAACATTCTCCATTGATCTCATATTCAGCACGGGCACATCCACAGGAACATAGTCCCAAATTAGCAGCAATGGTGATAGCAACAGTGGATATAATGGTCCTTAACAACAACATGTCCATGTAAAGTGCAAACAAGGATTATTCAGTCAGTTTGAAAATAAATAAAAATGTTTCACCCTCAGATTTCATGAATCTATTTTTTTTTTCACAACTTCACATTAAATAATGAATTAGATACAGTTCTTGGCATTCCTGTCCACTGAGAGGGACATTAGGTCTGTGTTTTTATATAACTATAAGGGCTGTTTCAGATCCTGATGACTGGTTCTCTGTCTTCAGATGATCAGTTTGATGGAGGCTTTAGAAGATGCTTTGGCAGAGACTTCAACACTCGGCTTGACTCCTCTTGTGTAAACAGAGTAATCAGGTGTATTCTGTGAAGAGTTCTGTGAAGTAAAAAGGTTATAGCTAATGTTCTATGTTAATGTGCCATTATGAATATCTGCTTTAAAAGTGTCAAAGGTTATTAAAATGTAAAAAAGTTAATAGCAGTATTTGACATACAAAAGTAAACATACTATCCATCATTTTCTTCAACGCGGAAGTAAGCCTATGGGCAAGACTTCCGGTTCATTAGCCGCTATATCAGGGGTGTCAAACTCAGTTCCTGGAGGGCCACAGCCATGCAGAGTTTAGTTCTAACCCTGCTCCAACACACAACCCAAGTAGCTTTCAAATAAGCCTAAATAACTTGATTAGCTGGATCAGGGGCCTGTACCATGATGGTAGATGAACAAATTCAGAGTTAAAGGATAAGTTTGGAGTTGACAAAACCAAACCACTCCAATCTGGCTTTGTTGGTACCATGAAGCTGATCATCAACTTTCTCTGTCAACTCAGGCTTGATCCTGAGTTAATGGAGCGCGTGCACATGAACGTGTGACATCAGCGGCGAACAGCCAATCACAACACAGAGCAAGTGTGATTCACTTCTCGCGAGAGAGCCAGCGAGATTCAAAACTCTTTTGATAAAGGTTGAGAGATTAAAGAATATGAGGAATTTAAACATTTCCACTGAAGTACTTGTCCATGAAAGAGGACAAATAAAGGAAATTAACTTGCTCTATCAGTGCAGTCACAAGTGAAACTTGTGAAGTTAGTTTATATAGTTGATAATATATAGTGATAGAGACTCAAACATGTAAGGTCACATGTAGCCATTTTTAAAATATTATCTATTGATTCTACCACTTATTTATAATACATATGATCTGTATATATATTAATATTCCTTTAAAATAAATGTTTTATAATAATTGTTAAACTAAAAGTGCTTGTGTGTAATGGAGTAATAATAATATAAATCATATTATAATTATATAAATCATATGTAAATTGTAATTATCATTAAAGCCAGACAATTTTGTTGTTACACTGTATTATATATATATATATTATTTTTTTTTTTTAAGGTACTTCATAGTGAGCTTTAATTTGTAGGAAGAGAGACTGGGGGAGTTACTTTTTTGTGTCAGACATGTGTCACTTTGCTCACATCTAATTGGTCCAATTTCAGTTTGAGATCTCGAACTCAGAACATAACCTGCTCCGGAGCAGGTTAGCTGTGCAGTGTAAGTTACTATGGCAATGAATGCAGCTAAAAGCCAAGCCAATTTCATGGTACCTAAAACCCCGGATCGGTGCAAATTAAACTGAAACTTACCTGGCTAGCCAGCTAATCCGGATTCATGGTACAGGCCCCAGGTGTGTTTAATTAGGGTTGAATCTAAACTCTGCAGGGCTGTGACCCTCCAGGAACTGAGTTTGACACCACTGCGCTAAATAAAGAAATAAAGAGAAGAATAATAATGTGCATTAAACAGTAAAACTGTTTGCAGTACAAACCAGTGTGATCATAATTAAGATAATACATTAAAATAATATGGTAAGACACACCAATTCTCAATATCAAGCAGCTAACCAATGGTTTTGTACAGCTAAAAATAGCTGGAGTGGACGCGCATGAGACCGGGAGCCAGACCTATAAAATTTACAAATGTCCGTGCCTGATTTTACGGGAAGAAAAATGTGGATAAGTTTGAAAACTAAAAACGTCACAAGTTTAAAAAAGTAAAAGTGAAATTAAAGTTAAATGCTCAGCTCATAAATTTGTTCACTGGTCATTTTAGACTAAAGAGATAAGATATTCGATGCTAGCGGTGGCTTTGTTCTTTGCATGCTTTCATTTTCTGTTATGAGCCTATGGCAAGCTGTTTTTTTATTTCTTCACAGGATATGAATTCTTGATATCAACAATTAACCTATTGTCGAACGCAGACTAGCCAATGGCAGTCGAGTATCAGTTGCACGGTTTCAGCGCCATAGAGAAACATTGGAAGATCCGAAGCTCGCATCGGTTTTATGGGGTTTATGCTTCAAAAATGGAAAAACTATGTGCCTGGGGTACTTGTAACACTGATTCCAGGTATCCTGAGAGGATGGGCAATAGAATTTATTTTATTACATTTCCTGACTCCAAACAAAACAAAGCAAAATGTCCCCAAGTATTCAACCTCAATACAAATGAAGACAAAAACGTTGATTTTCTGGTTGTCAGACTCATTAAGTTACAATTTTCATCTGCTCAAGCAGAACGTTAATGTTATCTTGTGCTTTAGCAAGGTATCTCTGGCTAAAACTAGCTAACGTTAAAGTTAGTGAGTCCATGCTAAAGTACAAACCTAAATAGCGGACTGTTCTCACGTCTTGTACAGTGTAGGTCAAAAACACATAAACGGAGGTTTACATTTCACTGTCTCTTCATATTAAACTGGTTAAATGTACATTAATTTAATCGTGTTGATCCTGCATGTTGTCATCCACGATCGTTATGACCGACCGTAATATGAGACTTCTCCCGCTTGCGTAGTGTCATTGTAAGACAGTCAGCAGCTCCGTTTGTTTGTCTGAGGGAGCAACAGTAACTAAGGGGGGTGGGGCTTACCGATAGGTCAATTAAACTTTATAAATTTCGAACCACTTTGCATCGGATCCATCATGAGTACTTCAACAGTCAAAGGCGATCGGAAAAGAGAAATTGGGCAATCGCCAATAAAGAAAAAATTCAAAGATTTCACCATCTCCAGAGAGGATATCAACGATGCTGTCGCTAAGGGTTTCAAGCTAGCATTTAAAGAGCAGCAAAGCACTTCTGATTCGACTATGGCCTCGACAGTAAGAGATGCGGTGAATTCCGTGCTGACTCCAGCATTGCGTGAACTGTGCGCGGACATACAAGCGGACATACAGGCGACCAACAATTCTGTTAAAGAGCTGAGAGTGGAGCTGGAGGCGCTAGCTAGCGCGACGAAGCAGACACGTGACCGGGTTGATTCCGTTCAAGCAGCTGCACGTGAGGATAGTCACGGACTTAAGAAATCAGCTGGAGTGACTCACCGAGAAGATGACGGATATGGAGGATAGGAGCAGAAGGAATAATGTGAGGCTGGTGGGGTTGCAAGAGGGGGCGGAGGGCTCCGATGTGGTTGGTTTCCTCAGAGTTAATCTTTCCAAGTGGATTCCTTCCCTGAAAGGTCGTAACATTGAGATTGACCGGGCAGATCGCGTGTATTACGGAAGGAAAAACTCAGATCGGCCACGTACTCTCATCTTCCATGTGCTAAGATGGCATGACAGAGCGAAGATCCTGAAAGGTGCTCGGCAGGCTTATCCGGTGAAATGCACGCAGGACAATGTCACGCTACTGTTTTTTCCTGACTTTAGTCCAGCCACAGCCGCCAAGAGAAAAAGCTTGGTTCCGGTTTTGAGGACGATGACGGCGCTTGGTCTCCAGCCCTTCCTCGCTTATCCGGCGGTAATTAAGCTACGGCACGGGGGTGAGCAGAGAAGTTTCGACTCTCTTCGGAAGGCGGAGGATTTTGTCAGCTCCCTGTCACAGAAGAGGGCATTTGCTGCGGCTCCACAATGCATTTTTGATATCTGTAATACAGGTGCATCTCAATAAATTAGAATGTCGTGGAAAAGTTCATTTTTTCTTGTAAGTTATTTCAAAAAGTGAAACTTTCATATATTTTAGATTCATTGCATGTAAAGTAAAACATTTCAAAAGTTTTTTTGTTTTAATTTTGATGATTACAGCTTACAGCTCATGAAAGTTAAAAATCAGTATCTCAAAATATTAGAATATTTACAGTTGAGTTTCAATTAATGACCATCCCTACAGTATAAATTCCGGGTATCTCTTGTTCTTTGAAACCACAATAATGGAGAAGACTGCTGAGTTGGCAATGATCCAGAAGATGAACATTCATGCCCTCCACAAAGAGGGTAAGTCACAGAGGGTCATTACTGAAAGGTGTAGCTGTTTACAGAGTGCTGTATCAAAGCATATTGAATGCAAAGTTGACTGGAAGGAAGAATTTGGGTAGGAAAAGGTGCACAAGCAACAGGGATGACTGGAAGCTTGAGAATACTGTCAAGCAAAGCTGATTCAAACACTTGTGAGAGCTTCACAAGGAGTGGACTGAAGCTGGAGTCAGTGCATCAAGAGTCACCATGCTCAGACGTCTTCAGGAAAAGGGCTACCAAGCCACTTCTGAACCAGAGACAACATCAGAAGCGTCTTACCTGGGCTGTGGAGAAAAAGAACTCAGTGGTCCAAAGTCCTCTTTTCAGATGAAAGTAAATTTTGCATTTCATTTGGAAATCAAGGTCCCAGAGTCTGGAGGAAGAGTGGAGAGGCACAGAATCCATGTTGCTTGAAGTCCAGTGTGAAGTTTCCACAGTCAGTGATGATTTGGGCTGCCATGTCATCTGCTGGTGTTGGTCCACTGTGTTTTCTGAGGCCACAGTCAACGCAGCCATCTACCAGGAAATTTTAGAGCACTTCCATGCTTCCTTCTGCTGACAAGCTTTATGGAGATGCTGATTTCATTTTCCAGCAGGACTTGGCACCTGCCTACACTGCCAAAGGTACCAAAAGCTGGTTCAATGACCATGGTGTTACTGTGCTTGATTGGCCAGCAAACTCGCCTGACCTGAACCCCATAGAGAATCTATGGGGTATTGTCAAGAGGAAGATGAGAGACACCAGACCCAACAATGCAGATGAGCTGAAGGCCACTGTCAAAGAAACCTGGGCTTCCATACCACCTCAGCAGTGCCACAAACTGATCACCTCCATGCCACGCCGAATTGAGGCAGTAATTAAAGCAAAAGGAGCCCCTACCAAGTATTGAGTACATATACAGTAAATTAACTTACTTTCCAGAAGGCCAACAATTCACTAAAAATGTTTTTTTTATTGGTCTTATGAAGTATTCTAATTTGTTGAGATTTGTTGGGTTTTTGTTAAATGTGAGCCTAAATCATCACAATTAAAAGAACCAAAGACTTAAACTACTTCAGTCTGTGTGCATTGAATTTATTTAATACACGAGTTTCACAATTTGAGTTGAATTACTGAAATAAATGAACTTTTCCACAACATTCTAATTTATTGAGATGCACCTGTAGTTTGTCGCCCCTTTAACATGTAAACATATGTATTGTTGATATCAGCAATTAATTCTTGATATCTGAAACTTAATTGTTACATGTTGAAATTAAATTTTCACTAGTAAAATTTTTTATTTCTGATATCATGAATTCCTTTTTGGATAGGTGCAAAATATAAAGGGGACCTATTATGCAAAAATCACTTTTATAAGGTGTTTGAACACAGTTGTATGGCTGCAGTGTATGAAAACAACCAGCCTATAAAAGTTAAAAATCCACCAACTCATTTTTTTATAAAACCAATAAATCATGAACAGTCTCTCCAAAAGAGCTGATTCTCCCTCTGTTCATGTCACTGAGGGGGAAATGTCCCGCCCATTTGTGATGCTCTCTGCCCTATTAGCATAAACACAGCCCTGAGTGAGAAGCTGCGGTCCACCATTACTGGAGATATATACAATGTCAGCGCCAAATAAGCTTTACAAGTGTTGTGTTTTGGGATGCACTAATGAACATAGGAGTCGCCATAATCTCCCCTCCCCATATTTTATATTAGATCAACTAGAAACAATGTTTATAAAGTGTTATTTTGAATCTGCACTATTTGCAAAAAGTAGTATAAACAACATCAAACTACTATTACTGCAAGAAAATACTCCTATTATTAAATATGCTATTTTCACTTAGTGTAAATAGAATTCATTGTATTCACTGAATTCCAACAGCCATTGCCAAAATCAAATTCTAAACTATCAGCCATTTCAACTGGATGATGAAGGCTGTGGTATTAATTTTATCCACTAGAGGGAGCCACAGGATAAGGAATCTTCTAGGCCTGGTTTTTTTTTTTCCAGTTTTATTGAAAATAAATGCTATAAATGTGTATAACCGATAAATGTGTAGCGATTTTTATTTTTAATTTTTTTTCACATTTACACCAATAAAACTTTGTTTCCATACATGATTAAATAGTGCTGTACTATGACGACACCATTTTATTTATCTCTTTGGAGATAACATATAGTCTCTATTCCATTTTATTTTGTGTTGTTTTGCCAAAACAACACTCAGTGTTAAAATGGATAGTAGAGACACATTTCCAATATTTATTAATTATTTTATGATACAATTGTTGTTAGGTCCCAAGTAAACACATTTATAGTTACAAAGTAAAACAACAACAACATAGCCTAATAATAAAATAGCATAATAATAATAATAATAATAGGCTAATATAAAATAGCATAATAATATTATTATTATTATTATTATATTATTATGCTATTTTATATTAGCCTATTATTATTATTATTATTATTAAGCAATGAAAGATGGGCAAGATTATAATTCTTATTAAATCGCTTTCCATTCACTCCGAACCCACTACAATTGAGAGACTGCAGCATATGCATGCCTTAACTTTCAGAAGAGTGTATCAGTGCAGTGTCATATTTAACGTAACACTGAAATGGCTGAGACAGACATGAGAAAGAGGTTCAATGGACTTTATCAGTGATCTTGTCCACCAATAAGAACTGGACAACATGTTATATAAAAACAATGCAAGTATTAGGACATTACAGTGCGTATCAAGTTTGCTCCCAATGGTCAAGAAAATCCGAGCCGAATTGGGCAGAGAGTGCAAATATATCGGCTCATCAAACGTGTCGGTGTAGTAATACATCAAAATTTACAGTAAACAAGAAAAGAAAAAAAAACACACCCGCCTTTTAAACAAAGAAACGCCGGCACGAATTTGGGTATGCAATATGAGACTTGTTCATGTAAATACAATGATAGTTAAATAAATAAATAAAGAAAAGTCCAGCAAAACGTTCAAACTTTGTTTGACGCATTATTATCCGTTTTATTTTACATTTTGGTTACATTTTTTTATTTGATATATTAGAAGTAAGTGTAATGAAACCAAAAATAAACATATGAAAAAATGACAAAAAAAAAGTTATTTTTATGTTATAGCTAAATGATGCCTTGTTCATTTTTCCTTTAATTATCTGAAGGACTTGGTGGCCAATAAAAAGAAACAGGATGAAACTACGTTTTTTAAACAATTAACACAAAAAAAATAAAATAAATAAAAAATAAAAATCCAGCCAAAATATAATTTTTATGTAAGCTGTTTCTGCGCATGGTTGTTCTACCGCCATCTTTATACCTATATACTGACACTACAAAGAGGATTATGGGAAAACCAGACCTCATTAATATTCATATTCAATAATATTAAATAACTCATTACCATAGCTATTCTTACTAGTAAAAATGGCATTTCTAGATATCTGTAAAAGTTTTTTTAGTAGTTAAAATATTAAGATATCAGTAATTCTATTTTCACTAGTTGCAAGGGCAATTTCAGATATCAACTGCCTTTGTTGATATCAATAATTATTTTGTTACTAGTAAAAATGTGAATTCTTGATATCAAGATTTCAGTTGTTACTAGTTGAAATGTTCATTCTTGATATCAGTAAATGTATTTCAACATGTTACTTTTGTTATTTCTGATATCTGAAAATGCATTTCTGATATCAATATAATTTCTGATATCTAAAATGACTTTCTTACTAGTAACAATCACATTCATGATATCAGAAATGATCATTGTCACCAGTGACAATTTAATTGTTGATATCAAGAATTAGCAGTTTAACTAGAGAAAATTGAATTGTTGATATTGTGGTATTACAAATTTATAAAATGATAAATCTAGGTTCCAATGTAATTGTATATAAACTGAAACATTGTGTTTAAATGTTTAACTTAGCCACTTCTGACTCAATGTATATTCAAAGAGCCCCCTGGCCCAGACGTGGATTCGTTAGGTTGATTGAATTAGTGTCTATCTTTCGGAGGCCCCTGGCCCAGACGTGGATTCGTTAGGTGATTGAATAGTGTCTATCTTTCGGAGGCCCTGGCCCAGACGTGGATTCGTTAGGTTGATTGAATTAGTGTCATATGCATTTGATTATGTCCCTCATGTGCTTGCTTTGTTTGATTTTGGCTCCACCTCCAAGAATCCCTCCTCCAAAAATGCCTATAAATAACCTTGTAAAGTCACTTAAGATTTAGACTTGGATGACTGCAGCGAAGACAGCGAGTTCTCAATAAAGAGTAACTTCTGCTTGAAAGATATCCCAACGTCTCCTGGTCTCTGCTTCGGAGGAAAAGTTCACAACAGATGGTGCCTGACCGGATAGAGTTCCAGCTTCCTCCTGAAAACTTCCAGCTGAACAAAGATTCCCAGACTGAATTTTTCTTCAACCAAGGGTTGTGGTGAGTGCTGTCTCTAATCCAAAAGAACCTAAGACCAGTACAAATTTGTTATCCTCTGCGCCGTCAGAGAAGAGTTAACAGACAGCTGTAGGGTTTTTGGTTTAACTAAGTTTTCTCTAAAAAAAATATTTTTAGAGGAAGTTTATCCTCTGTTTCAGGCAGGGAGGGAAGTTTTTGCATTACGTGCTAAAAAGTTTATCCTCTAAAGTTTTTCTTTTTTAGAGATGAAAATTTATCCTCTGTTCAGGCGGGAAGATTTATCCTCTGTTTCAGGCAGGGAAGATTTTAGCATTTCGTGCTAATAATTTTGGTTTATCTCTGTTTTAGCAGGGAAGGTTAACAATAGTTGATGTATTAACAAGCGTACCCTCTGTTGAACAGAAGTTTTAGTGTTTTGATTGTGTGGTAACAAAGAAACTCACAACATGGTTAGAAGGAATGAGGCTGATTCCAACCACAGAAAAAGAGTGGTCTTGCGACTCCTTTGTGGTCAGATAGTGAATTCAAAACGCTGTTAGGGGAACAAATGGACCTAATAGTCACTGAAAAAGTTAGACAAGAACTAACTCAGAAACATGAGATCCATCCAGATAAGACTTGGTCTGTAGATGAGTGTAAAAAGGTACTAGGAGCATGTATTCGCAAGAACAATGTGAAGGCATTATCTGCTGCCACAGAGAATTGGTTTGCACTCCACACAACAGTCTCAGTGTAACTCAGAGCTAGAGAAACAGAACAAGAACTCCGTGCTAGAGTATCCACTTTGACTAAGAAATTGAACCTCAAGAAAGATGCAGCAAAAACTGATGGAAAGTTAGTCAGCTGATAACATTTACCCTGATTTGCAAGCGTTTTTTGAAACAGATGTAGCTCTCCAATCAGTAACTAATGTGCTGTAAATTCCGTCAATGTGTGTGCTGCTAGGAGGAGATCTCAGGGAATTGGGGGAATTGAAAGTGTTCCTCCCAACTCTTCTGTTGTCCAAGTACAAACTGTTGCCAAAGCTTTATGTCCTAAAGATATAGAGAGACTATCTCAGAGTTTACCGTCAGCACGCACACATTTTTCTGAATTTAGAAGAACATTGATCAGTAAAATGCGTCTTTATGACATGTCGTTGGCAGAAGTCACGCAGTGATGTCACAAATCCTAACTGAATCTGAATTCAACAGTTTTGAATCTGCTGCTGCTTCTGAACTGAACATGCCAGTAAAGGTGATTTACGAGAGGTGTTTGAAAATTCTAAAGAACATTGTTGGACAAAAGTGGATTGGTCAAAAATCACTAGTTGTGTACAGAAGAAGGATGAAACTGTAAGTGAGTACACTGAAATGTTTTGTCAGTCAGCTGCAGCATACAGTGGAATAGCTGACACTCCAGAGAGGTACTGGATCATAAAGGGCCACTAGTTCGAACATGGTTTGATGGCCTTTTATCAGAGTACAGATCTGCTTTGCCATTCTTAGTAACATGGTCCACTGGAAGCTTGCAAAACAGCTTGGACAGGTTAGCTACTTGGGAAAGAGTCTGATGTTAAAGCCAGAGTAAAGATTGCAGCAGCATCCTTTAAGGTCAACACAGAGAACGACAGAAACCTAAATGTCCTAGAAGGAGGGCAGTTGTCATTACTGTTTTAAACCTGGACACTGGATGAAAGAGTGTAGGAAAAGCAAAAAGACATTAGGAGAAATTAACAGCTTTACTCAGTTCCTACTCAGTCTACTTAGTATTCTGAAGCAGCCCCTCCCACTTCACCGAACTGTTGGAGCAGTTTGCTCAGGTGTTAGCTGTTAGGGCTGTGAGTGCTTAATTTCCCCAGTAATGTACAACAAAGCTGAACGATTCTTTGTAAATAAAACTAATGGTGTTAAGACAGACTGTAAACATAAGATGCCCTCATGCAGTGTCCGTCACTCATGAATTAAGCAAAAGTCACTTCTGTCACCTCCTCTCGTTGGGGAAATTGGTTAGCAACTCTCACAGCCCCGAATATTGTAATACAGCGTGCACCAGTCACGAACCCATCCTCATGTTGATGTCTGCAATGACTGAATTTGTGTTAGAGGGTGAAGGCGAAATGACTCATGATTGTGTTACGCTTACATATGCAGCGACAAGTGAAATAGCAGAAACTCCCATAGAGAACGCAGAATTGGAATTGTTTGTTGCAGCTCAAGTTATTGAAGGTAACAGACGAGCAGGATATGCAGTAACTTCCACCACTGAAGTAGTTGCTTCAGGTCGTCTTCAGATAATTTTTCAGCTCAAGCTGCAGTATTGTGTCAGGGAAGGAAAACTTGGACTCATGTGTCACACTGTAAAGTTGTTCCTCCCCTGCAGGGATAGGATAGGACACACGGACCAGTGAGGAGCCCAGGGAAGAACCGAAAGCAACAGGCTTCGGGGGCAAACCCTGCGGTGAAGATTTCCTCATAGGCCTTTCCCCATCCAATAGTCCATCCTTACCTCACTGTTCTTTAGGTGTCGCAGGAATTGAGAAATAGGGAAAGAAGGAACAACAATAGCAGACTATATTTGAACAGAGGATACAACCCTAATGTTTGCAGACTCTACAACAAATATGCTCTGTGCCGTTGGTCTCTCTTGTTTTTGTTTCTTTCTTCTCTGTGCAGATACCACTTGATGGCTGTCCTGAGATCCATATGCACCGCCCTTCTCACCTGCAGATGAAGCCACAACCTCTAGAAACAACTAGACCCATTGCCGAGCCAACTACCACACAAGAAAGAGAAAAGAAAGAAGAAAGAAAAAAAAATACACAACGCAGAGACTCACATACAGGAACTTCAGTCATCCATCAACATGATCAAGATTTTACTATTAACCATCATGGACATCACGCAAAGTGTAGACCCCAGAAACAACATATTCTTAGAGCTGATGAATATGTCAAGAAATGCCTTGTTTGCTGGAAAGAACGTTTGCACATTCTGGTCTTTCAGCAAAATTACACCAGATGACTGAACATAATTATTCATGGTTCGGAAACTTGTTAGGTAAAGCCTGGCTGTGGATCAAGGAAATAGCAATTCTGCTGTTGTTTCTCCTACTTGCGTACTATCTATGCATCCACAGTATCAAGTGTTTCGTTCAGCAAATGACGCCCGCCTCTCACGAGGAAATGACAGTTCCAACCAGAAAAGATTATTACCTGTAAAAACTTCACGGACCCTAATTGCATGTTTTGTTTCTGTGTCAGCATGCAATTACAGATAAGCAAACAGAGCAAGTGCTACGTGCCTGTAACGATCACAAGTTACAAGAATTAACTTTTAAGTGTCTAAATTGTATTTTGTGAGAGTTATTAGAACTCTCAAAGGGGGAATTGTGGTATTACAAATTTATAAAATGATAAATTAGGTTCCATGTAATTGTATATAAACTGAAACATTGTGTTTAAATGTTTAACTTAGCCACTTCCTGACTCAATGTATATTCAAAGAGCCCCCTGGCCCAGACGTGGATTCGTTAGGTTGATTGAATTAGTGTCTATCTTTCGGAGGCCCCTGGCCCAGACGTGGATTCGTTAGGTTGATTGAATTAGTGTCTATCTTTCGGAGGCCCCTGGCCCAGACGTGGATTCGTTAGGTTGATTGAATTAGTGTCTATGCATTTGATTATGTCCCTCATGTGCTTGCTTTGTTTGATTTTGGCTCCACCTCCAAGAATCCCTCCTCCAAAAATGCCTATAAATAACCTTGTAAAGTCACTTAAGATTTAGACTTGGATGACTGCAGCGAAGCACAGCGAGTTCTCAATAAAGAGTAACTTCTGCTTGAAAGATATCCCAACGTCTCCTGGTCTCTGCTTCGACGAGGAAAAAGTTCACAACAATATCAAAAATTCATATCCTGTGAATGAATAAAAGTCAAAACGGTTGTCATATGAGCCAACACACCTTTGAACTACAAACATGTTAAAACGGATCCATTCAAGCTTACATTGTATCTTAAAGCCTGAAAGTAATACTACGAAACGCTTGTCAGGCTTTATGGTGAAAAGGTGTTAGAGAACAGGGGTGCAAACTCGTCAAGAGTGAAAAAGGTGACAAACTAAACTCCACCCCCCCCCATATATATATTATATATATATTATATATATATATACACACTGGGGTGGGAATTGCAGGGTACCTCACAATACGATATAATCACGATACAGTGATTCTGCGATAATCGATATATTGCTAGACAATCATATAATGATACATCACGATATCTGTCTAACTACGAAAACAAAATGCCTGTGAAAAGGTTAAGTGCAAGTTTTCTTTATTCAAGTCCAAACTGTTAAAAAACAGCAAAAAAAGTACTGTAAATAAATTTTAACATGTTAAGTAAATTAATCATTTTATTGATTAATTTATATATTTTTTGTGTGTAGTTTATTTAGAATATATTTAGCTATCACTCAAAATAACTTGAGATTCACTTGCGAGTGCAGTTAAACAGTTTATTAGGAACAATCAAAGCTGTCTTTCAAAGCTGACTTTTTAGCATCATTACTCCAGTCACATGATCCTTCAGAAATCATCCTAATATTCTGATTTGCTGCTCAAAAAAACATTTATTATTATTCTGTTGAAAAGAGCTTAGAAGGTTTTTTGGGGGTTTTTTTTTTATGAATGGAAAGTTCAGAAGAACAGCATAGTTTGTAACATGATAAATGTCTTTATCATTACTTGTGTGCTAAATAAAAGTTTTAATTTCTATATGCTGACTACAAGCTTTTGAATGGTATAGTGTATATTGTTACACTTGGAGTAAGACTGGAGTAATGAAGAAGAGAATTCTTTACAAAAAACATTACAAAACCTGGCATTTTCATAGTGTATATTGTTTATGTGCTCTGAAGGAAAAAACAAAAAACAACAAACAAACACACATTTTGAAATTCTGGGTTATTTCTCTCAGCAGATCTTCCAGAAACAGAAAGTAGCCGGGATGAACTTGTTTGTTTACGCGGAGGCGATGTGGGCGTGTTTACATTCACGCGCGCCTCACGTGGATGTTTGAATCTGAAAGGCGCGAATGGCGCGTGCGCGTGAGATATAATGAGTTGAGACGAGAAAATTGGACATGGCGTCGGTTTCATACGGATTACTCTAACATAGAATATTTGTTTTGGACATGACTTACTTCATTTAAAATTAGACATTTTAAGCTTTCTATACATATATGTCTCATGTATTTGAGGCGAGTATTCACGGAGATTCAGGTTGTTTTATTTACGTGTCTGTTAAGAAAGGTGACAGAGACAGAGCCCCGGCAGAGAACGCACCCTGTTTATTTTATTAATTTTAGAAAAGCACATTATTTCGTTGTTATTATGACTATACAGAAATAAAAGTAGACCCTTTGCAGATTCAAATGATACCTTATTCTTATCTGTAAGATCAAAACTGACAAGAGTATTTATAGTTCTTTTCGCGGTCATAAAGAAAATACGAGACAGCCTGGACCCAAGGTAAGCCAATCAGAGACAGAGTAGTGCGGGTCCATACCTGCCATTGCCAACAGGGGGAAAAAACCGCTGCAGGCAGTGTTGCCAGATTGGGCGGGTTCCCGCCCAATTGGGCGGTTTTGAATTTGATTGTGCGGGTAAATATTGGCTTGGCGGGTGGACAAAAATTGGGCTGGTTTTTGGTCAGTTTGGCGGTTTTCAAAACATATAAATTGAATAGACTAATTGGTTAACAAACAAGCCCAAGTGTGCATATACTTTATAGCCTACTGCATGCATCCAATCAGTCATCACAACATCACTAAACACACACGCACACACACACACACCTGCAAAGAGACTGGTGCTGATGTTGACGTGGAGGCCGCACTTTTAGCCAATCACTAGGGATCAGCAGACAGACTTGATGATTCATGAGCGAGGGGTTTTTAGCGCGATAACGGATCTGATTTTGAATGTATAACTGTAAGTGATCATAATGCCTATACTTATATATAAGTTCGATGGTAAAGAGTGGAGAGTGTTTTAACTCTCAAAAACTCTGTTGAGGGTGATGACATGAAGGCTATATCACTGCAACTCCGAAATCAGAGCACAGTTAAATTATTTAATCAAAATCTATTTATATCTATACGATCCTGTCTTTTATCTTTAAATGGTCCAGATTGGTATATCCTTAAAGATGCTGTTAGTTTTGACTGTGAAAAATCCTATATTATGTTCAATATGAACTTCACGAAAGACTTAGTTCTGTGTGAAATTATAGTGCGAAACGAAAGCAAGAGCATTATTGTTGTTGTTAATTTTTTTTATTGTCGGATTATCATACAGAATGACACCGTTTTGGCTGTCATGGTGTGTGCATGAACGAGTGTGATACCTAACTAATTATGTTGCTTATTCTGATCACTTATATTGGGCACTGTTTTGCATTTAAATTCTGACTGTTGACATTGAAAATTATGTGTTTTTCGAGGGTATCGGTTAATTTCTTGATTGCCGTTTTGACAGTGTCTGCTTGCATATTTTAATCATATTTGGTAGTTCTCTTTAATTATTTGCCCGTTTTGATCCATAGGAAATTTATCTAGCATTTATTTATATTATTTTGTCGTCATTATTTCGTTATAAGGAGTTAAAAATGGCTCTTATCAGCCTTGATTTACATTAGGCTATATCACATTATTTTGACAGTTAGAAGTTTTGGGCGGGTTTTTATGAGCTTTTGGGCTGGAAATCGTCCATCCAATCTGGCAACACTGGCTGCAGGTGACACATTTTTTTCTTTACAGATCTACACGATTCACGTGAATGACCTATTTCAAGGTGAAAACGGCGAATTTCGCCTAAAGGTGACAAGTTTGCACCCCTGAGAGAAGCAGTGAAATAATTTTAACTTTGCATTTTGTCGATTTGAAAAGAACAAAAAAACAAACTGAAACCAAAAGTGCAACATCTAAAACATCGAATAGCTTTTAGCCATCGTCAAATTATTTATGAATTTAAATGAGGAGTCGAGACCTGATGATACACGATGTTGTGTAAGCATCTTCAAACCTGCCTCAAAACAGTCGTTATTTCTATCTCTTCCTGCTCGAACATATGTCACACAATCATCAAAATCAACGAACTAGACTCAACAGAAAAACTCACCAGAGAAGAAAACAGACTCCTCCTGTCAGCCCTCTCCAACTTGAGCTGCTTTAACCTTTTCCTGTTTTGGGGGAGATATCTGCAAAATACTTTTTACAAACAAAATAATTTTAGTGAGGCTGTTCAAACCTGTGGCTCCGAACTCGGTGACAGCGAAAACTAGTTAAAGTAGGATTAGGACTAGCTAGCTGTATGTATGATTGACACCCAGCGGTTGAACTAGGTACTACAGTCCAAATTCAAAATATCAGATTTGACGCACACACAGGATGCCAGATTAACGACATCAAGAGAAACGAGCGCACATGAAGATGAATGAAATTAAATACGCTGTGTTTTCCGCCAACTGGCAACCGGGGTGCCGAAATACAATTGGGTAAACTGGCAGTGGGCCGGACGCACATTTTCAAAGGAGAATAACTGACTGTAGCATTGTTTTTCAGATAAACAAGTATGTTAACTTAGTATGTTTCTTAAATATCTGCAAACATATTATGGTATTTGTATGCTTTAATAGAGTCAAAATCCTACATACAGCACATTTAAACTACTTCTCCTTCTTCTTCTTGCTCTTCTTTCTGTACTCGTCTAAGTTTTCGCTAGGTCACCGATTTTGGCACAACATCCACTTCTAACATTAATCATGAGAATGAGATGAAAGACTGCTGTCATACAAAATATTTCCAGCGGGCTTGGTTGACCTAACCTTACCATAATGATGCTGCGAGAATTCCAGCAATAACATATTTTTGTAATATTTTATCTAAAAAAAAATAAAAAAGTGATGAAAAATAGTGATGTGATGTTCGACACCGAGGCTCCATAGGAAGCTTGTATCAAAAACATCTGAAGCACTGTACCGGACATGATTCGTTTTGCCATAACCACATGATCTGTGACGTCCGACGCGTGTGACTGCTTTGTATTCTGATTCAAATAACGCCAACCCTTGTGCAGGTTTCAAGCAATTCATATTTTAATGTGTGGTTTTGTGCATGTTCAGTTTTTATTAATCCCTGATTCACAAGCACTTCAAATTAATAATAATATTAATCAACTTAACAATATTCTTCATTTATTTTGATCACAGATGCCTACACGAACCGTGCTTTTTCTTTCACAAATTTATTCACAGATTCATTTATTCATACTTTGCGTAAGTACAATTACATTTTTTATGTCTTTATATGGTTCTTTAAATTGATTTATTATATGAAACGGTCCAAAAATCGATGGGACATCTGGGACGCAAAGGCACATTTTCCCACCTTTGACCGCAAGATGTCATATGAAAAGCTTCGAGTAATGAACCTTTTTACGATACAAAGCTTCATCAATATACTCTAATGGAAGCCCGTTTCCTATGGGATTAACTTTGTGCCAATTAAAAATGAATGTAAATTTTTTCAAAGAAAATAAAATGTATGAAAATATAATTGAAACGGAATCAAATGTCTTTGAAACTGAAAAAAATAATGTATTGCATACGCTTCAAAATGTTTAAAGATTTCGTTTTTAATACACTGCATTTGTTTTGCAATGGTTTTCATTTACGCTTCTTTCATTCGTTAATTTTCTACGTAATTTACAATCGCTTCCAGAGTTTTCATTTACGCTTCTAAAAACGTTTTTCATTTACGCTTCTAAAGTTTTCATTTACGCTTCTAAAGTTTTCATTTACGCTTCTAAAGTTTCATTTACGCTTCTAAAGTTTTCATTTCATTTACGCTTCTAAAGTT